>JANLIY010000017.1:0-600000 GCA_029490685.1 Schizonepeta tenuifolia
TCTCTACAGTAAACAAGATTATAAAGTGGGGTTAGAGCTAAAATTGCTCCACGGGATGGAGATGCTCTTACTATTCCCTCCGTCCCGCCGAATACGGTCTAGTTCATATGGGCACGGAGACTAAGAAAAAGAGTATTAAATATAAATAGAGTTCAGTATAGTGTGAATGCAATATTTTATAATGCTAATAAAATTATAGATGAGATGGTTGAGTATGTAGTAGGAGTAGGTTAGTAGGATTTAGATGAAATGGTGGGCCATATATATACACTAATTGTTTCCTTTAAAGGAAATATGCCAAGTATAGTGAAACGTCCCAAAATGAAAAACAGACCGTATTCGGTGGGACAGAGGAAGTACTTCACAAGTTTGCTTCCATGCTTTGATTTGATCGATTTTTTTTTATTTTGAGCATAAAATTTATACTGCTTAAATTACACTTTGTAATAAACTTAAATATAAGGTGTTTTTAGGCAGTGATGAAGCCAACAGGGGGCGGGGGATCACTGGACTCCCCGGAGTTATGGATGAAATTAGGGGGAGTATAGTAATTTAGGGAGCGTTTACTAAATAGGATGAGATTGACTATTTTTATCCCATGATTCCTTCAATCTCACATGTGTAGTTCCAAATATGAAAAATGATAATGTACTACTCCATCCATCCACAAATCAAATCCCTATTTATCCACATTTTTTTATCCATGAATCAAATTCCTACTTACCTTTTTATACAAACATACCCTCCTACTTTCACTTTATTTACTATCATTTGCTATTGATGGTCTCACCTCACAACAACTTTATTCCTACTTTTTGATCATCACAACAACTTTATTCCCACTTTTTTGTCAATACCACCACTTTTTTTGTCATTACCATTGTTTTTTTTATCATTATCTTATTACTCCTTCATTCTAACTTTTATCCCACTCAAAACAACTTTATCAGTTTTCTTATTTTCCGTGCCGGAACTCGAATGGAGATTTGATTCATGAACGGAGGGAGTATGAGATATTCTTGAATCTAATCCTTAAAAGTAAACGTTTGATTAACCTATATTATTTATATGTTTCTGACTTATCCCGCTTAGTAAACGCCTCCTTAAGGTGTAATAAAAAAAATAAAGAATATTTAGGGCCTGTTTGGCAGCCATTATTAAGCACTACTAAATTGTTTTTCTTATCCAATCTTATGTTTGGTAGATTAGAAAATTCGAATCTAGAGCTCGATATAATTGGACGTCCCGATAGAAATAACCTCACACTCCAAGAAATGTAATATCACCTGATCCCCCCAATTATTATTCTTGCCTTCAGCAATCATCGAGATAGAGTTGGACGGGACCAAATTACACCCAAATCTACACTTGGGAAAGTGGAGATTTCTATCTAAGGCTTAGAGACTCAACTATTACAAGGAATCTGCTTAGAAAATAAGCAAGGGAAGGAACTTCTAGACTCGATAAAAGAATTACTTCTTGAGAGAGTAGAAGGAAGTCTCAATGAGGAGGGATAAACACTCTACTAATCGGACTTTAACTGTTCTAACACTTGCTTTCTTGCTCTGAATGTTTATACGCTCGATCGGTAGTCTTCTCGCAAGAGTGAAGATCTCTATCGATAGAGAGGAGGTCGAAATACCCATTGGAACTTGGAAGAGTCGTTTGACCTCTACCACAAAGCATGGCTCTTCCCCTAATCTCTGCAATGTTTTCTAACATGGTAACTGTGAGAGTTGCTTTATTCATGTCTCTGTTATCGGTCCATAAAAAGAAATTTCCAGCTTGTCTTGTGCTTGAGCAGATTTGAATTTCAAATTCAAGTTCTTCTTTCTCCTTCGTCTTCTAAATCTTCTTCTTCAGACTCATGGATGTGTGACTGCAACAGAAGTGATCAACATGTTGGACTGCATGGCTTAATTCTGGAGTAGACTGAGATACTATCTGACTAAACTTGAACTGCCTTGGTCTTCAGATGTCTTCTTCAGTTTGATCCTGTAAAGATAAAATCCTTACGCTCAAACAGAGAGCTCTAGCTAAATACTAACTGAAGGCACATCTACTCAGTTGGGGTTAGTTGAGGTTTGGTAGAAATCAAACCTTACTAATTTTCCTAACAACATTGAACAACATGATCAGAGATGAGTGAATTTACAGTTCTTATTTGTAAACATTTGCTATAATTTCTGGTTTGTAAATAATTTGTTACAATGTTAGTATTATTAGTACAAATATTTGTGTTCATACGGTGTTTTGAACTAGTAAGCGACACGAATATGCGTATTCGAACTCGCTTATAGTGGGATTTTGAACTGGTACGCAGTACGAATTTGCATATTCTTACTCGGTGTGAAATGGTACACCGTACGAATTAAGCAATTCATACCTCTTTTTAACGTTGGTACGCTACGAATACACAATATCCATACGAGCAAAATGTAATATTACACGAACAATATAGAGAGAAACAAGCTAAAACATAATCTTCATTTTCATAGTTTCACTAGAACTAAACTATTTACATCAAACATATGCATACTCTTATCGTTCTTCAATCAAACTTCTAGCTTACTTAATAAACATTCGAAAGTTATACCACTGGGCGATATATGAATATACTACTTTCTACCACCCTCATAACTGTTGTCATTTCATTCTCCTTCATGGGCAACAACTAAACAAGATGGCCTTGTCTGCATCAAATACATACATAAAAAATAATTTAGGCAGTAATGGTACACACATTACTACTATCACACAACAAACTCGAAACAAATTGTGAAATTCGTACCAAGCATATAAGATAGAACGAGGTACGCATTTGTAATTACGTACCAAGTTAACAAGTATATTACCGGTACACTTAGTACGAATTTGTAATAACGTATCGAGTTAACAAGTATAATACTGGTACGCAATACAAATTTACAAATTCGTAATGCGTACCTTGTCAACAACATAAGGCACGTAGTATGAATTTACAAATTTGTAATGCGTACCTATGAATTCATATTTTTACAATCTAATGTGTTAAGCAAAGAAGTACTGTTTTGATCGACAACCAAAGACGCAACTAATTTCTCAACAACATAAGGTACGTAGTACGAATTTAGAAATTCGTATTGAGTACCTTATGAACTCCTTAAGGTACGCAAAACGAATTTACAAATTCGTACTGCGTACCATGTGAACACCTTAAGGTAAGCAATCGTACAACGTACCTTGTGAACACCTTGAGGTACGCAGTACGAATTTACATCCACACAATAAATTAATAATTTTACACGAAATCAATCATCAAATAGATACACCTCAGATCACAAATAAGAATTAACGTCAATACCTCCATAGTTTTCTCGCCACCACCAAACATCGCCGGAAAAATGATGATATTTTGTTGCTGCAAAATCTTAAATTCCGACAAAGAGTAAATGCAAATTTTAGATCTTAGGGTGCGAATTCACTACACTCCATAAGAAAACGAGATGAAGAAATAACGAGAAAAAAGAAACGACGTGCATAAAAGAAAAATACGACTAAGAAGACGAGCTTAGATAGATAGACGAGCTGAGGGAGAGAGAGGAATTGAGAGAAAATCACAGAGAGATAAACAAATAGAGAGAGAGAGAGAGAGAGAGAGAGAGAGAGAGAGAGAGAACGTGAGAGAAGAGAGAGAAAAGTGATAAAGTAGGAGAGAGATAGAGAGAGAGAGTAAAGTATGATACAAGAAAAGGACAAAAATAAGAGTAAAAGGGTCTAAAAAAACCAACTTTTGACAAAAATTGAGAAAATTTGAACTAGTAACATATTTTGATATTTTAAAGTCACTAATGCTAATGAGTGTATTTCCTCTTTACTTTATAAAGTCACAAAACTGTTTTTATGTTAGTATAGATATTACTAATAGTCATTTGGTGGACACTACAAAGGAATCAAAATTAAGAATTAGAACTAAAAAGCACATATGCAAGCTTATATAGAAACATATACTACCTCCGTCCGTTTCAACTTGTCCCATTTGTGATCGGCACAGAGATTAAGAAAAATAGTGTTAATGGGTTAATGGTGTGATTAGTGTAGTGAATAAAGTGATACAAAGTATTTTTTAATTGATAAAGTGATATAAAGTGGTGTTGAAGTGACATAAAGTGATATAAAATGGTGCTGAAGTGATATAAAGTGAATAAAGTCATTTCTTAATTATTTCCTTAAAAGGAAATGAGATAATTTGAAACGGTCACCCGAAATGGCAAAACGGGACAAATTGAAACGGACGGAGGTAGTAATATTTTGTATAGTTTTAGTAGCTTTCTTTACAATTAATCAAATTTTTGCTAGACAATACTCCTTAAACTTTTCTCTGTCGCTTCTCAGAAACGAAAAAAGAAAAAAAAACTCTTCTCTGTAACAATAATTCATCTAGCTCTTTTCTTCAAGTATTCTCATTTTATTCAATTCTACTGCCATTAATTCAAGTTTCATCAAAATAAAACTCAAATAAAATTTAACTCAGTTTTGTTAATTTCGGGTTTGCACAAATTTACGGGTCCATATCTAAAAGAACTACAAAAGAGCCGACTAGAAAGATTAATCGACGACGGTACTGGGGAAACGGTGGTGATCCTAACAGCCGTGAGGGAGAAGTAGATGAGAACCGTAATCAGTCTGTTGATTTCTTCGGTGACGTTTCTCACAGACAAATAATAGCATTATTTTATTTTATTTATTATTTTGGGCTGGACTAATTTTGGACTCAGCCAAATTAATGCATAGGTCATAAAGAAACCATTGGGCTTCCAGTGCATAGATCCGCCCATGCATTTAACAAGTTATCATACATGTTATTCCGCAACCTACCTCTGACATAAGCCATTTCCGAAAATTAAATTGGTAATACAAATCAATAATACATTCATTAATAACCACAAGCCTTAATTAAATCAAATGCCCTAACATCAACAAATACCATCAAATTGATTTATTAATTCTTATCATATTGGTTGAGAGGCTAATAGAATCGAGATTGAGACGAAATCAAGGTTTTAATTGATACTTATTATAAAAGTTTCATATATTATATAGTATTATACATATATATAGTGAAAAAAAATGGTGTGCCCCCTTGCACCTGTGTAAATTTGCCATTGTACTCAACACGATTTTAACAAGATCATATATAATACAAGGTTTTGCAATTCTTCTGATAGTAATGTTAAGTTTCGGTTCACATAATGAATTTTTTTTTGGTAAATTTTCGTTTGTCTTTGTATCGAACATAAAGGCCCAATTAACCTCTTTTATCCCCTTTGCATAACTTATATTTGTACATTTTTTATTTACTTTATAATTCATATCATGTTTTGTATTTTATAATTTACGTAATTAGATATCACCATTATACTTTATTTATAAAAAAAAATCATTTTTTCATGTCAATATATTTGAGAATGAATATAAAATATATTATAATAATGCAGCTACTCGCATTATGAACCTCTTAAAAGGCAATATTTCCTAGAAAAAAATTAAATGAAAACGGAAATTAGGAGTCTCAAATTATTCAACAGTGAAACCGGAGAGGGAGAAGAATATTGCAGATAATTAAATCGGTAATAGAGGATATAGGTTTATGGTGCAGGTAAATTGGGCTCTAATAAGAAATGAGCTTTTGGGCTTATTCTGCTGGGTTACAGTTCATGGGCTATACCAAGTAACTGGAAATACAAAGCATGGGCACCTTTTAGAAAATTCTAAATATATAATAATATTTGCAATATTTTGAAAAACAAGAGATATGGAAAGATTTTCTTTTCAATATCTAGAAAGTAAAAGAAAATTGCACATGTGTGTGGATATGTGAAAGAATAGTTTAGAATGTAAAAATATAGAAAATTAATCATAGCTGCACGTAAAATCAGTAAATAAATTTTCAAGTGACAAATCAATGCATCAATATAAATAATGGGAAGGCATAATATGAAATGCACCACAAATGAAAAAAGGGATAAGTTGCAATATACCCCCTAAGGTTTAAAGGGCAAAAACAATTAGGCCCTCAACGTCTGAAGAAGGGCATTTACATCCTCAACATCTTATCATTAGTGCAAATAGGCCCCTACCTCTAACGGAAAGTTAACTTTTCCGTTAACTTTTGTCCTTTATCTATTTATATTTTATTTATGTTTTCCAACCTTATATTTATCTTTCACAAATAAAATTTAGGCATCCAAAATGGTATCAGAGCCCTAGGTTTATTTGGGAATTATATTTAATTTATTATTTAATATGAGTATTATTCCTAACGGAGGAGACATCCAAGTTTACATGGATCCGGACAATTGTCCGAGATGCGAGTGTTACAGAAACTATCTTGAATATTTCAAGATAAATAAAAATGATTTACAAGAGGCTATGGCCTACTGGGAGGAAGGCTTAAACCAAAGCGTTAGAAGCAGGGATGACGAAGATATTATCTACAGTCATCAAAATAAAGAAAAGAGTCGACGACGTCTCTTTGTTAATGCTTATCTTACAGAAGCATTGACAACACTAATGAACCAGGAACACCAATTTCATAGTTGATGGCTCAACAAAGCCAGAAGGACAAGGGAATAGCCAATATTCCCGACTTCCGAGATATTGCCCCAGATTCCTCAAAAATTTCAGAGGATCTAAGGGAAATACAAAAGACGGTACAAACATTATGGCAATGGCCTCTATGGAGTACCTCGAGATCTATACAAGATATCCAAACTCGAATTGAAAAACTGGAGCAGCAACCTTGTTCCGGTCGACTCAGAAGAAATCCTTTTATCAATGAACCCACTTATCCAACAACGGTGAAAGAAGGAAAGAGGGATCCACGAAGTGAAGCTCTTGCAAGAATGCTTCGAGGTGGAAAATCATGAATCACCCCAAAAGACTCAATCTTGAAGATCTATAGGAGTTGACAGAATCCTTTGCCAATCTAAAAGTGGTCGATCTGAAGATGAATCAGCATGACCATCAGTTGATTGCAGCTCAGGGACAACAAGGACAACATATGGTAATTCCAGAGAGGCAACAAACCCACGAAGAGCATATAGAGATGCTCGTGACTATCATGCAGGAGCAAGATTTAATCCAGTTACACCAAATGATGCCCACATGACGGTCAGAAAGGACAAGAAGAAGGCAACCTAGACTATAGGATGCACATGTTGGAAAGGTGACCTTGGATCCTATTCATCCATACGGAGTGATGCTCGATATCGATGAAGTCAACTTCATAGATCGAGAATCTGTAATAGATATATGGGCTTCAGCCATGAGGTTCGCAGCAACAACGCTCGATCTTGACAAAGACGGATTTATTAAAATCCTTGAGACAAGTCTCGCAGGAGTGGTGAAGATAGCATGGGAAGGTATTCCGATGGAAACCAAACGTCTATGCTTCGCCGACATCAATTCCTTCACCGAAATGATTAAGAATATGGCGATGCTCATCAAAAATAATTTCCTTGGAGAAGGATATTTTGAAGGATACGATGAAGAGAAAAAGAAGAAATACTTGATGGCATTGTATAATTTAAGACTTGCAGTCTTAAATCAACAAACGCTCAACAAATTTCTGCAGCACTTCACCCTTTATCAGCACCAATCAAAGGCTGATGAAAGGATCGCAGTGGAAATTTTCTTCCTGAAATTTCCAAGCCCATAGAAGGAAATGTTAATCCGAGATTACAAACCAGAAGATCTCGATAACATCGCCAAAATGATGTCATATATACATCAAAAGCTCTCAGAGTGGTGTCAGCAAGCCATGACTTTGAGAAATATGAAGAAGCTGAGGAGGATCAACAAAGAAACTCTTCTAGGCTGTGATGATAATGATCTACCAACGATCATTGGAGGTGAACCACCAAGGCTGAAAAGAAGTAAAAAACACAGATTTCAGCCCTACTACAAAGGTGGAAGACCAAGAAGGAGTTCTTGGAAACCAAGAACGATGTAGACACGACAGAAGGCAAGATTCTACAAATCTGGCCAAAGGAGCGGTCCAAACAGATTTTCATACCAAGGATCTAGATCCCAAGGAAGAACTCCAGCCAAGAAGACTTTCAGACGAACTCATACTAGAGTTAATGAAAGCTTCAAAGATTGCAACTGCTGGACGTGCGGTGCAAAGGGACATATTTCAGCAAATTGTCCTGACAATGAAAGGAAGGGTATCCGGAGGTTCGAGTCAACACCAGACATCGAGGATGCCATCTACTACCAGGAGCTGATACAAGTTTATCAGTTCGAAGATATACCCTCAGACGAGAGTATATACGAGCAAGAGGAAATCTTCAGTGAAGAAGATTCGGATTGGTCGGATGGATCTTCACAATCTGAATTCGACTGACGCCGAGGCTGTTCATCTAGAAAGAAGGATAGAACCGGCTTTTCAAGCCAAACACTTATCTCGCCAGATACGATGGATAAAATTATGAAAAGAAGTCTGAATATACAAAAGTATCAAGGCTTCACGGCAGGAGCTTTAGACCAAGTTCTTAGGAACTCCAGTCTAAGAAGTAAGAGACAACACACCGTCTATGGTATTACTAGATGAGAAATGTCTCTCCCAATCGAGCTGACTAGAAATCAAGTGGAGATGCAGTTGATTCCAGCCGATGACATTAGAGCAGATCTGGCTAAGATGAAGGCAAAAATTGTTGAGAAGATGAACTGGATTCACATCGGAGCAATCCAGTTGGTTCTCAAATCTACTCTATTTCTAGGAGTAGATGCACCAATCGATATCACGATATGTGATAGAAGAGTCAGAAGTTTAAAAGATTCCGTTATAGGAACAATCACAGGGAATCTTTGTGCTGGGCAGGTTGTGGGGATTATATATCCCAAGGTTACATACAATCTTAATGACGCCAGTTTCAGCAAGGCCCTGACTCTATATCAGGATTTCAAGCGTAAGGATCTATTGGAAGATGGAAATAGACCTTATTCTATTACATATCAGGTGTCATATGCATTTTCCAACTCACATCATACTGAGTTATTTCTGGGAAAGCAGTTCATCGAAATACCAGATATATTCAAGAAGGTGACAATGGCGGTTTGTCCCAATAGAATGGAAATCCATCGATTAAGAGAGATTGACATTCAAATAGGAGATAAGGAAGTCATGAGACACGACCAAAGTCTCAAACTAAATGCAGGAAGACTATCTTTCCAAGGTGACAGAATTATGTTCCAGCCATTTGGAAGGAATCTAATCCAAGATACTTATCCTCAAACATCCCAGAGAAAAAGGGTGGTAGTAAATATGCAATGCCCTGAAGGATAGAGAGGAGTTACAATTAGATTCAATACTACAAAATGGGAAACCAATTTCCCTTGTAATGTCTTGTACTATCTACAGCAGTCAGAGATCAACCATTATAGAGGAACCATTGAAATGGGGGGAATCAGATTGGAGATCAAAGGAAGAGCTGGACAAGAACCAGACATTCTGGTATTGGGACTTGATTTTCTCGAGAAATACAAGCCATGGAGAAAGATGGGAGAATGAATGGAAATTACGATTAATAATACACTATTATTAATCGAATGACGAGTCCAGTCTCCATATACATCTCTGTTGGGATGTTATATGATAAATATAAAGCAGAATATTTTGCTGCTTATATTGATTCGGGAGCAGGAATCTGCACAGCAAAACGAGAAGTCTTTCCAGATGAAGTAGAAGATAATCTGCCTCGTATTGCAGGAAGAGATTTCTCAAAAAAGATTCTACTCTTATCAAAAGGAGTAAAAGAAATGGAGATCTTGATTGGAGGAGCTAGCAATACGACATGGTATAAGGTGAAAACTCCGCCAATCTATTTCCATGATACAGGCGCTGACATTCTGTTAGGAAACAACTTTCTACAGATGTTCAAGAGATTTACTCAGGATAATGAAAATAGACGATTGGTGTTCACAACCAATTGTGATCATAAGATCATTGTTCAGAGGATGCGAAGGGCATTTAACCGACAAATGCCACTGACATTCCGCAGCAAGCGTGGTGATGAAGGAAAACTTCGTCATCCAAAAATGAAGGATTAAAGGAGATTCAATGAGGCAGTCCTAAGCTGCATCAGAGAAGAAGATCTCAAGGATGAAGAAATTCATATCCTTAAAGTATCCTTAATATCCAATCAAGATATTAGGAAAGAAACACAAGTGTCCTTGGAAGATGTCAAGAGGAAGATCAAAAGAAGTTGCAACGAAAATCCTTTGGCATGGTGGAATAAGAACAAACTCAAAGCAACCCTGAAGGTGAAACCAGGAAAGGAGTATGAGTTTGTCAGATACAAACCAATCCTGATGAACCTCAAAGATCAACAGGATATGAAAGAAATAATCAAGGAACACCTTGATTTAGGATTGATCGAACCAGGAAACTCGCCTTACAGCAGCCCTGAATTTCTGGTAAGAAATCATGGAGAGATCAAACGAGGTAAACCTAGACTTGTCATTAATTATAAAGGAATTAATGATATTCTAGAGTTTGATGGATACTTTATCCCATGCAGGGAACACCTTATTGACTGCATTAGAAATGCTAAGGTTTTCTCTAAGTTCGATTGCAAGTCAGGTTTCTACCAGATTCGCATGGAAGAAAGTAGTAAGAAGCTTACAGCTTTCTCTACTCCACAAGGGCATATATTTGGATCCTGATGCCAATGGGGTTAGCTAATGCACCCCAGATATTTCAGAGAAAGATGGAAAATCTTTTTAAAGATTATTTTTCTTTTATGTTCGTCTATATTGATGATATTTTATAGCATAAAAAAATATGGAGGAACATGCTAAACATCTAGATATCTTTGCAGATGTTTGTTACAGGGAAGGCCTTGTACTGTCTGAAAAGAAGACAGTCATTGCAACCAGAAAAATAGAATTTCTGGGCATTGAAATCGATGAATTAGGAATTGTGTTACAGGATCATATTGTGCAAAAGATCCAAACTTTTCCTGAAGATCTAAAAGAGAAGAAACAACTTCAAAGTTTCTTGGGAGTTGTTAATTTTGCAGGTGCATTTATCAAAACCCTTGCAAAATACAGGAAAGTTTTCAGCTCATTACTGAGAAAGGATGTCCCTTTCATCTGGACGAATGAACATAAAAAGGGAATGAGGGAGTTAAAAGAGGTTTGCATAAATCTCCCGAAACTCTCGATACCACAGGACGAAGATGGCTTGGTCCTGTATACGGATGTAAGTGATTATTGGTGGGCAGCAGTCTTAACCAAGATCACTCACAATGGCGAAGAACCCTGCAGATATTGTAGTGGTTTATTCTCAGAAAGCGATGTTGTGCGGTGGCACATCAACGAGAAGGAATTCTTTGCGGTTCGGAAGACGTTTAAAAAATGAGCTTTATTCTTATTAGCAAAGAAATTTACCTTGAAAATTGATACCACGCAGGTTAAAACTTTCTTAAGGAACAAGATAGAATCTAAACCTGAGAAGGCTAGATTAATTAGATGGCAGGCTGAATGCCAATATTATATTTTTGATATTGACATTATAAAATCTCATGAAAATGTTGTAGATTTTTTGACAAGAGATGGAGCCAGCTGAAGCAAGATCCATCCTGACAACCCAAAGGCATTTCAGAGATAATCTAGAATTGCTTTTTGAGGAATGGAACGAGTGCGTTCTTCATGCTAAACAAGCAGGAAGATTGCAATCTGCTAATAAAATGAAAGTCACCAGCAGAATACAGGCATGCTTGCTTACTCAGTGTCAACTCCGGGAAACAATGCAACCGGCCCTCCTCCGGGCTTCCAAAGAACCTTTGGAAAAGGGAGAGTTTCGAGTACAGGGCTCTAAACCTGTAGCAGGGGATTCCAATACCCTTTGCCCAAGTTCTAGGTTGGTGGTTTTCTCCGGAACCATTGGCCTAAGGAGAAGATGAGCTTCGGAGGTCACACCCTAAAATTTCATGTCAACCTAGCACCTATGGTGTTAAAGAGGGAGAGATTAATCTTAGGCCAATGACTGGCACCTCTAAGATTAATACTAACAAGATTGAAGTTTCTTCTTCATGGCAGGTTTATCAATCTAATTGGGAGAAGCTTGTTACCAGGAGAAATATCAACCCAGAAAAAATAAAGGTTGATGTTTCGGAGAAATATCCTCGAGTGTGGACGATGCCAGGCGCCAATTCACACGAAATCAAAAGGTGGTATAATTTTGGGGCATTAGCCTCAATTTATACTACAACGCCATCATTCACGGAGATCAATGGTCTACCAAAATGGATCCAAGAAGCTATGTATAATGCCTGGTTTAACAATTCATCACTTAGCCAGGGAGATATATTGGAGTTATATTTCATCAGTGCAGCTCCAGAACCAGCAGGAAAAGGTAATCATGAAGCCTTTCATTACATAAGGCTCAAGAGACCTGATACCAACGCCTTGGGACGAATCAAGGCACCAATGGAAGAAGGGACTACACTAGTCTCAACGATGCTAGAGGATCTCATCTCTACCAGAAGAGCATGAGGTCTATGGGTCTATCTCACGGAGATGGACAAAGTCAAGTTTCCATTCAAATTCTTTCAAAATTCAGTGAATGGATCTTTCCTGTTAAACACCATGACAGGAAAATCAACCAAATATGCAGAGGAAGCTTTCGAAAGAAAGAGAACTTTGCTTTGGGAAAACAGGATTGCGGGGAGCAAAGAGACTCATCGCAAATATTGCAACATGGCTCATTTTGGGCATTGGTCTGAGCACGTCTGCTCGGAGTGTCCGAATCAGAAGGAATCAGAGTTTGGAAAAGGCTTTCTTCCCAAAAAAGGAAAACAGAAGGCTAGTTCCGACGAATACTCAGAGCGCAAGGAGATGCCAAAGGCAAGGATGCCGAGGGCTCCGAAAAAAAAGTAGATTCCCAACTCGAGGTAAAAAAGTCACGTGACTCTGTGCTAGAAGACCACTCACCAAAAAGAAAGCGACATCGGTGGGTGGATGAACAAGTATTACCCACTAAACTACAAATGGGTAAAAATACAGGAGAAGAACCACTACTTTAAAGTGGTGATCTACCATTCACGAGATATTATCTTCACCAAATGATGATTGTCTTCGTTCATTCATAGAAGACAGGGTGGACCAATGGCATGATGGGTCAGCTGTCCTCATATGATAATGGTCGGACCCTCTTCACGTGAAGAAAAGCAGCCAAGGACAAAGAATCCAAGGCAATAATGGAGTAGTAGAGGTTCCATATACCTCTATTTAAGCAAGCAGAAGTGGAGGCAAAAGGATCATCGAAAACCTACACAACAAAAATCCTCTCTGCTTCATTAAAAATAATCCTAGCATAGTTATTTTCTTTTATTTTCTTTTCTTTATGTACCTAAGTACCGCTACCATAGGTAACTAAAAGAGTTTGTCTCCTCCCTAAAGGAGATATACTTATGTTGTAATAAGTTTTATATAATTCCTAAATAAAGATCTGGGCTTTTGCTTATCCCTTCCAATATTTAAGATTTTCTTGGTATCGACAAAGTACCCTACGCCTCAGGTAGGAAACGAGCAAAGGCTATGCTGCGTGCTGCTGAAGAGTTCTGCGGCTGGAAACCATCGGTTGCGATCGTGTGGTTGGACGAAGTCCCTAAAACTTCCGGCAGAAAAATCCGGTAGCATTACGGTCAAAAAGGTATTAAGTCGGTACACATAGAATTTATCTTGTGTTTGGTAGATTAGAAAATTTGAATCTAGAGCCCGATATAATTGGACGGCCCGATAGAAATAACCTCACACTCCAAGAAATGTAATATTACCTGAACCCCCCAGTTAATATTCTTGCCTTCAACAGTCATCGAGATAGAGTTGGACGGGACCAAATTACCCCCAAATTTGCATCTCCCTCGCAGCCACTACAGTTTCCCCCTCTTTCATCCCTCCGATCTGAATTTATTCCACACAGATCTGACATTTCGGAGGCCACGAAGGTCACCCATCGTGTCCGGCCATCACATAACAAAATCCGAGCGTCGGCGACAGTGTAACGGCGGCGACCACATAGCTTCCTCCGAACGTCGGCGACCACATAGGTTCCTCCGAACATCGGCAGCGACATAGTAGCAGCGACAACCAACATTTCCGGGAAACATTACTACAGTTTAAGGTAACATAAAAATTGAATCGATCTTCAATTTACGAGACTGTGGGTATAAAATAATAATATTCGAGAAATCATCAAGAAATGGGGAAAAAAGTATGATAAGCTTCTTCAAAATTTAACCATCACAGTGGTGTGAACAAAGCGCACATCAAGTTTGCTTTACAATTTCAAATTCTCTGATGCAAGAATTTAAAAAAGTTAAAAGAAACCAAAAGAGATATACCCCTAAGCAGCAGCATGATTGGAGGAATTTTGCTTTACAAAATTATCCAATTAATAATAATTAATAGTTATAGGTCTAATTTTGTTACAAAAACTCTGTATTTTTCTTGAAAAATCTGACACGAACACAATAGTATGGAAAGCTTCAGAAGTAGTATTATTCTCATGTGATGAATTTTTTACTTATTGGTGTTTAATTACTGAATCTTACATAATTCCTTGTATCGAACCAGGGATAGGCTCGCTATCACCTCATGCGCGGAACTATAATGGGTTTTTCAAATTCCTGTGTTTCTGCAAACCTTGAAAGCTTCTGCTCCTCTTCCTGTGTTTAATTGCTGTGTATATATATGTTAGGACATCTCTGTAATTATTAAACCAGTGCAAGATCTATTTGGAAACACCAAAACTTAATCTCGATTTTAATAGCTACTACCAAACTCGCGGACAGGAGTTTCTGTTATTTTTAAAAGGCTATCAAACGGTACCCCTACACTAAATTTACCCCATCTCTCCACATTATTAATCCAAAATTATTAATCTTACCTAATCCAGTGTGGGCTACCAAACAACCCTTTAAAAATACAGATAAAATTTGCAAAAATAGATCAAATGCAAAACAAAAGAATATCTAATGAATGAGTTTCAAATCAAAAGATCATAATTCATACATATATAAGTCTTTTTCATATATCGTGGTTGACACATCTCAAATTTGCATCAGAAAATTCGACTCCTGTTGTTATTAAGAGGAAATTCATTGAAATAACAGTTGCAACTTTGGAAATTTTACCACTTGATTTATATAAACGTAAATATTTGCATCTTCAGTATTTGTTTATTTTTTCTGAAGAAATATACAAATCTTTAGTCATAGCTAGACAAATAGTTTGGTATATATACTTACATAGTTGAAAATTGAATGTGGTGGTTTGTCTCCTATAGATGCATCTAGAATGTGCATTTTTTTAGATCCGACTTTGGCACATGACTAACTTGAGATTGAAGTTGAAGTGTCCCGAGAGAGAGAGAGAGAGAGAGAGAGAGAGAGAGAGAGTACAATTATTGGATAAGGCATGTCACTTTAAATTACTTCCGTACCTCATTCCATTCAACATTGTTATATTTTGTTTTTTAATATTGTATACATAGAGGACTCGTTAAATTTTGACTGTGGCACTTTCTCTTGCCGCATCACGTGATGTGATCACTGATGTAATTCAAATTTAGTTTAAAGTATTTAACGAGGGAACTAAACTCATTTAGAGGACTTTTAGTTTTAGGCACTCTTTTGATTCAATCAATTAAAACTAAGTACAAGAATTTAATCGAAATACGGCAAGAACAATAATCGGTGCATTGTTCCTTAGACAAAAATTTAGGATTTATTATTGTTAATTAGAGTTTTTAATCATTAAAATTCTATTAATTTTCAATATTTAGCATAATTATGATATTAATTTTAATTGGGTTACTTAATAATTAATTTAAAAAAATCAATCATGGGCGTTGATCAATTGCACCAGAGTGTCTCTATAAGTAATTGAGTCGAGTCAAAAGAATTGTCGTAAAACTGTGCGATTAATCCTCCTATCATTTTATTGGAACCGATTATTGAAAATCGATTCGTTTTTCACCTATGGATCAACTATGGATATCTAATAAACACATACAAAATCCACACCTAGCATGCTCCTATGAATTTAATTACAATCATAGGATGTTTATTCGGAATACCTGCAAACTTGGTGCACAACGACTTCAGTGTGACCTTCCGAATTGTTTCCGGCTAGAGTACGACGATGGATGGGATCGACTTCGAACTCTCTCGGGCGACAACTCTCTCTCACTCTCTAGGTTTTTGGTTGCTTAGAATGCAAGTAAGTAATGAGTCTTATGAGCCTTGTATTTATAGATAAATAACTGCTCACATTCATTAAACCTAGACAATCCTTACGGGCCGTAGGAGAGCAGGCGCCTAAGCCCACTAGAGACATAGGCCATTGGGCCTGTTCAGGGATCTACTAGATTAAATAAGATTGGTCCGATAATATCCGATTTAACTATTCAGCCCAGAATATAAATCAGATATAAATATTAATTCATTCCACTAAAGAATTAATACTGACTTACTCTCTTATTTATTTAGTTGAGTCAGGGCTAGTATTAGACTTAATTAATCTCCGTGTTTAAGATTATCAAATATCCATTAATTAATTAAATACTTCTGACAGCAATTAATTAATCAATTAATTATTTACTAATAAATAATTATCTCGAGTGCTACCACTTAAAATTATTATTATACCGGAATTAATTCCACCTGCAGGGTTTAGTATAATAAATTTATTAAGTTTCTCGAGAGGATATCATCATCCCATTATTCATAGAACACAGATCCTTATTGCAGCTCTATCAATATCAAATAAGAACTGCCACTTCCCAAAATACGAAATTTCGAACCACTATTAAGTTCTCATTTATAATAGATAAAAACAATAGTCAAACACTTATTCATACTGATAAGCCCAATTAAGGTTAAGACTATTTAAGTCACCGAGATCTTTAATTCTTAATAAGTTAGACCAAAGAATTAATCTCACTGTGATCCTTTCAATACGATTTACGTACTAGCATAAATAAATAGTCAAGATAAACTATTTAATACTATTATGCTACAATCTAAACCAACAACTCGTCCAAGTTGTCTCGATTGTGAATATTAGTTTATATCTTATAAGATGCCGATTATATAATCTTTTGTGATCTACAACACACTATATAATCTTTAATATTGAGATAATTGGATAGATAATTAATATGCAATAATAAACATTCCAAATAGAAGAATTATAGTGAAATAAATATCATTTGTATATAAACAAAAGTCTTGCTTTCGTATACAACCATTCAATTCTCCCACTTATATTAAAGCAAAATTTTAGTATACAATGAGACTAATATTCATCTAGCCATCTATTACAACTTCTCCCACTTATACTCAAAGTTTAACTTAGTGTGGGAGGAAACGCAGCCCCATGCCTTCAACGTGTTTATCAAAGACAGCAGCTGGTAGACTCTTTGTAAACGGATTAGCCAGATTATCAACTCCTGCAACCTTTTGCAAATCCACATCACCATCGTGAACAAGCAGCCGAATGTAGTGATATCTTGCATCAATATGCTTAGTCGGTTGATGAAATCTAGACTCCTTGCAATTTGCAATTGCTGCATCATTATCAGAATAAATCGTGATACCTCTCGGCAAACTAGGAATCACATCAAGCTCCGCCAGGAAGTTTCTAAGCCAAACAACCTCTTTAGCAGCCTTAGTAATAGCCACATATTCAGCTTCCATAGTAGACAGTGCAATGCATTTCTGCTTCACACTTCTCCACACAATGGCTCCACCTCCCAGCTTAAACACATAGCCAGAAGTAGAAAACCGATGATCTTTATCTCCTTGATAATCAGCATCTACATAACCTATCGGAACCAGATCATTAGATCGATATACCAGTCCATGCTCTCTAGTCCGTTTAAGGTACTTGAGTATGCACTTTACAGCAATCCAATGAACCTGACCAGGATTAGCCTGATATCTAGACACCATGCTAACAACATGACAGATGTCAGGCCTGGTACTCTGCATTGCATACATGAGACTTCCCACAGCCGAAGCATATGGAATTGCCTTCATGTCCGCTATCTCCTTAGGGGGAATTTACTAAGCCTGATAAGCCGGATAGATAAAAATAATATAGACTAATTAAGCGTTTACTTTTAAGGATTAAACTAAAGGATATCTCATATCACATGATCATTGTTCATATTTGGAACTACACATATGGGATTGAAGTTATCATGGGATAAGAATAATCAATCCTATCCTATTTAGTAAATGCCCTCTTAGGGGATGTAGGACACATCGCCTTAGATAGATGAACGCCATGTCTGAAAGGTAAGAAACCTTTCTTAGCATTCTGCATGCTGTAACGCGATAATACAGTATCAATGTAGGTTGTCTGAGACAAATTCAACATTCTCTTAGATCGATCACGACCGACCTTAATTCCGAGAATGTATGCTGCCTCTCCCAAATCCTTCATTTGAAATTGCTAGGATAACCATGCCTTAATCTTTGATAGTACATTCACATTATCACTAATGAGCAAAATGTCATCAACATAAAGCACTAGAAACACTAGACTCCCATCAATACACACCCGGTAAACACAACTTTCATGTTCACATTGTACAAAGCCATAGCCTTGGACAACTCATTGAAACGTTTGTTCCAGGATTGTAAAGCCTGCTTAAGTCCATAAATGGACTTCTTTAGCTTCCACACAAGATGCTTTTCACCTTTCTTTATGAACCCTTCCGGTTGCAGCATATAGATATCCCTATTTTTTTCAAGATACCTGTTCAGAAAAGTAGTTTTGACATCCATTTGCCAGACCTCGAGATTCATGTGAGCAGCCATTGCCATGAGAGTTCGGATAGATTTAAGCATGGCTACTGGCGAAAATGTCTCATCATAATCGATTCCCTCTCTTTGGGTGAAACCTTTCGCCACTAGTCTTGCCTTAAAGGCCACAACCTTTCCATCCGATCCTCTCTTTCTCTTGTATACCCACTTGCATCCTATGGCTTCACAGCCCTCAGGAAGCTCGCACTTCTCATATACATCCATGGCAGCGATAGATTCCCATTCGGCAATCATATACGCCTCCCACTCAAGAGCATCCGGATTTGCTAACACTTCAGAGTAAGTCCAGGGATATTCTTCGATCACTGCTAATTCCAATGAATCCTTGGATTCATTAAGTAGAGTGTATCGACTAGGTAACTTTTCTTGAGTTACCCTCCCATTACGACAAAGCTCTATAGCAGATTCAATATTAATGGTTTGTGCAGGTTCCGATGATTGCTTGTCTTGCACAACTGGAGTGCTAATTACCTCCTCCCTTCTAACTTCTTGAAGTATGATGTCACTTCTCTTCCTATGGCCAATCAGATAGTCCTCTTCCAAGAATCTCGCGTTAGTGCTAATAACGACTTTCTGATCCTTAGGACAGTAAAAATAGCCACCTTTCGTTCCTCTAGGATAGCCTACAAACAGCATCACCTTGGTTCTTGGGCTCAACTTGTCAGCTTTCTTGTTTAAAACATGTGCCGGAGTACAAATCCGAATGTGATTAAGACTAGGATTGCTCTCGGGCCACAGCTCGGACGGGGTCTTAGGCACTGACTTTGAGGGAACCAAGTTTAACATGTGAGCCGCTGTTTCCAAATCATATCCCCAAAATGAAATAGGTAGAGATGCATAACTCATCATAGATCGAACCATTTCCAGAAGTGTTCGATTTCTTCTCTCTGACACACCATTCTGTTGGGGTATTCCAAGTGTAGTCAATTGAGACGTATCCCACTTTCCAACAAGTATTCCTTAAATTCGTTGTTGAGGTATTCGCCACCATGGTCAGATCGCAACGACTTGATACTCTTTCCATGTCGCTTCTCTACTTCCGCTTTGAATAGTTTGAACTTTTCAAAACACTCGGACTTGTAGCGCAACAGGTAGATGTACCCGTACCTTGAGTAATCGTCAATGAAAGTGACAAAATACTCGTACCCTCGACGAGCTTGAGTAGACATGGGTCCACACAAGTCGGAATGAATCAATTCCAACACTTCTTTGACTCTATACCCCTTGGTCTTGAAAGGCCGAGTCGTCATCTTTCCCTCAATGCAAGATTCGTAGATTGGGATGGACTCGACTTGGAAAGAACTCAAGACTCCATAGGAAACCAATCTTTGGATCCTCCTTAGATTGATGTGACCCAATCTTAGGTGCCAAAGAAGAGTTTGATTTTCTTGAGAAGAATTCGACCTCTTCTTTTGGTTAACAGTTAAAGCATTACTTGAAGAACTCGAAGCATGAGAGCAGTAAATAGTGTAAAGAGAATCAACAACATGTGCATAACCGATAATCTTATCATCTTTCATAAAAGTCGTAAAACTCTCATAAAGAATAGAGTATCCATCTTTCCACAACTTAACCATAGAAATCAAGTTTCGCCGAAAATCTGGCACATATAAAACATCTCTCAAAAATAAAACTGAATTCTCAAAAGATAAATGAACATCGCCTATGATCGCAACGTCCGCTCGCACTTCCGTTCCCATGGCGACGCTCAACTCCCCTCTACTCACTTCCCTTGTCCACAGGAACCCCTGCAAGGAATAACAAATATGGTCAGTTGCGCCCGTATCTACTACCCACTTGTGGACAGAACTTGAACTTAAACATATTTCATTAACAAGAGCAGAAGTCATACCTTGAGCCTTCTTCAATAGGGGGCAGTTAGCCTTCCAATGTCCAAATTTCTTGCACTTTCCTCCATTCTCCTTTGGCTTTTTGATGCCTCTGGTAGGGCCTAGCCTCTTGCTCCCACTACTTCCTTTGCCCCTCTTGCCTTTCGTCGGGCCCTTCCATTTCTTTCCACCTTTCGGTGAAACATGGAAGCCCTTTGAAAAAGAGGCAAGATCTTATGGACTCTTTCCCATAACCCCTTCCGCTGCAACAAGTTCATTGAGTCGTTCATTTAGAGTGAACACTTTCTTGCTCATTATTACATTAAGGCGGAAGTTCTCATAGGACTTGGGAAGAGTGTGGAGTATCATGTCAACTTTCGCTTCATCTATGATTCCTCCACCAAGCACGTCCAGCTCATTGAAATGATTGATCATTCCAAGCACGTCCAGCTCATTGAAATGATTGATCATTCCAAGCACGTCCAGCTCATTGAAATGATTGATCATTCCAAGCACGTGCTCGCGCACAGACATGCCCTCCGACATCTTCGAGCTCATGATTTGCCTCATGATCTCGAATCGGGTAGAACGGTCACTCTCACCGAACAGCTCCTTGAGGTTAGTCATGATTGCAGCAGCCGTGTCCAAAGACTGATGCTGCTGCTGCAACCCAGAGGTCATAGTGGTCATCATGTAGGCTTTCGCTATACAATTGGCCTTATGCCACCTCTTAGACTCCTCTTTCTGAGCATCGGTGGAGGCTGCAGTGAGAGCTGCAGTCGCAGGAGTAGTGAATACAAAGTGGTACTTTTTGGCATCTAGGACATATCCCAAATTACACTTCCATTCCAAAAAAATTGGTCCGGTAAACGGCTTAGCAGTAAGCATATTCAACAACGGAGTAATAGTCATATCTGAAAAAAAAATTAAACATTCAAAACGCACATAAGTCATAATTATTGCATAAAACGTTCGTAACATTTATATTGTAACCTTTTGATAAAACAATATTAAATGAAACCTTCATTAGCTCAAGTGATTTACACTCAAGCCACGATAGTGTGGATGTTTACGTGCGCACCACTCAACCAAACACCCAATTTTTAATTTTATCTCATGCCAAATTAACCTTATGACAAATAAAATTAATAAATGAACCTTATTAGACCATATTATCTCGAAAAGGGACTCCGATGGGGATTTGTATTCGAGACAATATCTAAGCACTGACCACAATTTAACTAAACCAAAATTGTCCCACATATTGATGCAATTACTCGAACGACATCTCCTTGTAAACAATTTCATTAATTATCTTATTCTAATCTCTCCTAGAATAATATATGAGAATTAATACGGGCAAGCCACGATAGTGTGGACGTTTACACGCAAAACTCCTACTATTCACGAGACTAAAATACTTTTAGAAGTTTTACTCGACAAAATCTATAAGTTAATAGAACTTATGCAAGCCACGATCGTGTGGACGTTTACACGAGCCTAACAACTTAATTCGTCTAAAACCAATTGTGGAGGTCTAAATTGATTATTAAAATCAATTTAACATGCTTAGTAATTTTTAATTCAAAAGGTTTTCGCATGCAAATCACGTAAAATACGGAATTACTAAACATGTTTTTCTAGAACTCACATAATAAATCATGCTCGCTTGAATTCATAACATGCTTAGAATAATACGATAAATTCCTAGCATGCAATTTCTAAACGCAAATAAACTCAAATAATTTCAAATTATATCATGCTTTAGAAATAATAACACCTTAACGGTGATTAAATCCCACGACATGCAGTTTACAATAAAATAGATAAATTGTTGTCTCGTCGTGGATATTTGTACTTGCCTAAATTATTACAAAAATAAAATAGGAAATAAAATCTATCTATTACAATAAATCTTCGTCTTCAAGTCTTTCCATATCCGTCGCATTGAAGAATTGCCCAAGAAGGAAACGAGATTATTAAGTTCTCGTTTTTCCATCACGAATCCAACCACGTGGAGGACCCTACCGTGCGGCTGCCCACACGCCCAAAACTCTAGGTTTTCAACCTAGGGTTTCATTTGTGAGAAATCCGCCGCCGGCCGCCCCACTTCGCCGGAATTGTGACCCAAACGCAGCCACGCCACCGCTGCCATCATCACCCCTGACCTCCTGCTGCCATCGCAGCGAGGTCAGGCGCTCAACAACGGCAGCCTCGCCGATGTGCTCCGCCCTTCGCCGGCGTCGAGCTCGCGATGGCACCGTGACGAGTCGCACAGCTTGAAGCCGTTCCAGCGCTCGCCACCGCCGTCGCCTCGACCTCCATCTGCTACTGCTCACCGTGCCGCTACTGCTGCTGGTTCGTTGCTGCCACTGCTCGTTCACCGCCGGAGAAGACACGCCATCGCCGATGGCTTGGGAGGACGGCGATCAAGTTGCCCCTCGTACTCCCACTACTCCGATCACCCCAAGCTTAAGGGTCTGGACCCTCAAGCTCTGACCGGAGAGAACGCACCGCCATGGATGTTTGGTGCCCCACCTTCACGTGTATTTTCGCCCAGCCATGTTCTTGAGTCAAACACCATAAACATCGGAGCAAAGCTCCGACGAGTCGGATTTTGTTCGATCAAGAGCCATAGCGAGGGTTAAACCCTACGCGTGAAAATGACGCGCCGCCGTGCACCGCCACCTGCCACCACCGTTTAGAATTCTCCGACATGTTGCTGCTCTTTCTCGACCCGTACAATAATTAAAAATCGAAATAACAAATACAACTGAAATCTAATCTAACCACGGATTTTCTCATGGTAAAAACGACCAAAACGGCAAACCAACAGAAAATAAAATGAATCCACGACGAGACAACGAACATGCATGCATATATACGTAAATAAAATCTGATTTTATTTTAATTATATGGATTTACTATTCGTTAATCCGACAGAGCCATAATATACAGACCAGGGCTCTGATACCAACTGTTGGAACCGATTATTGAAAATCGATTCGTTTTTCACCCATGGATCAAATATGGATATCTAAAAAACACATACAAAATCCACTTCTAGCATGCTCATATGAATTTAATTACAATCATAGGATGTTTATTCGGAATACCTGCAAACTTGGTGCACAACGACTCCAGAGTGACCTTCCGAACTGTTCCCGGCTAGAGTACGACGATGGATGGGATCGACTTCGAACTCTCTCTCTCTCACTCTCTAGGTTTTTGGTTGCTTAGAATGCAAGTAAGTAATGAGTCTTATGAGCCTTGTATTTATAGATAAATAACTGCTCACATTCATTAAACCTAGACAACCCTTACGGGCCGTAGGAGAGCAGGCGCCTAAGCCCACTAGAGACATAGGCCATTGGGCCAGTTCAGGGATCTACTAGCTTAAATAAGATTGGCCCGATAATATCTGATTTAATCTATTCAGCCCAGAATATAAATCAGATATAACTATTAATTCATTCCACTAAAGAATTAATACTGACTTACTCTCTTATTTATTTAGTTGAGTCAGGGCTAGTATTAGACTTAATTAATCTCCGTGTTTAAGATTATCAAATATCCATTAATTAATTAAATTGTAATGCCCCGTAAAATCCTTGCGTTCTAATATTTAAAGTTAACCAAATAGATGGCTTTGCACGCCTAAGTTTACAATTTCTTAATTCTAAAGCTAACGGTCGAACCCGTTAATAAAAATAAATTACAGAAGTCGGCTAGACGACTACCATATTAGGGGTTAGCACATACGAAAAGTTTTAGTTTGTAAATTCGGAAAGGAAAATCGTCTAATTTTACGTTTACAAAATCACAAATACGAACACGTCGAGAAAATTTGTTTTTACGTTTTTCCGGACGGAACTCGGACTTGTCGTCCCGAGTTTTTGTCAAAATAAATTTTATAAATTTATTTTCTAATTAAGTTGTACGTTAAAATTTGTAAGTCAAATCGAATCGCGATGATTTTTGTACCGAACAACGTTTTTCGTCGTTCGTTTTCCCGTAACGTCGGATCACGCCGGAAAAACCCGTAAAATCTTCAAAAATTCTGCATGCAGCCGTGCCACCTCATTCCTTTTAGTGGAAGCTTGCATGTTAACCATGTTTAATTAGTTGACACCTAGACCTACCTTTATGCATGGTCAACCTTTCATCATTCCACAACTTGAACAAACCATTTCCATCTCTCTCTCTCTCCCTATCTCTCTCGGCCACTCTCTCCCTCTCTCCCTCAACTTCATCTTCTTCATCTCCTCAATCCACCATTGAAGAACACTCTTAAGAGCTTGAAGAACTCACACAAACCATCCATCCATCCATTCAATTCCATACTTTCTTTCATTAAAACTTAAGGTATTTTCATCCTCTACAATCCTATCCATTTAGTTTCTTTTTCTTTTCTTCTTCTTCTTGTTCGATTTTTTTTAGAAGTTGGAATGGAAGAATTGATCTTGAAATAGTGTAATTAGATATGCTAGATATGATATTTATGGATTGAAAATGATCAAAAATAAGAAACCTAACATCTATGTTAATGCAGAATTTTTTTGGAAAATTGTAAGATTTCTAATTTTCTTCTTTTGATCATGGATTCATGTCTAGTAGATGTTTAATTAGTGTTTAGAATGAAAAGGGATTGAAAGCCCTATGTTATTATGAAATTTAGTTAGGGTTGAAGTATGAAATTAGGGGTTTTTGCATGTTAGTTGTTTTTGGAATTGCAAGTGATTAATTGGTGATATAAGAGCATGTTTAGTAAATAAATATTGTTAATTTGAGAAGAAAATCATCCCCTCAAAGTATGTATGAAATCAGAAAATTTATAAGATAATTAGGAGTTTATACATGTTAGATATAAGTGATGAATTGTTAATGGAATTATGATGCAAATCATGTTAGTTGATAATAGGAATTAATTGGAAATTTTATAAAAAAGTTTAATGAAGTATAAGAGGAAAAGATCACAATATAAACTGAGTTATAAAGATGTTAAGACATGTTAGCATGCATGAAAATGATTCCTATTAGACGTAGTTTAACGTCGTAAAATTTGAACGAAAACCGACGACTTTTAAAAATCGCGTAAGAGACGAATATCTAGTTGTAACTAATAATCGGGAAGTCGGATGAAATTTCTAACTTGATATTATTGTTTATAATGAAATTTAGAACAACTCTCTAGTTGACATCATAAGCATCCGAATTGATATAATATGGGTTATAGTGATAAACGGGAACTAGAACACGTTTGGAATTTCTTTGTTGGTATAGTACCTGATAGTTGAAATCCGACGTTAGAACGTCGTGCCTTTGAGCAAGTTGAGAAGGAGTTTGTCACGTATAGAGGTACGTGATGACTGCCTTGAGAGTCCAGTTTCAAAAAAAAGTGATTACGAGAATTTAAAACGAACCTAAGACGTTATACGTCGAACCTACCAAGCAACTAGGGTTTCACGGCAGTTTTGCGACCCTTGCCGGAAACTGTAATAACTTCCAGCTCGTTTATCGGATTTGTGATCCGTAAATTGGAGCACGAACTAGACTTCCTAAGCTTTCTAGTGGTACAGAGCTCACCCCCTGTTTCCAAGTCCTCTGTTCTGGACAGCCTCCAGAGTTACTGGACTGTGCAGTGAATTTTCAGTTTCTTGTTTTCTAAGTTGTTTAGTTCACAACTTAGTCTCTTTCAACCGTTTAAGCCGTTTTATCTAACGAACATCTTCTTTCTGACCCTAGAGTCAAGGACAAGACCTTTAATGATGAAAACCAGTCGAGATCGTATTTCTTATCCTTTCTTTAAAGAAGTAATAAACGAGAAATGTTCATAAGTCATGAAATGAGCTAAATAAATCGCCTAGGTTGATTTCTCTCCAATTTAGTTTCCTTTAAATCTTTAAAGCCGTTTTAAGACATCGACTATCTTCTCTACTGACCCGAGAGTCGAGTATGAGATCTTCCAAGTTCAAAACGAGATTGGTACGAGTCTCGTTTCCTGTTTAGGTAAAATAATTTAGTAAGCGTGCAAATGCCTAAAGAATGAAACAACTAAATCTTTCTTCGGTTCTCTTTCTTCGATTATCTTTTACTATCAGTTTTTAAGTATATTTTATTTTACGATGAAGGAGGAAGCCAGCTGTAAAGAAAGGACGAAAGATCCAAAGTTGGAAGCTTTTACGTTAAGTTCTGTATTTTAAAAGGTGGGCTTTTATATACAAATAAAACGAGCAATGCTCGGAAAATCTTTCTTTATTGCTTTGATATCTGTGTTTTCAAAGTGATAATATGGCATGAACTGTTTTAAGTTTTTATGTGAGTTCTCTTGTACCTATCTGAGTCAACATTCGTGTTTTCCAGATTTAGAGTTAGTCTATTTTTTAGATTAACTAACGATCGGCTCTGAGTTAGCTGCTAAGTGCTTTCCAGAGTTAGTGCACTTTGTAACCTGTGGTGTATGTGGTATCCTGTTGAGGGGTAGCCAGCCACGGTGAATTAGTTTGGGTCAAGATTGAACATAGCATACCTAAAAATACTTGGCCAAGTGATTTATGAGAAAAAGTCAGAAAATGTTTAGTAGGCACGGATTCTTTCAATAAAACTCCGATGTGCTACGGTTATAAAATGCCATATTTATCTATATTTATAAGTATGTTTTTGACATCGAGCCCACTAAGTACGTTTGTACTTAGCCCTGCATTGCTTTCTAAATGTGCAGGTTGAAGCGACGGTGAGCGGCGACGGTTGGTGTTGAGTTAGAAGATAGGATGACTAGTAGAACCCTTTCCGCTGCCAAACTTTGATTTCCTTTTGAGATGTACTTTGAAACAATATTCAGTAGTCTACGTCTGTACATATGAACCTAGTTTCTTTTTGTACTTTTGTCGAGTAATCCTTAGGGATTAACTCTTCCTCATTCATGTTAAAGTCTTGTTCATAGTTTATCGATGTTTATCATGTATGTTTAGTCAGTTAGCACCCTTCTTCCCCGCTTATTTAATCCAACCCCAGTCGCACCCCGGCTTCTGCCATTCCTCGGGATTTGGGGCCGTGACAGAGTGGTATCAGAGCGGGCTTCCTGCTCTGATTATGAGTCCTTCCTTCTAGTATGAGTTAGTATGAGTCATTCTTTCAAGTACGAGTCATTCTTTGAAGTAATACCATAAAGTGGTATTTTCATACAAGTCTTTCTTTGAGTAATAATATAGAGTATTCGTTTGTACTCTATATTGAGTCTTCTTTCAAGTTATGAGACATGGTATTTGTATATACTCTGGATCAGAGTCGTCTTTTCAAGTATGAGATAAGAGTTAGGCTATGATGTTAAGATTGAGAATGTAGAAGTCAACTCAACCGCCCGCTACGTCGACTCAACAAGGAAAAAGTGAAAGAATTTTATAATGAGATTTCTTTTAAATAAGAAAAGTTATGAGCAAGTATTCAGTGAAATTTTGAAGACAAGAATGAGTTGTGTTTAAAAAAAAAAAAATGAGAATTTTTATAGAAGTATAATTTTTATACTTACATGATTATGCGATAGTACAAGTACTATCTTATGTGAAAAATATGTGCGCAATGATTTTCTTTTTATAAAAAAGTATGTGGATACAAGAATATAGACGGATTTTAAGAGAATTTTTCCCGGTTCAATGAGAACGTAGACGTAAAACTTAAGAACTTTCCGGTTCTTAGAGAACTTAGACGTTTTTAAGAAACGTTGTTTCGAAAGGAGATCCCTAACGCGAGAAGGACTTCGTCGGATGGATGTTACGTGCGCTTAGTGACATAAATAAAGATTCGGCAAAGTCGAACTTGTCGTCTAAGAATTTCCTGCGAGGGAAAAGAAATAAAATGAATAAAAATTTTCAATAAATCGTATTAGAAAAGAAGAAAGCGATTAGACGTTCGAGAAGCTGTCGGCTTCGAGTTAAGAAAGATATGAATGAGACGACAACTGGAACTTAGTTTTCCAGGAAGTTATTCTTAAGTTATATTTCTTTTTCTTTTTATGGAATTAAATTCCATATTTTCGTCTTGAGCGACGACTACGATTAGTACGAATATCAAAAGTCGTAAACGACAAATTCTTTGAAAATGGATGTTACTTTTGAATAAGTAACATAAACGAAGTGAAAATACTTTGTTTTTAATAAATGAAAGTTGATAGAAGTTAGTGAGTTAAAGAGTTAAGAAATAAAAGAAATAGAAGAATTAAAATGAGTAATAATATGGTGAAACAAAAAGAGTGAAAATAAAATCCTTTATGTATGTAATATATATATATATATGTTGTTGAGTGCAATTTCTTGAATTGCTAGAAGTTTTAATAAGTGGTTGGTTTAAGTGTTGATATTACAATTGAATAAGGGATATTCATTTGTAATTTATGTTTTGATTAAGATAAGTTATTTTTCTTTTCTTACCTGTTACTGATCCGTCTTACCTTAAAACTTTGTAGGATGACTTCCAGTAGTAGCACGGCTTCAGAGACTCAGTTCCCGCCACAGCGTACTTGGGCAGATCAGTTATTAGATAGGTATAGAGATTATGAGGCAAACCCGAGCCATGACGTAGGACAGAGGATCAGTTACTTCTCGTCAGCTTATTATTCAGTCCGGCATACTATTCCAGCGAGTCAGGCTATACTTGACTTGGTTAGACACCTACCGGACGAGTGGCGCGGATGGGCGCACCGTGCAGCTTGGTACTTCTTGGGGATTATCGGCAACGACACGAAGCCGACTGGCAACTATGCTGGATTTGCCTTGTGTGTGCACAGACGTTTCTTCGAGAGCAGGCATATGCTTTCCCTTCCTTTAGAGCCACACATCCCCTACAGTCACTTTCCAGCCGGGACGGAGATTGAGGAGCTTGACGTAGACCCGGATATGTTAGAGTTGTTAGAGTTGCCACCAGACGGTGTACTAGAGGAGCCTGAGGCTGAGTTAGAGCAGCCAGAGGAGGACGAGGAGACTGTTTCTGAGTCACTTTCACCCACCGTGTTTATACTTGACGACGGTTCTACTTTGAGAGTTGACCAACCACTCGAGTTGGTTTATGGTTCGGAGACCGAGGAGGAGGATCCGGAAGAGGATCCGGAAGAGGATCCGGAGGAGGATCCGGAGGAGGACCCAGAGGAGGGTTGTTAGGATTTTGCAGACCTTGAAGTAGTTTTTGGTTTCTTCTGCAGTTCAGTTAGGTAGTGTTTCATAGACATGGGTAAATATCAGTAGTAGTGATAGCTTTTGTCCTGTATAGAGTCGGATCAGTAACTAGTTAGTTTTGAAGTACTCTAGCGGATACGAAATTTTTATGAATCGTTTCCGTACTCTAGTAGATGCAGAGTGCAGTTTGTTAGTGCACCCAGTAAATAGTAGGCAGTCAGCCTAGTTTAGACTAACAGTAGTCTAACCTTTTTGTATAAGTCCTCGTTAGAGGCAAAAGTAATATTCTTTTTGGATGTATATATATAAATGACCCGTAAAGAGGGTTCTTAATCAAGTAAAAATTTCTTATGAATCGAGTAATAAAAAGATTAGAATGTTAAAATGAACTAGTGTAACGAAGAAATGAGCTTAACCCGAAGGTTAAAAGATTAATAAAATGATATCAAGCTAAGTCCGATATGTTGTTCCATGAATTTAATTAAGTCAAGAACGGGCTAGTAAGTGCTAAGCGTGATCAACAGAAGGAAACTAATGAGAGTTTTCAATTCTCCTTTAGACTAAAGAAAATGCCGCCAAGAAATATAAACAATAGGAGAGGTCGAAGACCTGGAAGGCCAAGAGGACGTAGTGGACGTCAGCCAGAAAATGACCAAGGACAGGAACATGAACAGAATACCACTCCATCCCCATCTCCACCCCCATCACCATCACCACCACCTCCACCACAGCCCCGTAGAGATATTGAGGATCTTTTCCTCAAAAGGAACCCTCCAATGTTTAATGGAACTAGAAGCCCTAGCGATGCTGAGCTATGGGTGAGGTCGACTGAGAAAGTTTTCAAACTCCTCAGATGCACTGATGAGGAAAGAATGCTGTGTGTCGCTTTCCAACTAATGGGATCGGCAGATTATTGGTGGGAAGCAAGACAGAAAGTGATATCTGCTGAGCATCTGGCTCGTTTTTCGTGGGAAGAGTTTCAGGAGATTTTCTTTGATAAGTACGTCCCCAAGACGTATAGGGCACAGAAAGAGGCCGAATTTTACAATTTGAAGCAAGGAAAACTAACTGTGACGGAATATGACGTCAAATTCTGCGAGTTGATGAGGTATGCGCCAACATTGGTCGACACTGAGGAGAAGTTATCAAAGAAATTTCAGGGAGGTTTACGTCATGAGTTGGGAATCGCTTTGGCTAGTCATGGAGGACTAGGTTATTCAGATATATTGGGAAGAGCACTGGAAATGGAGGCCGTCGTGCCTGAAGAGAAGAAGACTGTATCAACTGCGACAGCACCAGCGTAGAGTCAGAATCGAGACTACTACAACAACAACAACAGCAACTACCAAGGGAAGAGAAAATGGAACGGAGGAGGTAGCGGAGGCTACAGTTAGGGCTATAATAATCGGGGAGGACAAAAAAGGGGCTATCAGCAACCTGCCAACAACAACAACAGTGGCAAAAGGCCGTGGCAGGGAAACAACCAATCAGGGTTGTCCATTCAAGGGAACAGGCAGAACTTGCCATGGAAGGGCAATAATCAGCTGAACCAGCCTCTAGGGCAACAAAGGAATTTTAACCAGGGAGCAAATAACCCAGGAAGGGTTACCATCCCTGTCTGCCCGAAATGCAACCGAGCCCATCCTGGAGTCTGCCAGATAGGCACCCCTAACTGTTTTAACTGTGGACAGAAGGGGCACATGAAAAAGGACTGCCCTAAACCGCTTCAAGCAGTACCTCTCAGAGCTATCCAAGCACAGCCGCAGCAACCGCCTATGAACCAACAGCAATTTCAGCAGCATGCACAGCAGCAACAAAATGCGAGGGCATGCGCTATCAAACAAAGCGGTCAGCGCAAAGGAAAAGGCAATCTAGCAGGTATGGGAAAACTCCACAACACGCCCATTAAGATATTGTTTGATACTGGCGCATCGCATTCTTTCATTGCTGGCTCATGTGCCGATAACTTAGACATCAGACCTGTAAGAGCTGCACAATCTATGAGAGTAGCCACACCTTCAGGAGAGATCACTACTTCCACGCATATTTGTTCTAACCTAGAATTAGAAATCGGAACTCATAAAATTATAGCGAACAATCTAAATGTTATGATAATGTGGGACGTAGATATAATCCTAGACATAGATTGGTTGTCAGAGAATTACGCCACGATTCTCTGCAACGAAAGAAAAATTTCTTTTCAGCCGCCGGGCAAAGAACCGACCGAATTCTACGGAATTTCAATAGGTAGAAACATACCAATTATATCAGCCCTTCAAGCCACGAAACTTATGAAGAAGAAAGCTACCACAGCCTACCTTGTGTACCTAGTTGGAGAACCAGGAGCCGAGAAGACCATTCAGGACGTAAAGGTCGTGAACGAATACGAAGATGTTTTTCCAGAAGTACTACCAGGATTGCCACCAGATCGTCACGTAGACTTCACGATCGATTTAGAACCAGGAGCAGCACCTAAGTCTAAAGCCCCTTACAAAATGGCACCGAAGGAACTGGAAGAGCTCAAAATCCAGTTACAGGAATTACTAGACCTTGGTTTTATCAGGCCAAGCATCTCACCTTGGGGAGCACCCGTACTTCTTGTTAGGAATAAGGACGGATCGATGAAAATGTGCATCGATTACCGAAAATTGAACAAGATCACTCTTAAGAACAAATATCCTTTACCAAGGATAGAGGATTTGTTCAATCAGCTTTAGGGTGCGGGAGTCTTCTCCAAGATAGATTTGAGGTCAGGGTATCATCAGCTCAAGATCAAACCTGAGGATGTACCGAAGACCGCTTTTAGAACTCGATATGGCCATTACGAATTTTTAGTGATGCCATTTGGTTTGACCAACGCTCCAGCCGTATTCATGGACCTTATGAACAGAGTCTTCCACCCCTACTTGGACAAATTTGTTCTAGTATTCATCGACGACATCCTCATTTATTCTAAGAATGAAACGGAGCACGAGGAACATCTATGAATAGTGTTGGAGACACTAAGAGCTGAGAAACTCTACGCCAAGTTCAGTAAATGCGAATTTTGGCTAAAGAAAGTAATGTTCCTTGGACACATAGTATCGACAGAAGGAATCAAGGTAGATCCAGTTAAAGTAGGAGCAGTGCAAAACTGGAAGACACCAACGAATCAGAATGAGATCAGAAGTTTCTTGGGATTAGTTGGCTATTACAGAAGATTTATCGAGGGATTTTCTACAATCGCTCGCCCGATGACACAGCTACTCAAGAAAGATACCAAGTTTAAGTGGACAGATGAGTGCGAGAAGAGTTTTCAAACTCTTAAGGAAAAGTTAACTACAGCGCCAGTACTAGCACTTCCAGATGCAAACAAAGAATATGTGGTTTACACTGATGCATCGAAAAATGGATTAGGTTGGGTCTTAATGCAAGACGGACGAGTGATAGCTTATGCTTCACGACAACTTCGACCCCACGAAGTTGAATACCAACCCACGATTTAGAACTTGCAGCCGTAGTGCATGCGCTAAAGATTTGGAGACACCATCTCTATGGTGTAAGAGTTGAGGTATTCACCGATCACAAGAGTCTAAAGTACTTTTTCGAGCAAAAAGAACTAAACATGAGACAAAGACGATGGCTCGAATTAGTCAAAGATTATGACTGTAGAATTAACTACCATCCAGGAAAGGCTAATGTGGTAGCAGACGCCCTAAGTCGCAAGACTCCAACGAAGTCAGGATGTCTTTTCATAGAAGAAGAAACCTTAATACGAGAATTTGAGAAAATGGATATCAGAGTACTTGACACGCCAGCAATGATAACAAGTCAAATAGCAGCACTAGAAGCTACACCAGGTTTGAGAGAAAGGATCATTAGTGCTCAGAGAAAAGATGAGTCAATGGAGAAGTTACGAGTAAGGATAAGGACAGATAAACCAGAAGAATATTCTGAAGCTCCAGACAATGCAATACTTTACGAAGGCAGGATTTGTATTCCCGACAACGACAGCGATTTGAAGAACGAAATCTTGAGCGAGGCTCACGATATGCCTTACACAGCACATCCAGGAAGTACAAAAATGTACCAAGATTTGAGAAAAAACTTTTGGTGGAATGGAATGAAACGAGACGTTGCCTCGTTCAGAGAAAGATGCCTAGCATGACAACAAGTTAAGGCTTTACACCGATGACAGTATGGATTGCTACAGTCGTTGGATGTCCCAGATTGGAAATGGGAAGGCATAGCTATGGACTTTGTCACAGGCTTGCCTAAGTCGAAACAGGGAGACACAGCAATTTGGGTAATAATTGATAGACTTACAAAGTCAGCATACTTCTTACCGATTAAGACTACATATGGATCTGAGAGACTAGCTCAGTTGTATGTCAGAGAGATTGTACGTCTGCATGGAATACCGAAGGTCATAATATCAGTCAGAGAGAACGATCCAGATTTTAGTCGATACGTTAAGAACAGTGGTTTTAGGACCGAGACACGAATTGGGAAGAAATTCTACACTTAACCGAGTTTGCCTACAATAACAAGCTATCAAACCACGATAGGAATGGCACCGTTTGAGGCTTTGTATGGGAGAAAGTATAGATCACCACTTTATTGGGACGAAGTAGGTGAGAGAAAGAACTTAGGCCCAGATGCGATAAATGAAATGATTGAGATAGTTCGACAGATTCGAGATAGTATGAAAGAGGCCCAGAGCCGACAAAAGTCGTATGCTGACGATCGTCGAACCAACCTTGAGTTTGGAATAGGAGATAAAGTTTTTCTTAAGATATCCCCGACCAAAGAAATCCTTAGGTTCGGATTTAAGGGTAAGTTAAGACCCTGGGTTATAGGACCTTATGAAATCCTTGAGAAAATAGGATCAGTCGCGTATAGATTGGCCTTACCGCCAAGTCTAGGAAGCGTTCATAACGTTTTCACGTTTCTCAGTTGAGAAAATATGTTTACGATCCTAAGCACGTTATATTAGTCAGCAAGACGTAGTTCTTGAATCTGGCTTAAGCTATAAAGAAAATCCGATATCGATCTTGGATAGAAAAGTTCAAGAATAAAGAACCAAGTCGAACAAAGTCTCTTGGAGATGACTTTGTTTTACTTATTAGGAGTCGTTCAAGTATTCGAGTAGTTTAAAATTGTATCTTCCTCTAGAAGATTGAGTTTTCCAAGCTAAGTTGGAGAGTTTCCAAAGATTTCCTTTTAAGAAGTAGTTGTGTGTGCAATTCGAGAAATTGCTGCTCGATTTAGGAAAGTAAAATCTGTATGAAGTAATCAATAGAGCGAGACAGAAGTTCCATGTGATTGAGGGACCGTTATGTGGACTGGATCAACCCACATAATAAGAAACTCAGTAATATGGGTCTTATGCCCCGCTAATAAAGCCTTTTAAATATGGTATAAGTGGGTTAAAAAGACGAATGTTACTAACGTATAAGTAACTTATAACAACGTCTTTCCTTTTCCTTTCGTTTCCTTTTTTTTTAGTGTTCGCCTTGATCAAACCTTGCGATATCCTCATCTTTTTGAAAAAGGTAAGCAAATTTCGGGACGAAATTTTTCGTAAGGGGGGTAGGATGTAATGCCCCGTAAAATCCTTGCGTTCTAATATTTAAAGTTAACCAAATAGATGGCTTTGCACGCCTAAGTTTACAATTTCTTAATTCTAAAGCTAACGGTCGAACCCGTTAATAAAAATAAATTACAGAAGTCGGCTAGACGACTACTGTATTAGGGGTTAGCACGTACGAAAAGTTTTAGTTTGTAAATTCGGAAAGGAAAATCGTCTAATTTTACGTTTACAAAATCGCAAATACGAACACGTCGAGAAAATTTGTTTTTACGTTTTTCCGGACGGAACTCGGACTTGTCGTCCCGAGTTTTTGTCAAAATAAATTTTATAAATTTATTTTCTAATTAAGTTGTACGTTAAAATTTGTAAGTCAAATCGAATCGCGATGATTTTTGTACCGAACAACGTTTTTCGTCGTTCGTTTTCCCGTAACGTCGGATCACGCCGGAAAAACCCGTAAAATCTTCAAAAATTCTGCATGCAGCCGTGCCACCTCATTCCTTTTAGTGGAAGCTTGCATGTTAACCATGTTTAATTAGTTGACACCTAGACCTACCTTTATGCATGGTCAACCTTTCATCATTCCACAACTTGAACAAACCATTTCCATCTCTCTCTCTCTCCCTATCTCTCTCGGCCACTCTCTCCCTCTCTCCCTCAACTTCATCTTCTTCATCTCCTCAATCCACCATTGAAGAACACTCTTAAGAGCTTGAAGAACTCACACAAACCATCCATCCATCCATTCAATTCCATACTTTCTTTCATTAAAACTTAAGGTATTTTCATCCTCTACAATCCTATTTAGTTTCTTTTTCTTTTCTTCTTCTTCTTGTTCGATTTTTTTTAGAAGTTGGAATGGAAGAATTGATCTTGAAATAGTGTAATTAGATATGCTAGATATGATATTTATGGATTGAAAATGATCAAAAATAAGAAACCTAACATCTATGTTAATGCAGAATTTTTTTGGAAAATTGTAAGATTTCTAATTTTCTTCTTTTGATCATGGATTCATGTCTAGTAGATGTTTAATTAGTGTTTAGAATGAAAAGGGATTGAAAGCCCTATGTTATTATGAAATTTAGTTAGGGTTGAAGTATGAAATTAGGGGTTTTTGCATGTTAGTTGTTTTTGGAATTGCAAGTGATTAATTGGTGATATAAGAGCATGTTTAGTAAATAAATATTGTTAATTTGAGAAGAAAATCATCCCCTCAAAGTATGAATGAAATCAGAAAATTTGGATAATTAGGAGTTTATACATGTTAGATATAAGTGATGAATTGTTAATAGAATTATGATGCAAATCATGTTAGTTGATAATAGGAATTAATTGGAAATTTTATAAAAAAGTTTAATGAAGTATAAGAGGAAAAGATCACAATATAAACTGAGTTATAAAGATGTTAAGACATGTTAGCATGCATGAAAATGATTCCTATTAGACGTAGTTTAACGTCGTAAAATTTGAACGAAAACCGACGACTTTTAAAAATCGCGTAAGAGACGAATATCTAGTTGTAACTAATAATCGAGAAGTCGGATGAAATTTCTAACTTGATATTATTGTTTATAATGAAATTTAGAACAACTCTCTAGTTGACATCATAAGCATCCGAATTGATATAATATGGGTTATAGTGATAAACGGGAACTAGAACACGTTTGGAATTTCTTTGTTGGTATAGTACCTGATAGTTGAAATCCAACATTAGAACGTCGTGCCTTTGAGCAAGTTGAGAAGGAGTTTGTCACGTACAGAGGTACGTGATGACTGCCTTGAGAGTCCAGTTTCAAAAAAAAGTGATTACGAGAATTTAAAACGAACCTAAGACGTTATACGTCGAACCTACCAAGCAACTAGGGTTTCACGGCAGTTTTGCGATCCTTGCCGGAAACTGTAATAACTTCCAGCTCGTTTATCGGATTTGTGATCCGTAAATTGGAGCACGAACTAGACTTCCTAAGCTTTCTAGTGGTACAGAGCTCACCCCCTGTTTCCAAGTCCTCTGTTCTGGACAGCCTCCAGAGTTACTGGACTGTGCAGTGAATTTTCAGTTTCTTGTTTTCTAAGTTGTTTAGTTCACAACTTAGTCTCTTTCAACCGTTTAAGCCGTTTTATCTAACGAACATCTTCTTTCTGACCCTAGAGTCAAGGACAAGACCTTTAATGATGAAAACCAGTCGAGATCGTATTTCTTATCCTTTCTTTAAAGAAGTAATAAACGAAAAATGTTCATAAGTCATGAAATGAGCTAAATAAATCGCCTAGGTTGATTTCTCTCCAATTTAGTTTCCTTTAAATCTTTAAAGCCGTTTTAAGACATCGACTACCTTCTCTACTGACCCGAGAGTCGAGTATGAGATCTTCCAAGTTCAAAACGAGATTGATACGAGTCTCGTTTCCTGTTTAGGTAAAATAACTTAGTAAGCGTGCAAATGCCTAAAGAATGAAACAACTAAATCTTTCTTCGGTTCTCTTTCTTCGATTATCTTTTACTATCAGTTTTTAAGTATATTTTATTTACGATGAAGGAGGAAGCCAGCTGTAAAGAAAGGACGAAAGATCCAAAGTTGGAAGCTTTTACGTTAAGTTCTGTATTTTAAAAGGTGGGCTTTTATATACAAATAAAACGAGCAATGCTCAGAAAATCTTTCTTTATTGCTTTGATATCTGTGTTTTCAAAGTGATAATATGGCATGAACTGTTTTAAGTTTTTATGTGAGTTCTCTTGTACCTATCTGAGTCAACATTCGTGTTTTCCAGATTTAGAGTTAGTCTATTTTTTAAATTAACTAACGATCGGCTCTGAGTTAGCTGCTAAGTGCTTTCCAGAGTTAGTGCACTTTGTAACCTGTGGTGTATGTGGTATCCTGTTGAGGGGTAGCCAGCCACGGTGAATTAGTTTGGGTCAAGATTGAACATAGCATACCTAAAAATACTTGGCCAAGTGATTTATGAGAAAAAGTCAGAAAATGTTTAGTAGACACGGATTCTTTCAATAAAACTCCGATGTGCTACGGTTATAAAATGCCATATTTATCTATATTTATAAGTATGTTTTCGGCATCGTGCCCACTAAGTACGTTTGTACTTAGCCCTGCATTGCTTTCTAAATGTGCAGGTTGAAGCGACGGTGAGCGGCGACGGTTGGTGTTGAGTTAGAAGATAGGATGACTAGTAGAACCCTTTCCACTGCCAAACTTTGATTTCCTTTTGAGATGTACTTTGAAACAATATTCAGTAGTCTACGTCTGTACATATGAACCTAGTTTCTTTTTGTACTTTTGTCGAGTAATCCTTAGGGATTAACTCTTCCTCATTCATGTTAAAGTCTTGTTCATAGTTTATCGATGTTTATCATGTATGTTTAGTCAGTTAGCCCCCTTCTTCCCCGCTTCTTTAATCCAACCCCAGTCGCACCCCGGCTTCTGCCGTCCCTCGGGATTTGGGGCCGTGACATAAATACTTCTGACAATAATTAATTAATCAATTAATTATTTACTAATAAATAATTATCTCGAGTGCTATCACTTAAACTTATTATTATACCAGAACTAATTCCATCTGCAGGGTTTAATATAATAAACTTATTAAGTTTCTTGAGAGGATATCATCATCCCATTATTCATAGGACACAGATCCTTATTGCAGCTCTATCAATATCAAATAAGAACTGCCACTGCCCAAAATATGAAATTTCGAACCACTATCAAGTTCTCATTTATAATAGATCAAAGCAATAGTCACACACTTATTCATACTGATAAGCCCAATTAAGGTTAAGACTATTTAAGTCACCGAGATCTTTAATTCTTAATGAGTCAGACCAAAGAATTAATCTCACTGTGATCCTTTCAATACGATTAACGTACTAGCATAAATAAATAGTTAAGATAAACTATTTAATACTATTATGCTACAATCTAAACCAACAACTCGTCCAAGTTGTCTCGATTGTGAATATTCGTTTATATCTCATAAGATGTCGATTATATAATCTTCTATGATCTACAACACACTATATAATCTTTAATATTGAGATAATTGGACAGATAATTAATATGCAATAATAAACATTCCAGATAGAAAAATTATAGTGAAATAAATATCAATTGTATATAAACAAAAATCTTGCTTTCGTATACAACCCTTCACATTTTTGTATGGTAGATTAAGGTCAATAAGTTTAAAGTAAATTATCCTCGAAAAGAGGAAGATATTTACATTATAGCATACAATTAGTTGAGTCGCACCAAATTTAAATTTTTTGTGTTGGACCGTTGGATACGGAAGTTAGAGCATGTTTAAGGTTGGGAACGGTGATTTGACTCAACTAACAGGGCCATGTTTCACGCTTCTTCATCAGGATTAATTTAATGGCAAATTAAGACCGACGACATTTTGAATTGTTCTAATTCATGCTGAATGCTTCCAGATGATATATATATGCAGAATATGAGAAGGTATCATATATTTCAAAAACATATATACTCCTGTTTCATCATGAAAACACCTCTCTTTCTATTTTCGTTAGTTCTATAAAAATATGTCTTTTCTTTTTCAGCCACTGCAACACAACAATTGTTATCTTATTAATTATTACCCTTTAACATTTCAACTAATTCATCCTTAACATTATAAATAATGTTGGATTTTTTCTTAACTCATACTAATTACACTTAAACAAAAATTAATTTTGCCAATGACATTTCATTTACAGAACGAATGGAACATGTAACAAAGTTATAAATGCACAAGCAAGAAAATTAACTACTAGTAAAACATAAAAATCAAACGGCTTGAATATTGTTAATAATTCATAATCATATAAGAGTAAAATATTAGAAAGTGAATAGACTATCACTTTTAAAGCATTTTAAATAGTTAATTTTTTTTCTTATTTGAAACATTATAATATTAATGAAACAAAAGAAAAATTGTACAATCTTCGTCCACAGTAAGTGTGACTCAGAGGGAGTGACATAAGTTTTAAGAAAAAAATGAGAGTGTGTAAGAGTGGGGAAGGTAAATGTGTTAATTTTAGTGGAATGAAATAGAGTGGGTGAGAGTGATAAAGGTAAAAGGGTTCTATTTATGGACAGGTCACACTTATTTTGGACGGCTGAAAAAGAAAATAAAGTCACACTTATCGTGAACGGAGGGATTATATTTAATACTACGTCCACGAAATAATTGTCATTTTTGACATTTAAATCCGTCAACAAAATAATTACCACTTTCATTTACTACAATACACTACAAAAAAATGCCATTCTAACGACGGACGTCGCGACGGAATTACATACGTCGCCGCACAACGACGGATTAATGACGGATCGTCGTCGGAGAGGCGGTGACAAAGTCAACGACAGAATTGGCGACCGATTAACGACAGATTTTCGCGGGAGAGCTTCGCGCGATATGCGGCGACGGACCCAACGACGGAAGTTCGGTCGAACATGTTAGCGACGGACATAATCCGTCGTTGATGGTTATTTATTTTTTTGTATATATTTTTTAATTACCCGGCGACGGACTAATGTCCATCGTTGTTTGTTATCAGATTTTTAGCAATTAAATATGTTATACGGCGACGTAATGGCGACCGATGTTTCCGTCGCAGAGATGTAAATACAATTGCCCATTTCCCCCCTTTTCTGCCATAGCCCTAAAAGATACGCGCCATTTTCTATTCCTCTTGCTGCGCTGCCAAATTCCGCCATTGCTATCTGCGGTCGCTGGCGTTCGGTCACGGTGAGTCACAATTCTCTCTTTCTCCACGTATTTTTCACAATGGCTCACCCTTTCGCCGTTGTAGCATCGACGTCGCTCGCTCCGGCCACTGTCATGTGCTGCACTCTCTCCCCCCTTTTCTCTTGCTGACTCTCTCTCTCTCTCTCTCTCTCTCTTTCTCTTGTAGTCAGTCCACTCGTCGGAATAACTATCGCTGCCGTGTGCTGTCTGCTCCGCCGTTGCTCGTAACTTGCTGGGTAAGTCCTTATATTTACCTTTCTCTCTATGCATATTTTGATAATATGTGATGCCCATCCATGTCGACATAACTTCATGGCTTCCACTCTGATATGTCTAATTTGATTATGATCAAATGATGTGAATGATTGAGTTTAGGTAGCTCATAATTAGTGCATTACTGCAACAGAATTTTTGTTGTTTTAGATACAATTAGTGGTAGATCACTAATTCAAAAAGTGATTACACGTAGACATTCATGTTTGGGGTTCATTAGCAATTAGTACTATGTTTGCAGAAAATTTTAATAATCAAATGTCTCAAAAAAACTGTAGTGCTAAATTAATAATGAACTACCAATTAAAGTTTTTGCAAATGCCATGTTTTAAGTGACATTGTTTGTACGTGTGGTCTAATAAAATTGAATTTGATTGTCAAGACTGTTAACTTTTGAGAGGTTTGGATAAAATTGCATTTTTGGTCAAGGTTGTGATATTAATTAAAATAACATTGAAGTTGTAGGATGAGATCTGGTGAGAGGAATACTTTACAGTTGAAGGAGACTATTAACTGATAAAAGGCCATGATTGTAGGAGATTGATGAAATATGAAGGGAAAAACTGAGAAATAGGTGCAATTACAGAGTGTTTTCTTTGCTGAAAGCGTTTGCATTAGAAAATTGACTCATTTTGTAATTTAATTGGTAATTATTTGCAGATATATGCATAGAAATAATTAAAATATAGTGTATTTATCAACATAGTTAATTAAAGTTGTTTGGTGTATTTGGTAAATTAGTACGTAAATTTAAGAAGGTATATGTGTTTTATTTGATTGTTGCAAGCTTCATTATTATTGTAATCAGATTTGTAATGTGAATTTCGATTAGGATATATTGAATAATCATGAGTGGAAATCGAGAATGGATGTATCAGCGTGTTAAGGACAATTGTATATCTAAGGCATTCTTAGATGGACTTGAAACTTTCATCAAATTTGCCCTTGATCGACCATAGTTCATGAATAAAGATAAAATTAAGTGTCCTTGTAGAAAATGTAAGAATAAGGCTTATCACACAGAATATACCGTTCGGCTTCATTTGGGTCAGTCGGGGTTTGTACCAAACTACTACCAGTGGAAGTTTCAAGGAGAAAGAGAGGCACCGCAAATTAACTATGAACAAACTTTTGAGGGAGTTCCTGGATCAGCTACATATTTGAGATGCTAAGGGATGTTGGTGCTTCTCAGTTTAGGATGAACGACAACAACCAAGATGAGCCTCCCAATCTTGTAGCCCAACACTTTTATGATATGTTGGGAGCTGCAGATAAAGAGTTATGGCCTGGTTGTAAGACACATTCACAATTGTCACTTGTGGCTCATCTTATGAGCTTGAAATCGGAGAACAACATCACAGAAAAGTGTTATGATCATATTGCAACCTTGTTGAAAGAGGCTGTTCCAGAAGAGAATTTGGTGACCAAGGATTACTACACTACAAAGAAGTTGTTACGTGGTATGAGGTTACCGGTAGAGAAGATTGATTCTTGCCCCAATCATTGCATAATATATTGGGGTGCGAATAGCGGATTATCTCAGTGTCGGTCCTGTGGGCATCCGCAATTTAAGAATCAAGGTGGTGCATCAGGAAGCTGTCGTAGAAAGCAAGTTGCATTTAAGAAGATGTACTATTTTCCTCTTACACCGAGACTACAGAGGTTGTATGCATCGATAGCCACTGCTGAAAGTATGCGTTGGCATGCCTCATCCTGCAGATTCACCGGCATGGAAGCATCTAAATGATAAATTTCCCCATTTTGCATCAGAAATCCGTAATATAAGGCTGGGTCTTTCCACCGATGGGATTCAACCGTTTGGTCAATCAAGACAGCAATATTCTTTATGGCCAGTTGTACTTACACCATACAATCTTCCTCCTTCGATGTGCATGAAGGAACAATATATATTTTTTACCGTATTAGTTCCGGGGCCACGAAATCCAAAGATGCAGATTGATGTGTATTTACAACCGTTGATATCAGAAATGCTAAATTTGTGGGAAGAAGGTGTGCCTACATATGACATCTATGCAAGGCAAAATTTTCAAATGCGGGCAGCTTTGCTATGGACAATTAGTGACTTCCCGGCATATGCTATGCTATCAGGTTGGAGTACCGCAAGAAGACTTGCATGTCCTCATTGCATGGAGAATACAGAGGCTTTCTCTCTACCATGCAGTGGAAAACAATCTTGGTTTGATACACATCGAAAGTTTTTACATGAGAATCATCCATTTCGCCGCAATAAGAAAGCCTTCACCAAGAATAAGAGCATTGTGACACCAATTCCAGAAATGAAAACAGGGGAGGAACTTCTCAATGAAATAGAGATGTTGGGTATGAAGAAGGTAACTGAAGTTGATGTTGAAGAATCATCAAGTAGACCTTCAAAGTGGTCTACACTATCAAATTCGGGGTGGAAAAAGAGGAGTATTTTCTGGGATTTACCGTATTGGAGCTCATTGCTTATCCGACATAACTTGGATGTGATGCACATAGAGAAAAATGTGTTTGATAATATATTCAACACTGTCATGAGTGTTCTAGGAAAGACAAAAGATACAACGAAGTCTAGAGAAGAGCTCAATCAAATTTGCAGTAGACCAAAGTTGCAACGTGATGAAAGAGTAGGTAAATATCCTAAAGCCACTTACACTCTTGATAAGGCAGAGAGATCAACCTTATGTAATTGGTTAAGAACTTTACAGTTTCCAGATGGGTATTGCTCAAATTTGGCTTATTGTGTGAATATGGAAAAGCTTAAAATGTTTGGGATGAAAAGTCACGATTGTCATGTATTAATGCAAAGGATTATACCAATTACCTTTCGTGAACTTCTCCCACTTAATGTTTGGAAGGCAATTATAGAGTTGAGCATGTTCTTTAAGGAATTGACTTCAGGTAACATTAAAGTTGAAGATGTGTGTCGCTTGAATGAGAATATTCCCATCATTCTTTGTAAGCTTGAACGCATATTCCCTCTTAGTTTCTTCGACTCCATGGAGCATTTACCAGTCCATTTGGCAGATGAAGCTAGAATGGGAGGACCTGTGCAATATAGATAGATGTGCCCATTTGAAAGGTATTTGGGTAAGTTAAAGAAGAATGTCAGAAATAAAGCTAGAGTTGAAGGTTCTATATGCAATGCATATCTGGTCAAAGAAGCAAGCTCATTTTGCTCATATTATTTTGAGGACCATGTTGCTACAAGGCACAGAAATGTGCCTCGTAATTATGATGGGGATGAGGATGGTGATGATGGACTCTTGCGAAAGGGCCGTTACGACTAGTTATGTGTTATCATGGATATTATGTGAATGGTTATAAATTTCACAGGATGGAGCATGCGACTCGAAGATCAACTATGAACAGTGGAGTATGCATCAAAGGCTCAAATTATAGTGCACATGATTGTGATTTTTATGGACGTCTACAAGAGGTTGTGAGGTTGGAGTACCCTAGTCTACCATTAAAAAGGACTACATTGTTTAAGTGCGAGTGGTTTGATCCATCACCAGCTGGGACATTAGTTCATCGTGATTTTAACTTGGTTTCCATAAACCATAAACGTCGGTATAATAAATATGATCCTTTTGTCCTAGCTGCTCAAGCGGTGCAAGTATACTATTGTCCATATCCTAGTATGAATCAGTCAAAGAAAGATTGGTGGGAAGTCTGTAAAATAAAAGCGAGAGCAGTTATAGAAGTTCCCTCAAAGACCATAGTACCTCCACCGTTTCAGGAAGATGACTTTGAACATTGTAGTAATCCAAATATTGATGATGATGCAGTACCTTCTCATGTAAATGGTGGCCTGATAGACCTTGTTGAGGATGAAGTTAAGAAATTATTTTCTCAGATGTTGATAATTTTATTGATAATGATAATGATACTGATGATGATGTATATGTATCAGACTTAGATGATGATGATGATGATGATGATGATGATGATGATGATGATGTTGATGATGAGTAGTAGGTTTTACTGCACAGTCAATTGTTTATCATTAATTGTATTTATATATTCTTATAATGTTTTTTTAACATGATAATTCTTTATTTGCAGATGTCGTCTTCAGGCACAGAGTCGCGACCAGGTAGGGTTGGGAGCAACGCTTCAGTCCCTGGTAGAAGAGGTCGGGGTCCTAACCAGGGACGTGCTCGCCCACGTACTGGTGGACAGCCACTTACTTCTACACGTGGCAGAGGGCCTAGTTCAGGACCATCGCCTTCTAGAAGTCCTAGTTCAGGACCATCTGATTCAGCTACACCCTTGACTGATGCTTCAGCTACACGTGCTTCACCTGATGTCGCATCACACAGTGGCAGCAAACAGCCTCTCTCTATAGTATTGGAGTAAATATTTTTTCTCAAACTAAACATAAATTTTGTTTACTCTATACGTATTTATATATCTTCTTTATGATATTTGCTTATCATATTGGCTTGTGGCAGCTCCTTTGACCCACATTTCTATGCCGCGTCGGTTATCACTCAAAACTTCAAGAGTTCCATGACTAGACGTGGTTTTAAATGGAAGCTAGTGCCCGAGTCGAGAAGTTGGACTACTTTGAAGAATTCGGGGTAAGCTTTCCTTGTTTATCAGCTTTGAATTTGGAGAAGTATGAAATAAAAGCTCGAGGCTTATTTCTTAAAGTAATCAAGCAAGTGGACTTGATGTATTCTCTCTTGGTGTGTCAATATGATGAACGAAACATTATTGCATTTGATGCACCAAAGGAGTTCCTATATCAAAACGATTTGTTAAAATTAAGTTTGAGTTCGGCAAAATTGCTTGTACTTATATTTTGTTGCCAGAGATGAGTATATAAATGTAATGATGTTGCTTCTTATCATGTGTTTTCTATTTATTGATCTATTTGCATGCATGTTTGATGCTCATGGTTAGGTGAAACTTGTATAACACTGATGTGAATATTAGTTGGAGACTAAAATGGCAGTACATTATGTGAGTGGAACTTCATTGGCCTTATGTGACTGTTCAAAAGTATATGGACTTTATCATAAGTATATGGTTCTTTTCTGAAATAGCAATATCATAATGGTATAATTTCTTATTTATTTGTGTTTTTGATAACAGAAAACACTTATTTGGGATCCTAGTGAGGAGAAGAGAATTAAAGAGCTATGGTTTAAGAGAGTTGCTATTAGGTACAAGGACATGGTTAGCACAATGAAGAGCAACTGGTTTGAAAAGGAAATTCAGCCTGAGTACGTTACTGATGATGAGTGGGAGGAGTGGAAAGCTTACTGGGCCCTTCCTGAAGTAGCTCACATATCCCGCCAAGCAAAGATGTCCAGATTATCGGAGCCCGAGGGGCCTGATACAAGTATTATTAAGCATTTCGGAGGGTCAAGGAATGTGCAAGAGCATGCTAAACACTTGGTCAGTATTTGTTTCATTTTATTGTTGTAATATATTAATTATTGAATATTTTTAAGAATATATGAAATTCGTTATTGACAAGCTATACAACACGGTGTACCTGATAATAAAATTGATTGGGAAGTCTTCTTGAGGATACACTGTAAAGATGGAAATTATACTGATGCAAAGTCGAAGCGTATTTATGTACGTTTATCTGCATCCTTTTCTGCTTTGTACACTTATAATATTTTCTCTTCTTTATTGATTGACATGTATTCAATTGTAGGAAAGAGTACACGAGCTTGCATCCAAGAGGATGACTCAGGCCCAGTCAGAAGAAGGAGTACAAGAAGTTGAAGTTGATATGAATGAGATCTACATGGATGTGGCTGAAGAGAACAGCGACAAAGGAAGGATGTTCGGGGTGGGAACTCGAGGAGCTGCACGCCTACGCTCTAGAACTAATGCAGTCGGCTCCTCTTCAGCTTCTACACAAGCGAGTACAGAGGCCATGACAGAGCAGTTGTCTCAGTTGCAAACTGAGTTGCAGTCGGAGCGGGATGAGCGCCTACGGCTTAAGGAAGAAATGGAGAGGCAAGCTGCCGAGCAAGCTCAGATGAATGAGCAACTGGCCTTGATGATGCAGCAGATTAGCACTCAAAGTAGACCCACACCACCTTAACTTAATTTCCATTTCAATTGCAAAACTAAGTGTTATTAATGTTTTAAGATACTTTGTACCTAAGATTGTCAAACACATTTTCAGTTTTTTGGACTTTGAATTATCATATTTATGACATTCTCAATCGTTTTTTGGACTTTGAATTATCATATTTGTAGGTTTTCAAAGTTTTTTTGGATGATTTGAACTGTATTGGTGATGATACAGGGGAAACCACCAAAATATGGCAGCTGCCAATATTTTTTCAGAAATCAGCGACGGGTTAACGACGGATAATTTGGTTGTTTTAAAATCGGAACACTAACGATGGATAACATTCCGTCGCCGAATTTGCAGAGTAACGACGGAATAATCCGTCACGATTCCGTCGCTGTTATTAACGATGGACACACATCCATCGCTGGTTAGTAGATTTTACGACCGACATTTCTGTCGTTACTCCATCGCCGAATATCGGACGACGACTTCCGGCGACCGGAACTGACGACGGTATAATCCGCCGTCGTCCATCGTTAATACTCAGCGATGAATGTATATCCGTCGTTGGTTTGTCCGGCGACCAGAAAAACAACGTCGTTCTGTTTCTGTCGTTAGTCCGTCGCTGATGTCTTATAACGACGGAAAATATGTGTTCGGCGATGGAATTTTCCGTCGTTAAAAATGGCTTTTTTTGTAGTGATAGTAGGGCTCAAATAATAGTAGAATATATTTAATATTATATTTTTTTCATTTATGTAAGAAGCATGCTAGTCACATGTCGACCACAAATCGAGTATCGGAACAACTGTCATAAATTAAACTTAGGGTTTACGTGTCTATTTAGCATATTTCAGTTGACTTAATGTCACGTCTGATACAAGACATATATTAGAGATTTTAAGCAATATAATATCAAAAAAAGAATATACAAGTATACATTTTGGAGTCAAAAGAGAATAAGACAGAGACAAATAAAAGGTATGGAGTGAAAAGATCCGAAATCTTGTGCTAAGAAATGAACAATCTTTTCCTTAGAAACTAACCCATACTTGGTCAAATGCGAAAACTAATGAATTAAATTAAAGAAATTAGAAGCATGCCCCCATAACGTAGACGTGGACTAACCCATGCAACTTCATAAATATACAACCACCGCAGCATGCAATTTTACAGCTCTCATCTGCTTAATAAGTTTATCATTGTAGCGTAGAAGCACCGACGAAGGCGGAGTAGAGATGAGATGCTAACTCGACACACTAACACGCACAGAACTGATAGATTAGTGTCGACTTTTATTGTGTTCATATCATTGTCGTGTAATCCGATATGGACACAAAATATAATTATCCTGTGTTTGATCGAGTTCGTGTAACACAACTAAGATTTATTTATTATTTTTTTTTTATACAAATTAATGGTAAATTATTTTTTCTAGGGTTTAATATTTTATTTCTTTATGTTTACTCTCAATTTCAGACCTTATCTTTTATTATTTGTTATCTGATATTACATATTATGTATTATGTTGTTAGTCATGTGTACTATATATTTTTTTCCTATATAAATTAATTCAGATTTTAATCGTGTATATATATCTTTTGAATATAACATACTCAAGCTTTGGCCCTTAATGAAATGGAACATACTCACAATCTTCTTAGAATTTCTAAAGATTTATCCTTCTACGTATGTTTGAGATGGACCTTTGTATTTCGTAAAGAGTTTTCTTCATATTCCATGCATGTGTTTTTAATAAAGGAAAAATGGCGAAAAACACCTTAATATTTACAGTTTACACCCAGGATCAACTAATTAATCTCCTAATAATTTTTTAAAGGTACAAATAAGTAATTAATGTTTCTGATTCTTAACATTTATACTCCTCCCTACTATTAGCACTTCTAATTAAGTTTATGCCAAACTTTTATCTATTTATTTTATCTTATTTTATTTTCAAAAGCATTAAGAATGAACTTATGATTTTTTGCATCCAATTATTTAAAGCTCTCTTTATTTGTTTTGTGAAAAATTTCATTATAAATTTATTATTATTAGTTTCAGAAAGGATTATTATTATTATTATTAGTAGTAGTAGCAGCAGCAGTAGTATAGCAAGAAATATTCTATAAATCACATATAAATGCCTAAACTGTTATCTTTCGATGCATCCAACTCTATCAGAGGTATCTTTACGATGCCTAATCACTTATTTTGCCCAATGTCTTGAAGAAAATTTAATTATTTAAAATTGTTTGTTCAAATTAAGGACAAAATAAACATATTACATATTTATGTTTTTCTCACTTCAAGATCCAACGAATCAGAGACGACTCACACCATATTTATTGATATTTTCTTGATAAATAATTATGTTCAATTTATATGAATTTTTTCATAAAAAAAAATAGAGATACAAATAATTGGATGAAAAATTATAAGCTAATAAGTATAAATAATTACAAACATTAAGCGTTTATTTGATTATGTGGTGTAGAAATTAAGGGTGCTTTTGACCATTTACCTTTAATAAAATGAGTGACTTCTATTAAAAAGAAAAAAGCTAATGGATGACAATGTGTGACTCTAATTATCCGTTAGAAAATAATAAAATGCGATACTAATTTATGGTCGTAATTACAAAATGTGTTGTATACTACCAAAATTCAAATTCTCTCTCTCTCTCTCTCTCTCTCTCTCTCCAAAAGTCATTAATTAAGTATGTCGGTCTTGGCTCAAGAAAACGAAATTAAATTGATAACTTCTCTCACACTCATGATCTCATCCACATATATTTCAGATTGACATGGAAATTTGATACATGAGCAAATAAAAATATTGAAAAAACTGAAGGAAATGATGTTGCAAATTTCCCAACCTCTTCATTCTCGTTGGTATCGGTGGTATTTCATTAGCAAAAGAAAACCAAAGTTTGAATAATTTGGGGTTGAAAACGACCTAGTGCAGTTACTTCCGAGTAGAGCCGCCGACCAAAAGCTTCAATACAAATGCTTCTCTTTATCTCTTTTCGGAGAGGTTGGCATGGTATATATAACTAATTGAAAAAGATGGATCACAATATTATTAAATACTACAGTACAGTATAAAATAATTAATTAATATATATATTGTCCCACAACAGAAAATGCTTCAAATTGGAAAAGGACTGCATTGTTTCCAGCAAATTAATTATTACTAGAGGTTTCCAAATTTGAATACTCTTTTATTTTTGTTTTAGTTCGGAACAAGTTTTTGGACCCTTCATAATTCATATAGTATATGTTTTTTCTGGTGTCATATGAACTTTGAGATCGGTGGAAATCAATTGCATCGACTGTGAATGGTTGGTTGATCAATACCTCTTTGATATAGGTAATGAAATCATTATATGTACACATTTTCAATGAAAATCAAGACTTCTTGTTCCCAAATCAACATGGCATTCTAATTATTTAAGTCGAGATTCTGGTAGTGAGCGACAAACTTGAAACATCTTCTAAATATTAGAGTAAGAGTAATCCGTTTTTTGCTATATCTATTTCATCTAATAGTTTTTTTTTAGAGAAAAGTGTCAAAAACACCCTCAATGTTTTACATCAAGGATCAAATGAGTCCCTAATACATTTTTTTAAGGTACAAATAAGATCTTAATGTTTGCAATAAAGGGTGTTTTTGACACTTTACCCTTTATTTTACTAGTGCACATTTGCGTATATAGAGATGACATATGTAGTTACCAATTTGTGTAGATACAACACATGTCTAATAGTAAATTGAATTAAAACATGACAATTACACTATTATTTTAACATAGAATGGATCATTGTTTTCTAAACGGGGACCCATTAATGGAGCTGATGTGTGTGGAAAAACAAAAGCAGATAGTAATTAATATTGAAATAAGATGGACAAAAAGAAGGGTTAAGAAGAATCGAGAGTAATGGTATCCAAACGAGCCACATCCACTTCATAGTTCTTAGTGATAAGGACAAAATGGATGATGCTTGATTGGATACAATTACAGGGATTCTAATTCACTGATCCATATCAAAATTACACCCCAAATTGTTTGACAACGACCTCAATTTCTTGCAATTTATAGCCACATATTAGATGAGTTAGGATCCCATGATTTTATTGCCTCGATAGTTTTTTAGTTTGAGCTTTGGAAGCTCATGTAATAGAGATGAGGTGATTCATTAGTAGATATATTTAGGTCATCAATTTTATGTTGCGTGAGTTTTTGTTATTAAAAGTGAAAAAGAAAAAACGAAGGGAAAAATGTTAATTATTTCTCTATTCATGTGACAATCGCATGCTACATGCTAAAATTTGAGTTCTATAATGTTCCACTTGGTGGCATAATTTCTCAAAATTGACTAAATTGTCATTTACACATTGTATCACATGCGATTGCTACTACCATTTTTGTGACTAGAGAAGATAAATACGCCATTTTTGGTAAATGACCCAATTGTGGGTGTTACAAAATCACTTCATTTTATTTTATTTTTATTTTTTTGAAAGATTGCTCGATGAGATCTAGATTTTGACTTTAAGTGGACGCGCGTATATTCACGTAAATTAATTTAATAAAATTCAAAACCGATATTTTGTTTTAAAAGCCCAAATTAGGGGTTTGGGCTTAGGGCTAGCTCAGTCCAATCTATACAACAAAACAGTACAACAAACTCGCGGAAGTTGTTTATGACTTACGAGAGTGGCGGGGCAATAGTGGGATAAGCAACAAAGATAAGGGTAGAACGGGAAAATAAAAGTTGCCGCGATCGTCTCGCTTCTTATACGTTCTCCGGCAGTAGCACTAACATCGCCGCCGATTGCTTTCACTCATCCCTCTCCAGGTTTCTGTCTCCTCCATTTCTTGTAGTACTTATGATTCATGGAAACAAATCTAATTCTAATAATTACTTATTTGACAGTAGCGTGTATTATCTCTTTGCTATGTTGATGTCAGTTAGAACTAGAGATTTTCATTAAGTTTCAAAGAATTTGATAAAAAAAAATCTGATCGCTCTAGTCATCAACACACCACTTATCTTCAACAATTTTAGAGAGCGAATTACTATCGTGCGGTGCGAGTAAATTGGCTATTTGTTAAGAAATTGATATTTACATATATAGCTTTGCTTCTTACTCAATTGGAAATCTAGGCAAATTAGCTTCAATTCTGTTCACTGATGCTACTTCTAATTATCCCTTTTTTGCTATTCGCACACTGCGCTTTTTCTAAGTGCAAGATTAGTTGATTGTATGCTGATTTTTGAAATATGTTCGTGAAGATGATGGCGTGTAAGCAAAATTTTGTCGCAACAATTTTTACTTTTTCCAGGCCAATTTTGTGTTTTTTGGTTTGCATTATTTCTTCTAGACCAGTCACTGTGGTCTTGTAGAATGGATGATTTATAGGATGTGAAGAGGAATGAAAACTGTTTCATTGTATTGATAGATATCGAAATGTTCAGAAAAGCTAATGAAATAGTTACAGCCTACTACTATTTATACTAAGCTACTAACCGACTTAACTAAGAATATAGCTAGCTTACTATCCAAGCTAAGATTACAACCATTAGTTGAATTGGATTACAAAACAAATCAACGATCAAGATGCTATGTTATTTAGTGCATGCTCTCACTAGCTGCATGACTGCTGCATGCTTTTCCTTCCTTCTCTATCTCTCTCTCTCTCTCTCTCTCTCTCTCTCTGTGCAAAGATTTCAATCAAGTTGAGAAAGCATCTGTTTCGTGTTGTTATGTAACCAATCCATGGTGTCTATAGACTATACCTGCCTTTGGTGGTTGTGAAAACTCATATGTTGCTTCTCTTGCAGCTTTTGATTGCCAAGCTTTATCCATAAATGAAGAGGAGATTGGCGCCAGTGGCCAGATTGTGACCGATGATTAGACTCTTCGATTCCCATTGTCACCTACAAGATTCAAGAATCTTAAATGTGGCTCCGAGACTTATAAAAGAGGCCCTTGATACTGGTGTCCTTCACTTTGCCATAAATGGAGTGTCTGAGAAGGACTGGCATTTGGTGAAGGAGATGAGCGACGCCCATCCTTCAGTTGTTCCCAACTTTGGTCTTCATCCCTGGTTTATATCTGATAGAACTCCCGATTGGGTCAAGACGCTGAAAGGTTTCCTTGCGTCTATGCCCTCTGCTGCAGTAGGAGAGATTGGTTTGGACAAAGGGTCTACTGGGAAGAAGATAGATTTTACAGATCAAGTTGAAGTCTTCCGCCTACAGCTCCAACTCGCGAAAGAGCTAAATAAACCAGCATCTATCCATTGTGTTCGTGCTTTTGGCGATCTTCTTGAGATACTAAAATCAGAGGGGCCTTTTCCTGCTGGTCTGGTATTGCACTCATTTCTTGGTTCTGCTGAGATGGTTCCTGAATTATCTAAGCTCGGTGCTTACTTTTCGTTTTCTGGGTTCCTCATGTCGATGAAAGAAAGCAAGGCGAAGAAAATGTTGAAGTTCGTTCCTCATGAGAGGATTCTGTTGGAGACGGATGCTCCGGATGCCCAACCAAGCTCAGCCTGCCCGGATTCTCTATTTGTGATCAAGACAGAGGTATCCAATCCAAAAGAGCTAAGCGGTGATCAAAATAAGCCATCCCCGAACGGCGAAGAAACTTCTAGGGAGAGATTTCACGATGAAGGTAAAGAAGCTTCCATTGTTGAAGAGAGCATTAATCATCCTGCAAACATTCATCACATACTTGCTTACGTCGCACGTATACTTGAAATGGAAGAAAAAGAAGTGGCTGAATTGAGCTACGGAAATGCAGTTCGCCTCTTCTCTTACAAGGGTTCAAAGTTGGTGCAGGGCTAACAAATTCTTGAAAATGATCCGTCTTTATATGCTTTCGGTGTGATCGTGATCATTCGATGTAAAAAACCAAAAATAATTTGTATTTCCGTACTGGTTATCATTAGAACTAGTATTGGGCTCGTGTGATGCATGGGGTACACTTTCTAAAAGTTTTTGTAATTTATACATCTTACCAATTAAAAACCTATATTTCTCATACATGATCTATATCTTATACCACAAATACTCGCATGCGACCTGCCGCCACCATGCGACCGCGCGTGTGGCGCGTGGGCCGCACGCGCCTCACCCACGTGCTGTTTTTTTTTTTCCCTCCTCTGTTTACTGTATTTCCAGTTTTCATTTTTTTTTTATTTTCAGATTTTATTTCATTTTTTTTTTAATTTTTTTTTTTTTGTTTGCCTCTTCGTTTTTTTGTTTGCCGTTTCGTTTTTTTGTTTGCCGCTTCTTCTTTGGTCAAGATTCGAGCGAGGGGAGCCGAAGGCCTCGGAGCGAGCCGAAAAAGTCCAAAATGTTGCCCGCCGATTATCCTTATATTTGTAATCGGAGCCGAAGGCGGAGACGAAAAAAAAAAACTGAAATTTAAAAAAAAATGAAAAAAAAAACTGAAAAAAACTGAAATAAAAAAAAATAAAAAAATGACCGGTCAACGAGTCAAACCCGAGTTGACCGGGTCGACCCGGCCCGGATCCCGGTCGCATGGATCCGGTTTCACTTGACCCGGTTGCACAGGAGATCATCCCATCTTATACTCATGATAGTGGCATATTTAAAAGATTCGTACCTAAATTATTATATCTAAAATAACACCAAAAGAATATACTGACTCATTAAAACTGTACAAAAGAGACATCAGTTTTCAGAACCTCGGTAAACTGCAGGAACAAGCTTAACACTGTATAGCTAAGAATCATTTCGTAAAAAGTGGTACATTCTAGTGTTTTACAGCACTGCTTGCCGCGACAGACGTGCAACTTTGACAGTTATGTCTGGAGAAGACGAGTATTCTATCGTACGAGGAACACCTTTCCTGCATCATTCATGCTTATTCTGCAGCTTAAATTTTGATTCTATGCCTCCACTGTAAGGTGTAACATAATATGCATATTGGTGGAGTACTGCAAACATGATCATCTCAGGACAGACTAAAACTTTCTGAATTGCTTCTTCAATGTGCTCCGTCTCTAACCAGAAATGACGAGATTGGATGATGCCCATCGCGACCAGAATTTTAATAAACACTCCCTGCATTTCATCAAGACATTTAGCAAAGTTAAAATAGCTTTGTTGATATTGGCCCAATCGATGAAGAAGTATTTGAATTTCTACCAGATATACAGAACCGAGTGTTAAGGGATTAACAAATAGAAGAAATTTAGTACCAATTACACTAGACTTTCAAATACCAGCATAGAATACTTAGTAAGCAGAATCCTCTCACCAGGAATTGATAGTGTAATCAGTAAGAGGCGATGCAATAAGATGTAATAACGTGAGCAAAGTTCTTCCTTTTCAAATTATCAAGTATGGGTATCAGTTAGATTGTCATTTCGTTTTCTATAAGTGACCTGAAACCATTAGTTCTCTTACAAATATCAGCAGCAACCTATAGCAAGAGACAGATTGTGACAATAACAAGACTCACAATACGCATTCAATATTCACAAGCATTTAACAGGTGTAGAAAACTAACAAGATTAGTATTTTTATTTTTATTTTTTCACATAAATAGGCAGAGTGAAAAATATATACCTTATCGAAATGCACAAATAGAACTAGGTAGTAATCCATTTATGCACAGATCTAATTGCATATATGCCTCTCACGTATAGCAAAATATCGCAAACAAATACATTTACCAAAACCTAACCATGAAACATCAACTCCCATATACTTATCATTCTATCTATCTCGTGAATATAATGCAGAACACATGTGAAGCATCCATCCAGCTTTGAAGTCTAAGCATGAACAAACTCCCACATATTTATCTTTATAAATTGTCTATCTTGTGAACGTAAAGCAGAAAACATGTTGAGCATGCCACATAAAATGTATACATCAAACATACTCAAGGGAATTCGAAGAATTCACATAAATAAGTAATGCTAAGCTGTTCATACGGGAATATGGGAAGCAAGGAAAGCAATATTTCTACTTTTGTACCTGCCAAATACTGAAGAAAACAATTCCTTTGATGCAGATAAACTTTGAGAGAGGCTCATGTGGTTCCAATTCTTTGGCGAAGACACAATAAAACACGACCAAGGAATACGTGGCCAACAAAATTGATAAACTGAGAATAATGTCGGATGCCCAACTGAGCCAAGTGGGAAAAATCCCCATGACTTCCATTGCTATCATCAGGATAGAACAAATAGGACGGATGATCACAAACTGCCACGTCAAATTCTTCAGAAGCCTCAATGTCTGCTGATTCAAATGAGTCTTTCTAGGCTGCATATTTTCAGAAGGAAAACTTTTCTTAAGACACAGCTTCAAAATCTACAATACAACTGAAAACATGAGCAGCAGCCCAATCTATTAGAACTAACTAATATGCACCAAGCTCAATTTTAGAAGCAGACACCCAATCTCTGTCTAACTAGCACCAATCGGCTGAAAATCGACCATAAATCTTACACACTAGCATAAAAAATACAATGCATTCTCCCTTGTTTTCAATCAGCATAAATAAATTCTTGAAACTCAACACTAAAAAAGCACAAACCACTGCTTTGAACAAAGGAAAATCCTCACCGCGAAAAGAGTCATCGGAAACGAAAGGTGAATCTCCCTCCCCTTTAACTCATCAGGCACAACACTTGTGCTAATCGAGATATTCAAATAGCTATGCATCAAAGACAAAAACATGGCAACAGCCTGCTCCACAAACATCAAAAAACACAATTCCACATCAATATAGCCACCAAATTACAAAATGAAAAACGAGAAAAAAGAAAGGAAAAAAAAAAAAAAAAAAAAAAAAAAAACAGAGAGAGAGAGAGACTTACCAAAGCCCCGTAGCATTCTTTAACAGAGTCCAATAGCATAAAAAGCGGTTTGCTGCCGGGCGCATCGATCAATCCGAAAAACGAGTTAACGGCGTACACCGGCGGCAAGAGTATGATTATGAGTATCGCTCTCTGCTCCTTAGGATTCTTCCAGTAAAAGAGGTGCTGCGATAGCAGCTGAAAACTGTAGTGAAGACTTAGCATCACCGAGAATCCGGCGCCGGCCATCGTCAGCTGCCGCCGATCCATATTTGCGAAATCCATATTTCTGCAACTTGAATTCTGATTGTTCTATATAAATTGCTTATGATTTTTTGGATTGTTTAGCGGGTAGTAATGGAGGAAGTAAGGGGAGATTAATGAAAATTCGAACAACTGAGTAAAAGGAAATTGAGATTTTTTTTTTTTTTTTTTTGCGAGTGCGGTATGAAGAGAAATGTCCCACGAGAGAGATCGTTAATAATTCAACGGTAAGAGAGGTGGAGAAGTCAAGGGAGTGTTTGGACGTGTATTGTGTGAAATTAGCTTAGTTATTTAACTTTTTTTACGATCTTTCAAACTAACTTGGTTAAAACTTAAAACTAAAAGATAGGGAAAAACCAATTTACCAAATTACTTAAAATAGGTTATTGGTTCAAATACATAGCAATATAGAACTTTTTAAATTAATACTCGATAAATTAATAATTTTTTTAAAATAATAATTTTCTTCAATTCCGACCCTTTTAATATTTTCAATAAGATAATAATTTCAATTCCGAATATACTAATTTATAGAAGTTTTACTGTATATAGCTTACCAACAAGTTTTGTCTAAATTGATTGTATTTTTAAAATCGATTGGAAATATTTATAATGTATTTAATACTTCAATCAATTTATAATAGGAGAATGAATTCCTAAGCCAACGACCATTATTATGCTGTTGTGGAATTTTTAGATTTTTTCGTTTTCATTTATCTAAAAGCTCAATATATATATTATTATTGAAATACTAGAATTTATGGTGTTTGGTTTAGGATGAGTTTTTGACGTTTTAGTTTCTTGCAAAGACGAAATAAGTGGAACAATTTTGGAAGGAAATAATATTTCAACTTTTAATTTGGGAATGATTATCAATGATTATAAACATTTCCATTTCATAGTATTTAATTATTTGTGTCCACCATTCAAATAAATTTGGAACAAAGATCAATTGTAATTTCCATTTATTCACAACGAGACTATTCTTTCATATAACACTTATTTACAACGAGATCACCTTTTATATTGTAATGATTTGATGAATTTGTATATCACTTTGAAAAAGTATTTTCTAAAAAATAAATAATCGAACTATTTAAAAAAAAACTATACTTATAAATTACAAAATCAAATGAATTTAGAATTTTTCAAAATCAATTGATTCTTCCTGAATTGTAGGACTAGGGTTTAGCTTCAAACAAGAAAAAGAAAAATGAAAATTGAGGAGAAGAGAAGTAATTAAGATCCTTTAACAACCCGGCTTCCGAATTGACGGCTGACTCCACAAACCATCACAAATCCTTTCTATCGTGTTTTGTCCTCACTCGCATGCTTCCCAGAAAAACTTTCCAGGAGGTCACCCGTCCTAATACTACTCCAAGTCAAGCACGCTTAACTTTGGAGTTCTTCCATGATAGGCACCAGAAAATTTGGAGTTCTTCCATGATAGGCACCAGAAAAGAAAATGCATTTTGATGGTATGAGTAGACCTATCAATTCCTTTAAGCTCTCCTCGAATATGTCGTCCAATTCCAACATATTCTCGGAATCCCTCTCGTTTGGGGGTGTTCCGGTTCATCCCTGGCCCCTCCGCTTGGAAGTCTTATCGGAGCCGCTTGTTGTCCGTGCCATGTGCACCGACGATCACTCCGTACTCATCGGAGCCGCTCTTTGTCCGTGCATCTGCACCGGCGATCACTCCGTACTTCAGCCCCGGGCGTCACAAGAAAAATTAAAGACTGCTGCTCTTAAGGATCGAACCTGCAATCTCCTTCCTATTGCAAAGCTCTAACCACAAGCAAGGAACCACTGAACTAAATTGCAAAATTTATTATGGAAATGAAACATATTGATAATATGATACAATAATATTACATTAGATTTATTATTGGTTGCAAATTTTTGTTGTTGTTTGGTTGTAATATTTATAGATCAATATGTATTTTCCATACAACTATTGTTATGCACTGATAATTTACTTTTGTCCATTACTATTGAGTTGACAAATAAATAGTAAAAAATGAGAGAAGTGATCAAATTAGATTAGGATTTTATGAAAGAACATTTTCTCAGTTAACTGAAAATAATAGCTGTGGTGGGATATGAAAAATTATACTCAAAGAAATGTTTGATGGGTAATAGCACAAAATTTCAAGAGTATGGATGCATTTCTATTTTATTTAAATTCAATATCTTATAGACAATAATTTTTTATTATAAAGAATTTTTAAAAATTATACACTTAATTATATTATTGTAAACTGATATAATTATGTTTTGCAGTTTTCTTGATATGCTCTATTGAAAGATAAATAATATAACTTTGATCCCAATATACACTAGCAATTTCAATACAAATTTTATACACGAGGTGATCCTCCATGTGACAGCAAAGTAAAGTCACCTTAGGTAAGGGATTCTACACGAGACGATCCTTTGTAGCACTTATTCGCAATGAGACTATCCTCCATGTGACAACAAAGTAAAGTCACCTCATGTAAAAGATTCTACATGAGACGATCCTAGTAAAAGATTTTGCACGAGACGATTCTTCATAGCACTTATTCGCAACGAGACTATCCTCCATGTGACAGAAAGTAATGTCACCCAAGTAAAAGATTCTACACGAGATGATCCTATGTAGCACTTATTCGCTATGAGACGATCCTCCATGTGACAGCAAAGTAAGTCACCCCAGGTAAAAGATTCTCCACGAGACGATCCTTCGTAGCACTTATTCACAACGAGACTATCCTTTCATATAACACTTGAAGTACATGTTCGGTGATTTTAGATAGAAATTAGATACAACCGCACGAAAAATGTTATCCATCCTTAATTGATTACTATTATAATTTGACAGTTGTGTGACACTACTTTGAATATATTTAGTGTAAAATATAAATTAATTTATACTAATATATTATGATGTTAAGTGATATCGTCGAACATCGTTCGACGAGCTACAAACTAGTATATATACTAATATGGATACAATCTATCTAGAAGTTGATGTTTATACAATCAAAATGTGTCAAACTCTAATTATTTGCATCAAGTCCACTAATAAGAGTATTCTCTATTACAGTTAAATAATTAATATGCTTAATTATAGAAATGATAAATAATTAATTACAATATCTATATTAGTGTAATTAACAGAATTACTATATTATTTCATTACTAGTTTAATAATAACTTCATCATACAAAAAATAATATTAGTAATTACATATATTAGGGAGGTTGCATAATTTATAAGTAAGGTAAATCAATAATCTAAGTAGTCAATGAAATAATTTCATGTTATAATTTATCCAAATTTATATGCATGTTGGAGTCACCCTAAATGACGAGTGATGGGAATCTTACATCTCTATGATATGAGCAAGAAAGCATCGGTCACCACTTCCAGTTTTAGGCCTACTGGCTTCATTTTGCATCAATGAATCTTCTCCCGGTATGATATTTCGCGGTTGTGGTTACAACCAGGTGACAACTTACTTATCATCCACGAAGAGCTTGGTGGCAATCTCTGTCTGTGGTCACTCGAACTGGGCAAGTTGTATGCGGGCGTGTATCAGACGATCTTCCATCGGCTGATACTTGGGACGAAAAGTAGGTTTTGCACCAACGACACCACAGCTTCGACTGACCTATGAAACAGGATGGAGAATTGCCTCTTCGTTTTGCTAGCCTCGGGAGCCCTCAAGGAAGCTGGGGAGCACTCTATCCAGGCCAGGGACTAGTCAGGCAGACGATGTCTCATCACTTGTTAAGCAGGTATTTTCATGCTATTAGACTAGAAAAATATGAAATTGCACAAGGAAAATAAAATCAGTCACGGCTACAGGTACGTCTAATGTTCTCAAAACTTTGGCTCTTTGTCGAGATTGAGACACTATTGCTGCTTTTAAACTAGTGCTGTGTGGCAATTAATAGCTTTCAAGTATCAATAACCAAGTCCATGTGTTCCAGATACACCAAGACTTATTGGCTGTCAGAACATGTCCTAATATCGCAGATATGCACAAAATAACGGCAAAAAAGAAAATGAAGAAGCAGCCGGTATGTGTTTCTGATGTTTATATTACACGTTTAGTGATTCAAACAAGATAAGACTTTAAACAGTACTACAGATTACATTTCTCTCCTTCCACCCTTGTAGCAAGAAATGAAGACAGCGGTATTCTTGCTGCAGGATCCCAACTATGGGCATATATCATGTTAACTGCAGAAATGACTGAAACCGAATCATTATGAAACGAGCATGATAATCTTTCCTATGTGCTTGCTGCTTTCCATGATTCGGTGACCTTCTGCAGCTTCTTCTAATGGAAGACGCTCATAAACTACTGGTTTTATCTTGCCTGCAGCAATTGCTGGCCACACATTTTTCTCCACCTCACTTACAATCTCAGCTTTGTTCTCCGTGCTCCTGCCTCGCAGGCCGGCAGCTGTAACCAAACAAATGAGTACTTATTCAGTATAACAAATATGTTGTCATATAACATGGCATACGTTCGTCAACCTTAGTTAAGTTGTAGGTATCTATGGGTTAACGTAAACAAAAACATGATATAAAGTGGAGCTTGTATGGTGCATGATATAAATCTTCGAAAAAACAAGCAAGGCTGAAGCAAGTTACCCTGTACTGTGAGGCGCTTTGCTAGCAAACTAGCAAGGTTGATTTCAGTCACTGATCCTCCCATAAAACCAATTATGAAAAGCCTTCCATTGAAGTTTAGGCTCTCAAGGTTCCGTTGCAAGTACGAAGCACCAATGTTATCCAAGATGACATCCACACCTGTTATTGAACAATTATTACAAGTCAGCTATAGAACCGATACTGGAGTTGTTTAGAAAGGAAATCTGAGAGCATAACTGGACCAAGACAATCTACCATACAACCTTTGCCTCCCGTTTCTTCCTTAACACGCGAAACAAAATCCTCTGTCTTATAATTGATGCAGACATCAGCCCCGAGCGCCTTGCAAGCAGCTAATTTTTCTTCACTTCCTGCACAGCCATATCATCAATAAAATATGCGGGAATTAGAATTACTAGCCACACAACCAGTTAACGTTATCTTTATAGTAACCTGCAGTGATGAAAACCTTGACTCCAAGGTACTTAGCCATCTGAATAGCAAATGTGCCAATGCCACTGGAGCCCCCGTGTATCTGAGGTAACATGTGAGTTCACAATTAAAAGCTATAGCATATTATAGAAACGAAAAAACTAAGATGAAAGCAGTAATACAGTCAATGTAATATCTCATTCCACATAAGAAGCATCTAAGATTCTCAAATTGTTGAAAACATCTCATATTTGGAAGTTGGATGAGAATCCAATGCAGGCAAGTAATGCATACCAGAAAGCTTTCGCCTTTAGATAGGCGGCTCATCATGAAAACGGTGGACCACACCGTGCATGCTACCTCGGGAAAACTAGCTGCGTCCTGCAAAGAAACATTGGGCGGAATTGGAAGAACTTGCCCCGCAGGAACAGCGACCTTCTCTGCATATCCCCCTCCACCAACAAGAGCGCAGACCTTAATAACACAACACAAATCAGAACTTCACAATAACCACAGTAGAGCTTAATCATTTATCATGCTGATTTTTTTTTTTTTTTTACTCTCATGAGCTAAGTATCACCAATTTGGCCATAAAACAAACTCCTCCATCAACAACTATGCAGTTTCTAGAGCTAAAAAAATGGTTGATCTCTCACTACAAAAATCACTCGAAGCATCACCGAAACCATGTTTATCAGCACATAATCACCAAGCACAAAACAATAGCTAGAATTCAGTTAGGCATTTCATCATACAGTTGACTGACGCAGTGAAGAAAACCTGATCGCCGATCTTCCAGCGGTGGACATTTTTGCCGACAGCTTCAACGACGCCGGAGCATTCAAGACCGGGAAACTGGCTCTCGCCCTTAGGGGCAGGGTGCCTGCCCTGACGCTGAAGGGTGTCGGCTCGGTTGAGAGCAGTGGCGGCAACTCTGATCAAGACTTGGTCGTCTTTGATGTTTGGGTCATCCACTTGTTGCAATTGCAGGACTTCGGGACCGCCTGCTTGGGTGATGACTATCGCCTTCATGATTCTGTGGAGGCCGAGGGTTTTGCTCTGATTTTGGGGATGATGAATCTCGCTCGCTTCTCTTCTGTCGCTTTGTTTGTCTTCGTTGCTCCGCGTTACTCGTCGTATTTATAAAACTTAGGTGTCCACACTGCCACATGGATATAGAGGGTGCCTATACTGTGTAGTTGGCCATAAGATTGCTACACATCACTAGTATATTGTCCGTCCATCGACGGAATTATCAGATTTTACATATAATTTGTAGAAAAATCAATCTATAATTATCTGATATGTTCTAAAACTCGTATAATAATAATAATCGATAATTATTAACCAAACTCAGTTACTTAATATTATATACAAACTGTTTATATCCGACTGAAAGAAATCAACTTTTCCACATCTTAAGTCTATACAAATATCACAAAGTAAACATTAATAATATATTGTATACATACTGATTTATTTCTATACCCGTTTATATAAATATATATGATAGATCTAGGGTTTGCAAAAGCAGCTGAAAATAATAATGATGCGATGACACAAGGATTTACGTGGTTCGATCAATGTGATCTACGTCCACGGGAGAGAATATCTAGTCTTTATTGCTTGAGAGTACAATGAGTATTTGAACATATTTACACCTCTAATCTAGCATCTATATATAGGCCTTGAATTGAGCCCTAATCCTACTAGGATTCCTCATACATATTCTAATTTCCTTCATAATAGGATTCCTTCTTCTCCAAGGTAAGGCTTCGTTACTTGGTTTTCAAGGCAGTTAGTAATTTCGCCTGGGCCTAGTTCTGTGGGCCGAGCTTAATATATAGGCTCAATTAGATTGGGCCTTAGGTCAGGCCCAAGAAGAGGCCGGTACTATCACATCCCCCCCAAAAAAAGAGGAAAGAAGACATGTAGATGCAGACTGCGAGGTCGAATTTCCGAGGTGATTAATCGCGCAGATCACCTTTCACGAGCTGAATTAGCGAGCCTATCTCCCGAGCTCAAGTTGCAGGTAGAACGAGATTAGCAATCAGCTCCCTGGTTCGGTTATGCAGGTGGCCCATATCCGAACTAGTGAGGAGGGAAAGTTAGTGGGCGCTGTTTTCGAAATTTTTAGAAACGGTTCACGTTCCAAGAAGGACGGGCCCACGTTCACACGTGTGTAATGCGTAACGGCGGGATTCAAACATATATTGCGGGATTTGAAACGTCTCTTTGCATATCACGCTATTTCTGTGATACCCCGAGTTTTTATGCCTTTAAAAAGCGTTTAATTAACCGAGTGAGTTAAAAGATGAGAATTTAGGAGAAAAATTTTTCTTTTCTATTCGAAGAGAATTGAATAAAACGTTTAAATTACCTTGTGAATCTTGTGTGAATTTATTTGTTCTTTTTATCTGAGATGATGATGATGTGATATGCTTGATGGGTTGTTTATATGAAAATGAGTATGAGATTAAATTCCGAAAAAATCCCGAGAAGTTTGTTTGATTGAGATAACATAACGTTAATCGCCGAGAAATATGTTTACGCCGATGAACCTAGAATAGAATGGAATTAGAACCTTCGAACCTAGAATTTCTTTTAAGATCACTGAGCTAGGGTAAGAACTTATCCGAGAATTGAGAAGGGAAGTGAGGAGTTAATCTTTAAAAGGATTAATAAACGGATTAATAAGCCGATTAAATTCTTTTAAGATTTAAAGAACTAAAAAGATCGAAACCTTTAATCTTTTATTTTGAGACGTGAAATAGGATTGGGATGAGTTAGTGTCAAAAGTGAAACGAGAAGAGGTTAAGACCCGTTAAGAAAACAAAACGGAATTAATACGAATCGTTTTATCCGGAAAACCTTTACGACCGGATAATTAATACCCGTAACGACACGACGACGACACGTGTCATCCACCTCTCTCCCTCTCACGCCACCTCACACCTCCTCTCCCATCATCCTTCAATTTCCAAGACTAAGCATCATGATTATGTTTTCTCCATGATATTATCAAAAGTTTGCATGCAAGTTAATATCACATCATCTATCAAGTCATGTCTTACTACAACTTCCAACAAGTACACTTTATTCCCTTTGTTGGATTTCAATTTCATTCATCTAAGACAAGGAGAGAAAGACTTCATTCATCACACTCCACCTCTCTCTCCATTTCGATCTCTCTCTCCCAAACAAGAAAGAAAACAAACTCTCAAACTCTCCCAAGCTCTCTCTCTCTCTCGGCAATCCCTCTCTCTCCCTCATATCTTGATTTTTCTCCACATGCAACCATGGATTCAAGCTCTCCATCCATGGAAATGAAGTAGAAGTTATCAATCTCCATCTATTTCATCCACATTCTCAAAGAAAGGTAAGAATCTTCCAAGTTCTTGAAGTTAAATTCAAAAATCATCCAACACTTTTCTTTATTTTGATTCTTAAATCCTATGGATGATTAATTCCATGTTATTTCTTTTTCTTTGAGGATTCAAGAAGATTTCTTTCTTCTTTTCAAGTTCAAGCTTTGAAGCTACCATTTCCATCCAATTCAATCCCAAGAGCCAAGAGAAGGATTCCCATTTAATTAAGTATGAATTCATTTGATTAGTTGTAAATATGTATGTCTATAAGTCCTAAAAGAAAGATCTATGCATGCATGTTATTTAATTTATGTTTAGGCAAACTTAGGATATGCATGTGCTAATCCAGTAAGAAGAATTCGTTAGGAGAATCGAGCATTAGATATTAATCGGTGAATTAAGAGAAGAAAAAGAATTTAAAACCCTAAAAATTGGACAAATACCGAAAATTTTAGTAAAATTAGGAAAAATATGAATTCTTTGAGTTATTATTATTATGATGCTTGATTTGTTATTTTTATCATATTGAGAATGAGATTATATGCATGAAAAATTGAGAAATGAATTGCACAAAATATGCATGTGTGTGCCGAGAATTTTGAAGAAAATAGAGAATTTATTTTGATGATTTTGTTGATGAATTGAGTGTTGTTTTGATCAATGGAATGATTGTATGTTATGTTGGTATAATCATACATGTGTTTAAGTTAAGAAAATAAGTTTGCATGTTGAAGTTTTAAAAGAAATTAATTGTAGAAATAATAAAAAGATTGGATGTTAAATATGTATTAATGTTAATTTGAATATGGAATGAAGATAGAAGTTTTGACAAAAAGATTTAAAATTGAAAAGCTTTTAATTGAATAAAAGATGAAAGATGTATGAAAATATTTATTAATTAAATGTCTTACATTAAAATTTAAAGACTTGAAATTTTACTAAAACTACAACAAAAAGATCTTTTATAATGTAACTAATAAAGTGAGCTTATTCATAAAAATGTGTATCAAAAGATAAAGAAATTATTTAGTAAGAAATGGCTTAAGTTAAAGACAAATAAAGAAGAAATTATTAAAGAAATAAGCAAAAATAAAGAAGACCGAGTTTAAGAAGAGTTAATCGATAAGAAATAAAAAGAAAGTTAAATTGAGTAAAGAAAAAAAATACTAGACGAGTTAAGATAGATACTCGTACAAGTTGATCGAGAAAATAAGAATAAAATAAGATGTCAAGAATTAAATGGAAGGAAGATTAATTAAATAATTAATTGAATACGTTGTTTCTAACCAAGCGAATAAAAAGGTAAACCGAGATAATAATTAGATGAACAATAGTCGAGATAAGAAATGAGGATCGAATTAAAGACGAATAAGAAAATCCTAATTTTATACGAGTTAATAATAATTAAAGAGAAACTTTGTTAATTGAATAAAAGTTATAAAATATCTTATAAGATAACGGATGTAAAGTAAAGCATTGTCTATAAATAAGAAAGCTAGAATTAATAGTTTAAGCCTCCATAAAAGGAAATGCATAATCGAGTTAGATTTTAAGGTCCAAATTGAATGAATATTAATGTGTCTTGAAGTATGCTTGATTTATATGAATTCATATGTTTGAATAAGTGTTTAAATGCATGATAGTATTATAATGTGAAAGATGATTGAACTATTGTATGCAAGATGATTAATTGTAAACCAAGTTTTAATTAAAGCCTTTGAAAGAAAGCTCGAGTAATAGATTGAACAATGACGTTGTTAATTAAAACGAGAAAAGTATACGATGTTGAGTAGTAAAATTTATCTTTTCGAATAGAGTTAATAATTTAAAGACGAGAACGCGAGATCTTTTAGAAAAGTTAGAGCGAAGAGAGAGACGACTCAAATAGAAGTCCTTCAGTTAAAGTCCAACGCCTTTATGTCCGTCATGTTGCGTATCTTATTTTTCCTATCGATGTCAAACTGTGAAGGATCGAGTCGGACGGATCTTTAAGCGAGGACAAATAGCCCTAGACCACCTAGCTAGTTCTTCGGAAGTCAGGTGGGCTTTTCTGAACCAAAACTACCGATGAAAATTAGTTATGCTATTGAATATTATGTTATGTTTTTCAAATGTGATTGACTTGCCATTTTATTGAAGTTAGTATGTGTTATCATCTATTTATATGAAGATGTGATTATCCTGTGAAAAGCAGGAACCCACGTGTGGTATATGTTGAGGTGACTGTGAGCCTTGCTTCGGTTAGGCCGGTCACAGTTTTTGAGGAGGAGGCCTACTTCTCGGCACAGTGAGATTGTGTGTGATAGATGATACATACTGTTATATTATATGTTATTTGACTGCGCAGTCTGTTTTAAAGAAAACGTTTTGACATGCACAAGTAAACTGTTTTTAAAACTGCTTATATACTTGTGATGTTCGGCAAGGCAAGTTCAATTAATATAGCTTTAAGAAGCATCTTTATTCAAATGTTTTGGCTTGTGTTCACTGAGTACGAAGTACTCAGCCCTGCGTGTGTTTCTAAACATGCAGGTTGACTGGATGGCGATGGCGTGGATACTTGGTGGTGTGGTTTGGTTTTGTTGGTTGAGTTTAGTAGAATTTCAGACTAGCATTTGTACGTCTTCATACGTGCAAGTGTTGGGTATTGATGCAAGTTTCCGCTGCAATCCTTTTGAACTAATGTCTGTTGATGATAATACTTTAATATTAATGTTTTTGATTCCGAGCGTTGTGCTCAAAGACTTTGAATACTTGTTGAATTCGTAACTCTTTACCTTGTAATTCCGAGCGATGTGCTCGTAACTTGAATTGTTGTTGAACATGATCCTCTAACTTGGTATATATATACTCGTATGTTTCCCCTTTGCTTTGGAATTCCCTTCCCATCAGTATGCATTACTTGTTTGAATTCCTGTTGTAAGTGAAGTTAAGATGCTCGGTTATTATTTCTTTATGCTTTTGAAAACCGAATTCGATTGCCTTATATTCCATCTTTGTTTTCCCCGAGCATGTTCCCTTATTGAGTTATGTGTTAGTTGTTAAGTTTGTTGTTGTTGTTGTTAAGTCGCACCTCGAGAGTCGGGGCGTGACAATTTCACATCCGCCATTATAGCAAAAGGGATTTTTTTTGCCCAGGAAATCTTCTCTCTCCCCCTTCTCTATTCACAAAGCCCTCAACCTTTCGTACCACCGTGCCGCCGGTTCTCTCTCCGTTGGGGCTTCCGTTCGCAACCGCACCGGAACATTCAATTGTAATTTCACAAGTAAGTATGGCTTCCCATTCTCAATCTACTAGAAGTAGTGAATCTTCTCCGGCAAGTGCCGTCGATAGCAGTGTCGAATTTAGGATTTTTTCCGTAGGATCCTCCATTCCCGCCATTGAAAGTTTAATGGTTCCCGGGTGTGTAGAGGGGAAAGTGGCCGATTACCCCTCTATTTTAGACGAGTCTAGGATAAGGTTCCTTGCCTAGTCGTACAATTTTCCTTCTGATGTTGAATTAATAGAACCTCATCCAGAGGATAGGGCGTGCTCTCCTCCGATGGGATTCGTTACTATATATGAGGACATCCTGCACTCCGGTCTCCGACTACCCCTCTCTGAGCCCTTTGCCGAGCTCCAGAAGAAGCTTGGGTTAGCCTTGGGGCAGATAATGCCAAACTCGTTTAGGCAATTCACTGATTTGGGTGTGGCGGCGATTCACGAGGGTCACCGATTATCTGCCGAGCTCATTCACGAGCTTTTTGTCTTCAAAAAGTCGGCTGGTGGTACTATGCTTCTGCCCGGACTGAGTTCAAGGGTCGAACTCAAAATAAATTAGACAAATGGCACTCGAAATTTTTCTTTTGCCGACATTATAGCTTAGTCGAGCATATGTGGAGGGTAGGCAAGCCTTTTGAGTGGATAATAGACGAGGTAGATAACGCTTTGGAGTCTGCTGTTAAAGCGATGAAGAATCGCGGCCCTTTTGAGGAGAACTACAACGAAGATTCTCTAGCTGAAGCGGGGTTAAGCCCTTTTGAGCCCCAAAGTATGGTGGATCCTGCGACGGGTGAGGCCTCGCTAGTGCTGCTAGGATTGTTTTGTTTTGTTGAACCGTTGCCTAACCCCTTTACTTGCCTTGCATTTGCAGTGAAGTTCGGGAAGATAAAGGGAGCCGACGCCAAGGCCGCAGCTCGCCGGGGCAAGAGGCCGAGGTCGTCAGGAAGATCTGCGTCATCTGACCAGGGTTAGCTCGGAGGATCCTCTAACTTGGTTCAGCGAACCGAGGTAGCAGGGCCTGCTGCGACGGGTGTTCTTTCTCCTTCCGGCAGTCCATCTCTCAAAAAATCTAGGGTCGACATGGAGATTGTCGACATTTTGGGTAGTGACGCGAGCTCGGCTGCTCCTCCAGCCCAGCTAGGGGATTTGCCTTTTCCCGAGGTGAAGATTTATTGTTTTCGTTAATTTCCTGTAATTCTTGCTTGTGTAGCTAACTGCATTCCTTCTCGCAGGGCATTGATATGTTCATGGGATGGCTCAAGAGTGGCATCGGGGAGATGTCAGCGAGGCACGAGGACGAGAAAAATCAGTACTCCGAGAAGCTGATGTCGACCACGGCCAAGCTGAAGAAAGCTGAGGGGGAGTTGGCCAAATCCCAGGACGAGGTGAAGACCATCAAGTCCGAGCTGGCCGCTCAGGTCGCGAAGGCCGAGGCGGAGGCCGAGAAAGCTCAGAGAAGGTTTGAGACCGAGCTGAGTGCGGCCAAGGACAGGGAGGCCAAGCTGGCATCTAGTCAAGGCGAGATCCTGCGGGCCTATACAAAGAGGCTTCTATTGTCGGAGAGTTTCTCCGGCCTAGCCAATGAGTTGGCTGGGCTTATCGATGGAAACTACGCGTTGAGTGCTCTGGAGGAGGCCGCCAGGGACTTCCCCAACCTGGACATTTCCAAATATGGTTACGAGCACCTAGAGGATGAGGCTCTCCCTTTCCAGTATGCCAAAGTGATCCGACGTCACCTCGGCCAGCTACCTGTTTTGGACGACCTCGCCAGCTCGTCCGTGCTTCTATCCGCCGAGCAGATTGCTGCCTGCTCGACAGATCGGGACCCCACCCTCGACGCAGTCTTCGATTCTCTTCCTGACGAGGAAGAAGACAAGGGAGAGGAAGAGGAGCATGAGGCCGCGGTTGATGAAGACCCGAACTCTAACAAGAGTTCGGAGGATCCCAAGAATGCTGGCGCTGATGGTTCTTCCAAGGATCTCCACTTCTGGCAGCCACCTCTTCAAAACAAGGAGGTCGACGCTCCTTAGTTTTTTTTTTTGTATATATGTAATTTTGTACTCAGACCTTCTTGAATAAACGAATTTTGCATTTCCTTGTGTGTGTAGACTTTGGATTCTCCTGATATACTTTCTTTACACAAGCAAATGAGTCTTCTTTCTCAAGATCTGTCTGAACAACGAGCCCTAGCTCAGCTATGGATGGAGAGATGTCGCCGAGCTGAGGCACTTTTTGATAAAAAGTGTGCTCTGTTGAAGTTAAAAGAATCCGAGCTTGATGAATGGCAGGGGAAGTTTGAGTCACTCTGCGTGGAGGCTGAGGTCAAGCAGCTCGCTGGTCAAGAGAATACCGATTTACTTCAGGCCAAGCTTCTTCAGGCAGAGGAAGAGTTGGAAGTTGCCCGAGGTAGAGCTGGGCGTGTTCTGAAGGATCATGAGAAGATCGTCGAGGAGCATGCTGAATATGAAGATATCATCCATCGCAATGGTGGTATCACCATATCCGAGGCGGAATTAAAGACGAAGGAACTGTTGGAGCAGTATCTCGATTTAAAAGCAGCATGCGGCCCCGAGTCCTGGGAGCTTTAAGGGGCTCATGAGATGCTCAGAGAAAGCGCGAACATGTATAAATGCGTGCTGTCTCGTCGTCCTAAACTTCTTGCGTTTCTGTCCAATAGTGCAGATGAGTCTGCTCCGTCATCTTCTCGGACTATGCCTGCTCGCGAGGTGAAAGCTGCTTCTCGGGGACGTCAGGCCGGCCCGAGCTGAGGTGGCCGGGCTGTGGGGCTGAGTTCGGCTACGTCGCGAGGTCGGAGTTTTTTCTCTGGAAGAAATCGAGGTCGGGGACGAGGTCGAATTTCCATTGACGACCTTATGGGATCTACTTCATTCGAAGAGCAATGGCTCAACTTTAGTAGGCCAAATCCCCCTCCGTAGATTAGCCCGATTCTTCCTGTAATTTATGTACATACAATGTTCTAATTAGTAAAAAATAAAGTAATATATATTGTGTTTTTTGAACTTCATGTTCTTTGGTAAGAATGCTTCCTTGGTTTATTCGTGCTTTGCTTTTTGGAGGGAGTCGAACTCGGACTTCTCTGTGTGACAAGGGAACCATGGTTCAGACCTCGTAGTATGATTCTCCCGGGGGAACTTGGTTCCGACCCCAGTTGAGAATTTTTTTTTTTGATGAGGGAGTTTGACTCGGACCTCGTGGGATCTTCCTTTTGGAGGGAGACGAGCTCAGACCTCGAAAAGGGTTTCCTTTGCGCATTTCTTAGGATATAATTACCCCATGTCGGGTCATTATTGACCTCGGAAGGGAACTTTAGTTCGTTCTTATGAGGGGATTTTGTTTTGTGGATACTTCGTATAAGCAAACTAAAAGACACGAGAGTATGCAAGAGGAAAAGAAACTTTATTAAAGAAAGAAAGACCAAAACAAAAAAAAGGTTTGGACGAGCTCGTTAAAAACAAAACATTAAGGCTCGAAAAAAAAGAGAGAAACAAAAAAAAAAAGAGAAAAAAAACTTAAGACTCTATATGCAAGACTTTGCTGCTTATACGAAGAATCTCTTTAGGTGGGCGATGTGCCACGTTCTGGGTATCAGCTCGCCCGAAAGGTAGGCGATTTTGTAGGCTCCTTTGCCGAGAGCTTCGTGCACTCTGTAGGGCCCTTCCCACAAGGCTTCAAGTTTGCCGAGCTTCTCCGAATGGCTTACTTCGTTGTTTCTAAGCACAAGATCACCGACCTGGAATTGCTGGGGTTTGACCCTTTGGTTGTAATATCGGGTCATCTGTTGCTTATACCGAGCTTCTTTTATGCTGGCTAGTTCCCGCTTTTCCTCGAGTAAGTCCAGGTCGGTTCGGCATTGCTCTTCATTAGCTTCAGCTGAGAAATTGATGGTGCGGGGGCTCGGTGCCTCGATCTCTACGGGTATGACCGCTTCTGACCCGTATACTAAACGGTACGGGGTTTCTCCCGTTGAAGTTCTGGGTGTAGTCCTGTATAACCACAGGATGTTTTGGAGGTTGTGGATCCATTCCGTTTTATCCTTCTCTAGGCGGGCCTTGAGTCCGTTCACTATTGTCCTGTTGGTGACCTCAGCCTGGCCATTAGTTTGAGGTTGGTGGACCGAGGTGAAGTTTTGCTGGATATTGAGTCCTTCACAAAATTCTCGGAATTCTCTGCTCGTAAATTGCGTCCCGTTGTCCGAGATGAGGATTCTTGGAACTCCAAACCGGTACATGATATTCTTCCAAACGAAGTCGACGACTTTCACACTTGTGACTTTTGTGGAAGGTTCGGCTTCGACCCACTTGGTAAAGTAGTCGACTGCAACTATTAGAAACCGTTTTTGTTTAGGGGTCGGGTAGAAGGGTCCTACGATGTCAATGCCCCATTCCACAAATGGCCACGGGCTCTGTATAGTAGCGAGGTCGGTCTGGGGCACCCTCGTCACCTTGGCATGCAGCTGGCATTTCAGGCACTTTTTCACGAATTCTTCCGCATCTTTTGCCATTGTTGGCCAATAGTACCCCCACCGCATGATTTTCTGAGCTAGCATCCGAGCTCCGATGTGACTTCCGCACGATCCAGTGTGTACTTCATTTAGTACGTAGTCCGCTTCCCTTGGTCCGACACACTTTAGGAGAGGTTGTAAATATGACTTTCGATAAAGGATTCCTCCTTCGAGAACGTACTGCGTGGATCTAGCTAGAATTTTTCTAGCTTCCGCCTTGTCCTCAGGAATTTCCCCGCTCTCCAAACACCTTTTTAGAGGGGTCATCCAATTCGGGTCGTCCTCTTCGATTGCATTGATTTCCGCCTCTTCTATACTCCGATTCCGGACTTCTTCTACTAGAGTCGAGCTAGTTGAGTTCGCCAGCTTACTTAGCTCGTCAGCTCGGGTATTTTGGCTTCGGGGAATGCGAACTATTCTGAAGAACTGGAAGGGTTGTTCTAGGAGCTTGACCTTCTCCAGGTATTTCTTCAGCTTCTCACTCTTCGCTTCGTACTTTCCCAGCACGTGGTTGACCACAACTTGGGAATCACAGTGGACTTGGATAGCTTGTACCTGGAGGGTTTGGGCGAGACGTAGTCCGGCAATAAGAGCTTCATATTCCGCTTCATTGTTCGTAGTGGGAAACTCGAATCACAGCGAGTATGTCAACTCCTTTTTCTCCGGGCTGATTAGGAGTATGCCAGCTCCGATTCCTTTCTTTCCCGAGGCTCCATCCACGTACATCTTCCAGCAGTCTGGGGGTGTCTTCTCTGGGATTTCTTGGAGTTCGGTTTTGGCTCCAGACTTTTTTGGCTCGTCGATGACATTATATTGAGCTTCCACAAGGAAGTCTGCCAAAGCTTGTCCTTTTATAGCTCGGCGGGGACCGAATGATATGGAGTGCTCTCCTAGCTCGACTGCCCATTTCGCGATCCTTCCTGAGGAGGTCGAATTTCCGAGGTGATTAATCGCGCAGATCACCTTTCACGAGCTGAATTAGCGAGCCTATCTCCCGAGCTCAAGTTGCAGGTAGAACGAGATTAGCAATCAGCTCCCTGGTTCGGTTATGCAGGTGGCCCATATCCGAACTAGTGAGGAGGGAAAGTTAGTGGGCGCTGTTTTCGAAATTTTTAGAAACGGTTCACGTTCCAAGAAGGACGGGCCCACGTTCACACGTGTGTAATGCGTAACGGCGGGATTCAAACATATATTGCGGGATTTGAAACGTCTCTTTGCATATCACGCTATTTCACATCCGCCATTATAGCAAAAGGGATTTTTTTTGCCCAGAAAATCTTTTCTCTCCCCCTTCTCTGTTCACAAAGCCCTCAACCTTTCGTACCACCGTGCCGCCGGTTCTCTCTCCGTTGGGGCTTCCGTTCGCAACTGCACCGGAACATTCAATCGTAATTTCACAAGTAAGTATGGCTTCAGGCTTTCCCACAGATGGCGCCAATGATAGATCTAGGGTTTGCAAAAGCAGCTGAAAATAATAATGATGCGATGACACAAGGATAGGTCGGTCAAAACTTGTATTGGGTGAGCTTGGAAATAAAGTTTTAGACGCCGAGCTGCATTTACTAGGGCTAGAGCGACCTTCTCGAGAGGCTGATACCTTGTCTCTGGGTCTTTTAGGACTCTGCTGACGAAGTACACAGGTAGCTGTCGATCTCCTTCATCTCGGACCAACACTGCACTTATTGCTTTCTCCGATGCTGCAAGGTACAGGGAGAGGGATTCTTCCTTTTTGGGGACTGACAAGGTTGGTAAGTCACCGAGGTGGCGCTTGAGCTCCTCAAAGGCTAGCTCGTGCTCTGTTCCCCATCCAAATTCCAGTGCCTTCTTGAGAATTTTGAAGAACGGAAGTTGCTTCTCGGCGGCTTTGGAGAGGAAACGACTTATTGCGGTTATGCAGCCTGTCAACCTATGCACGTCGCGAATAGTTCGGGGTACCTTCATTTCCTGCATGGTTCTGACTTTCAACGGGTTGGCTTTGAGACCTTCCGGCGAGATCCAGCACCCTAAGAATTTTCCAGATCGCACGTTGAAAGTGCACTTCTTTGGGTTCAGCTTGAGGTTCGCCTGCCTGAGTACGTCAAGGGTCGTTCGTAGGTTGTCAACTGCGGAGGCCATTTCCTTACTTTTGATGACAATGTCGTCCACGTATACTTCGACAATCGTGCTGATGTGATTTCGGAAGAGGAAGTCGACCATCCGTTGGTACGTCGCTCCGGTATTCTTTAACCCGAAGGGCATGTATTTGAATGCGAAGACACCGAAGCTTGTGGCAAAAGCTATCATGATCGCATCTTTTTCATCCATTAGAACTTGATAGTACCCTTTGTAGAGATCGAGAAAGCAGAAGACCTCGTATCCCACCAAGGATTCAATCTTCTCGTCAATGTTGGGGAGAGGATAGCAGTCCTTTGGGCAAGCTTTGTTGAGGTCAGTGTAATCCACACACATCCTCCACTCCCCTCCTTCTGCTTTCTTCACTACTACCGGATTAGATAGCCAAACTGGGTATTTGACCTCGAATAGGAGTCCTGCTTTCAGCCATTGTTGCACCTCATCGTAGATAACTTGATTCCGTTCCGCAGCAAATGTCCTCCTTTTCTGCTTGACCGGGGTTGAGTTCGGGTTAATGTTGAGTTTGTGCGTAATGATATCTGATGATACCCCCGTCATGTCTGTTGGCGACCAAGCGAAGACGTCTTGATATTCCCTAAGGAGTTGGATTACCTGCAGGCGGGTCTGGGGTCCCCCCACAAAGCCGACCTTGACAACTTTTGCAGGGTCTACTTCGGATAAGGGAACCTGTTCCGCCGAGGTGTCTGAGATCGACGTCGTTTCTTCCTACTCCTTGGGATACTTTAATTGCTATGCTTGCGGTTGACCTCGAAGAGCAACTTGCATGCACTCCTTGGCCTTTTTCTGGTCGCCTCGGACAGTTAGGATTCCGCCCGAGGTCGGGATCTTTAGTAACAAGTGATATGGCGAGATGATGGCTCTGACTGCATTCAGCCAATCCCGACCTAATATGATGTTGTAGGGGGAGTTCGCTTTGACCACGTAGAACTGGATTAGCTTGTTGATGCTGGTCGGCGGGCTGCTAATGGCGACGTCAAGTGCGATGACCCCTTCAGGTCGCGTCTCATGTTGTGTAAAGCTCTTGAGGGGCAGGGGCGTGGAGTTAACCCGAGCTGGGTCGAGTCCCATCCTATCCAAGCAATGTTGGAAGATGATACTCACGCTGGCCCCACCATCAACAAATACGCGGTGTACCATCTTATTGGCCACTCTGACCTGTATTACCAGGGCATCATTATGGGGCGTAGCTGTAGGTACAGGGTCATCTTCGGAGAATGTGACGGTTTCACTTTTCTTGAACCTCTTTTTTGTCTGCTCCTCTTCTGACAGAATTGGTGGTCCGCGGGCTTCTGTCCTCAGCTTGGCCTTCGTCATGCCTAGGGTCAGCCCGGAGATGGTCGACACCATCCCGTCGTATTGTGGTACGTCGCACTGAGGGTCGTCATCCTCCTCATCATGATTGATCTTAGCTCGCTTATTATTTGGAGCACAGCGACCCTGTCCGCCTTTTCGCTTCCCCCTTTTGTTCTTCCTTCCCTCGGCTTCGTATTTCTTTAGGGCTCATTCCTGGGCTAACCTCTCTATCTCTTCTGCGAGGTCGCGGCAGTCTTCCGTGTGGTGCCCGTGGTTGTCGTGGAAGGAGCAATGCTTGTTCCTATCTCGAGGTTTAGCCCCCGACATAGGGCGCGGTTTGGTGAACCAGTTCTCATGAAGTGCAAAGATCTCCGCATTTGTTTTCACAAAAGGAGGTCGTTGAGATTGCTCTGGTCCCATTCGAGGTCCGAGCCGGGACTGGATAGGTCCTGGTTCGAGCCGGGATTGGATGGGTCCTCACTGAATACGTTCGTGAGCACTTTTCCGATCACGATCATTCCGACCTCGATCTCCTTCAGTCCTCTTCTTCTCGATTTCTTCTCGCTTCAACCGGTCCGCATCTTGGCCATCCGCGAACTGGTATACAATCCTCCACATTTCCTGAGCTGTCTCAGGTTTCTGTTTAGCGAGGTCCTGGTTCAGGGACCCAGGAGCGACCCTATTTCAAAAAGCCGAGATGAGGGAGACGTCGTCGATTTTATCGACCTTCAGGCTTTCCTGCATAAATCGGGAGGCGTACTCTCTTATAGACTCTTTATCCTTTTGCTTCACTGATAGGAGATAGGCTGTGTCTCGGCAAGCCTGGACCTTTATATGGAATCTTTGTTTAAAGATTCCTTCAAGGTAGGACCAGGACCCTACACTGCCAGTCGGTAGACTGTCAAACCAAGCTCGGGCGTAGTCGACCAGCATCTCGGGGAACAGCTTGCACATGTGTTCTTCTTTAAGGCCCTGGTTGTGCATGCTGTACTTGAAATGCGTCAGAAAGTTGAGGGGATCCTCCAACCCATTATAGGGTGGTATGCTTGGCAACTTATATGCCGTTGGAAGCTTGGCGTCAAGCAGTTCGTCAGTGAACGGGCTGACAAGTCGGGTTGATCCTCTTTCACGTCGGTGTCGATCTTCCTGGGGATTGTGACTCCTGCAATAACTCGGACTTCGGCACCTGCTGGGGCTCCGATGTCGCCTTGGGAGGTGGTGTCGCCTGGGACTCCGATGTGGACTAGGACTCCGGTGGCGGAGTGGACTCCATCGGGTGTCGTATTTTCCACTCAGCTCGGGCCCCTGCGTCTTGGCGTGGTGAGGGGTTTAAGATATGGATTTCCGCAAGGAACTCTCCCTGGCTTCGGGCACGGGGGGCATCCGAGCTGTCGTGAGGAAGCGTTTGAAGCTCTCCTTATTTGCTCTGGCGAATTCAGCTGCGGCAAAGGCGGTAGCGAGATCGAAGTCGTTGAGGAAATCATCTCCCTCCTTCGGCTCGAGTTTCTTTGGTTGGGATTCGTCGCTTACTTCTTCGACAAACCTTTCAGGAGTCTCGTTCTTGTTGAAGGATCATCCATTATGCGTCCTCCGACGCGGGTTTTTTGGTGGATCCCTCTGAGGGATGTCTTCTAGCTCGGCCATCCCCCCGTATGGATCCTCTTCTGAGTGGTTATTATCACGTCCCTCCTTTGGGGGATTTTCCCCTTCGTTGGGATTCCCATATCGGTTTTGGGCCTCCCGTTCTCTGGCGATCGTGCTTTGTGATCGCGTATTCATTGTTAATCAGCTACAAAAGAACCGTCGATTTGAAGATGTTCCCACAGACGGCGCCAATGATAGATCTAGGGTTTGCAAAAGCAGCTGAAAATAATAATGATGCGATGACACAAGGATTTACGTGGTTCGATCAATGTGATCTACGTCCACGGGAGAGAATATCTAGTCTTTATTGCTTGAGAGTACAATGAGTATTTGAACATATTTACACCTCTAATCTAGCATCTATATATAGGTCTTGAATTGAGCCCTAATCCTACTAGGATTCCTCATACATATCCGAATTTCCTTCATAATAGGATTCCTTCTTCTCCAAGGTAAGGCTTCGTTACTTGGTTTTCAAGGCAGTTAGTAATTTCGCCTGGGCCTAGTTCTGTGGGCCGAGCTTAATATATAGGCTCAATTAGATTGGGCCTTAGGTCAGGCCCAAGAAGAGGCCGGTACTATCAATATATACACTTATTTTTTATACTCACATACTCGTTACCCATCCAAATGCGATTAAAATATAATTTATATTTTATTATCGCCCCAAACTCGCATAGTAATATGAGATAAAGCTCTAAATATTACAAAAAAAATATTAACAAAATAAATAAGTTTTAAGTATAAATTTGAATATTATACTACAATTTGCGAGACTCGTCAGAGCGTGATTAAGAAGTTACCCATTCTTACCCATTAAAAAAGACATAATTCGGGTTTTTAAATCTTTTGCCCGTATATTATTATGTTCTATTATCTGAGTATCACAGACTGGGTAATATATTATATAATTACTCTTATTTTATATACTCGTTACACGTCTCAAATCCGACTAAAAATTAATTTTACATCTTGTTATCGTCTCAAATTCATATAGTAATATGCAATACAACCTTAAACATTACAAAGAAAACGTTAACAAACTACTAATAAAAAAAGTTTCAAGTATAAATTTGAAGAGTATACTACTCCTTTCGTCCCGTTCATAATGACACGTTTATTTTTAGCATGGGTATTGATGGTTTCGATACAAGTTCTGGTGTATGGGGGGGGGGGGGAATACACCAGATAGAAATTTTAAAACAACCCCCTGAAAAATTATCACAACTGAGTAAGACGACTCAGCTGGAATCACAACTGAGTGAGAAAACTCAGCTGGAAGAGTGGTGCTGTGCGGAATGTGGTGGAAACAACAATAACTCGTATAAAATAACTCACGCTCAGATGCAAGGTCGGTCAATAACCAAATCAGTTGAGATGTAAAGATGCAGTTTTGAGTGCTGGTTAGTTGGTTAGTTGGATATGCAAAAAGTAACTGAACAGAAAACACAAACACACAAAGGATTTACGTGGTTCGGAGAGAACTCCTACGTCCACGGGGAGTTGTGAGTCCACACAACTCAGTCCAAATTCTTTAGGACAGCTACCACAAAGCTTACGCGGGCTTTGCAACCGTTCAGATAAGTTTGCGGGTACTTATCAACCTTACAGATAAGTTTACGGGTACTTATCAACCTTTCTACTCAATTTCGGGAAGAGCAGGATCCTAACAACCTTTTTAGGGGATGTGTATAAGGGTGGGTTTTCCAACTATTAGCTCGAACAAAGAAGTGAGCTAGGATCTAAGCTTGAACGAATGAAGACTCAAACTAAGATTGAAAACACCAAGACAGATTCTAACTCTCTATGAACTCTCAACTGGTGATGTTCTTAGAGATTAATTGCAGTTTAGCTTGTGTGCAGGATATCGTCGTTCTTTTGCTCTTTAGTCTTTTCTCGCACTTGTCTATCTTCTTCTGTCTTGATGAATGAATGAAGGCCTCTATTTATAGGTGGAGAGAATCAACTAGCCGTTGGATGAGCCGTTGATCTCTGTTCTGTGAAAGCGATGGCTTGTCTCTCATCTCTGTAGATTTTCCCGATTTGGCAACTGTGAACTTCTGCTTTCCTTCTGAGACAACTTTGTGTTGGGCCAAATGAGGTAATGACAGAACGTCAAACCTTCACGTGACTTCCTATTTGAAATTCAAATTTCAACCTTTGTCTTTCAACATTGATTAGTCAGTTGAGACATTCGATCTTCATTCGAGTGGTCTTCAGCTGATGTTCCATCTGATCGCTACCTTCATCTGACATTCCGTCTGAAGAGGAACAGTTGAACCCTCAACTGCCTTGAACTTCATGTTGTCGACTTATCAGATTGAGTCCTGCAACTGATGTTCCATCTGAACAGTTGGCTTGAATGCTCAGTTGTCTTTCTTACATCTGATGTTCTGTATCTTGAACGCTCAGTTGTTTTTCTTACATCTGATGTTCTGTCTCTTGAACGCTCAGTTGTCTTTCTTACATCTGATGTTACACATCCGAATTTCCATCTGAATTTCTATCCGAGTAAAGCCATGTTGTCGTCTTCAGCTGGAGTCCTGTAAAGATAAAATCTGAACATTTCTCAAACAGCGAGTCTAAATACTAACATTAGGATCTGGCAACATCTACTCAGTTGGGGTCAGTTGGTTTTGGAATCAATCAAAACTTTACTTAAATTTCCTAACAGGTATTAAGGAAAAGTGAATTACGAATAAAAGGTCAGCTTGGTAGAGTTTTTATTGAATATTTTATTATTGTTGTAATTGTGTAATAAAGTTGTTTTGATTTTTAGATGAGAGAGTGAATAGTATAAATGGGTAGTAGCTAAGGTTTAACATTAATAGCCTACTTTTTATTAGGGACTAATCAATCCCTAGTTTGGCCTAAAAGAAAACAGACAAATTTATGTGGGACGTCCCGAAAAGAATATAGGCAATTATAAATGGGAAAAGAAGTACAATTTAAGAAGACTAAATTGCAGAAAAATACCTCACCTTTAGTTCTATTTTGGTTTAATTCCCAACCTTTTAATTTTTGCAAAAAAAATACTCACTTTTTATTTTTTCGCAATTTTCTCCCGCCGGCGTATTCCGGTGAAATTTTAGCTGATGTGTTAATTAATCTGCTTACGTGGTATAATTGATTCCTCGTAGCTCTGACATGGCAAATATTACTTGATTTCATGGCATGAGAAAAATAAAAGTGTTTGTTGCCCAGATTCGATTTATGCCCTAAATCCAATCAAGATAAGTGTTTGATGCACAAAAAACGACGTCATTTTGGTGGTTGTTAAACGACATCGTCTGTCTAGCCGGCGCGGATTGCCAACTCACCATTTACGGCTTCCAGCTGGGTTATAATCTGCATGAAGGATCATCTCGTGTAGAAATTATTGACACGAAATCTCCTTACTTTTTCATTTATAATTTAAAAAAATAATTCAATATTAATTTTATTTTAATGTGATATAATTTGACAAATAAATGTACATGAATGATCATCTCGTTGCAAATAAGTGTTCATAAGTGTCATACTATGTAGAATTTATTAACGTGGAATCCCTTTATGATTTATTTATAATATAATTCAAAAAGATATTTCCATATCACGCTTTTAAGTGATATAATTTGACAATTTATTGCAAATAAGCGTTAAAATATTGATTGTGCAAACGTTGACTATAATGAATAATCCAATATATATAAAGAGAGACACGGCGTTATCAAAATGACAATATTGCGATAACTCATCGAAAAAGTGTTTGTTATACGACCATATAAATTAAAATTATAAAATAAAATAAGTTAATGAGAGATTAATGTTACTCGAGTCATAATACCTGTTTTTAAATATAATATCACCAAATGCATGCTTGTCTTAAACTCGGATCACGATTTTTATATACGTAGTAGCCACTACAGTTCTAGAAATGACAATGAGTTGAGTATCACGTACCCATCCATCAATCATTTCTCAAACTTGAACCTATTTAGATTTTATTTATCAATGACATTCTTAAATTCGATTAAAAATTTATTTCACTATCCAAACTGTCTTAAACCCATCCTGACCCGTTGGAGAATATACGTTAATTGTCTGCTAAACAATTATACATCCCTAGATCCCATTATAAATTTGTCATTTGATAGTACTTTTCGCCTTTTTAGTTGAATTGCCATTGAAATCTTCGTCCATCTTTGAATATAACTTATTTTAAAGATTTTTTTTTTGCTATATATACACTCATAATAATTCCTAGAGATGATTATTGAAATGAGACAGATTAAATATATACAATCGAGAAGAAAAAAAAATTGGAATATAGCATTAATATTATTCATTTTAAAATTGGAATATAGAAAGAAAAAATGGAAAAAAATATTTGTTTACCATCAGGCCTTAAAGTTATATAGATATAGATTTCAATGAATATATTATTTCCTATTAATAAAATTATATAGATATAGATTGCATGAATATATTATTTCTTATTCATATTAATACATAGCTTCTATTATACATGTGGAAATTAATTAATATAAAATTTATTAATAGCCCAGAATTGATATATAATAATGTAGGTAACCGTTAGTAATTAATGGCCATATGTTATTAGTATGATTATAAGGCAAATATATGTGATGATGACTTTTGAAAATGCGATTTTTAGATAAATATAAAAGAAAAAATCTCAAAATGCCACATAGGATTAAGGATAATGGAAATGTTTGAGATCCTTTCACCTATTATTAATAGATTAACTTTGCAAAAGTGTCAATAATAAAAGTAATATTTTATTCTTATTATAAATTAATATTATATTGTAACCATGAGTTAAGTATCTTACCTTAGTTTAATTTGAGTCAAAATCAGCTTTGTAGTTAAAAATTGAGTGGTCCCCACTTATGATTTGATGGTCGGATTTTGATCTCCATGGCCATCGGCGTCGAACTTGGCCGGAATGTGTTCGGACGATGAAATTTATTTATGGCAATTAGTGGATCGGTAATATTTTGTGATTCTATCTGTAAATATGTTGATGGCCAAAACATAATTTTCCAATTTATGTAAGGATGGAAGGAAGATGAGATAGATATTTTCCATTTCTTTTTCATTCTAATTCAAAAAGTCTTTTCTTGTTTCCCTCTTTCTTCATTCCTCAAACCCTTGGATTTTTGGCGAACGATGATTTTTGTACCGGCGACGGCGAAAGTGAGCTCGTACCCCACTTTCTTCCTTGCTTTTTCATGTGCTCCCTCTCTCTCTATCTGTCAATCGTTGGCCAAATCATACGTCGAATTTGAGCTTGGATTGTTGGCTTATTGTTAATGGCAAATCGATTGGTGGTGTAATCCTCCATTGCCATCGACGTCGAAGTTGCCCGGAATGTAGTTGAGCCCGACCTCAATTGTGACGACGACGAAGTTGAAGTAAGTTTCTAGTGTATTTTAGCTTATGAGATTGAACATATTTTCGTCCTTTTTTTTGCAGCAATGGGCATGTTAATTGCGTAGTTTATTTGTGTTGTGGTTATGTTTTATTGGATTGATGGTGTAAATCTCATCCCATAATTGAATTGAATTTAATTGATGGATAAATATGTACCCATATTGTAGATGGGGAAGAAGTTTAGGCATTTAAATTTGTCGTAATAATCTTAGCTTATCTATTTACATTTGCAGGTCCTGAAATTTTTGTGTTAATTCGATTTTGTGGCTTTGTTTGATATGGGAGTTGGGGATGTTGATTTGAATGTGGCTTTAAGTTTAATAGGCCCTCCACCCAGTTTTGACTTTGGCAAGTTTGAGTCAAAATTTGATGATGATGATGACGAATCAGGTAGAGTGGTTAGGCCTAAGTTTGTTGGTAATTGGCCCAAGTCTGTTTTGAATCCTCCATCAAATTGTGAGGAGGAGGCGGATTGTCATATTGTGGGTGCCACAACTAGTAAGCTTTTAGTGTGGAGAATAATGGGCATGGTGCGCCATTGAAGAATGCTGTAAATGAAGCACGTGACGTTGATTTAACTGAGAATTTGCTGATGAAGGAGTCAAAACCAGAAGAATGAGGTGTTGGGAAGAATGAGATCAAAAGAGAAGAAGAAGGAGGTGTTGAGAATGATAAGAAGGGCACTCCATTGAAGGAGTTAAAAACAGAAGAATGTGATGTTGAGAATGATGAGAAGGAGAGGGAAGTTCCAGTAAAGGAGCCGAAAAAAGAGGAACCTGTGGTTGATGAAAAAGTAGAAGAAATAGAGGGTGATGGTGGAATTAATGGTAGAATGGATGTGGAAAAAAAATGTTTTGATCTTGAGGAGAAATTAAATACTGGCATTGAGTTTCCAGATTTGGAGAAAGTTTATCTGTTATACTGTGAGTACGGTCGTTGGAAAGGTTTTAGTGTTTGTAAAGGAGAACAACGCTATTTCGGTAAGAGCAACCATATTAGATTTAAGTAGTTTATCTGTTCAAGTACAGGATTTCCTAATTATCAAAGCTATAAGCACAAGCTAGGTTTTTACAAGAAGCTTGTGGTCCGCACGAACTGTAAAGCGAGGATCAGTGTGTTAGGGGATGATTTGGGTTCATTTGTTGTTGTCATGTTTGACAAGGAGCACAATCACGAGCTCATAGACTTTGATCAGACATATCTGTTGCGATCTAGTCGTTACATGAGCTATGCCAAGAAATCCGTAATGGAAGCTCTCAATTCGGCTGGTATTGGTGTTACCGCTGTGTTCAATTTCATGGCGAAGGAATGTGGAGGCATGCAAAATGTTGGATTCACGAAGAGAGATGCATATAATCACATGGGCCGTGTGAGATTGGAGACGAAGGTATGGAGATGCAAGGATGTTGTATGATTATTTCAGTGAAAAATTCAGTTCAGATCCATTCTTTTTCTGCAAGTATCAGCTTGATGACAGTGGGCGGCTCATGAATATTTTTTTCAGGGATAATCGATGTGGTTTGGACTACGATGTCTTTGGTGATAACTTGTCCATCGACACCACGTACCGGACAAATAAATACAACATGATATGCATCCTTTTGTAGGCATTAACCATCACACGCGCAACGTCATGTTCAGCATGGCTATGCTGTCAGACGAGACAACCGGAACATTGAAGTGGCTGTTCGAAACCTTCTTGCAGTCCATGCATGGAAAACAGCCAAAGGTAATCTTCTCTTATTAGTGTAGGGCAATGATGAATGCCATTGATGCTGTGTTCCCCAAGTCCAAACACCGTCTCTGTTAGTGGCATATAATGAAGAATTATGCATCAAATTTTGGTAAGCTGCATGGGGATTCATCCTTCAAGTCTTTATGGTACAAATGCATGAACATTGTGGAGAGCGTGAATGAGTTTTACAGTACGTGGAAGGAGATGATGGAGAATTATGAAATTCCCAACTATGGGTGGTTTGATGGAATACATAGTATGCGAGAACTAGGCGTCGTGTTTTTCACGCGGCATTTTTACCGCTGGTCTCCTTACCACTTCGCGGAGCGAGTCAACGAACAAGGTTTTGAAAGATGTTGTGTGCCACACTGTCGCCTTGATCGATTTTGTTAAACAATATGAAGAAATTTTAAAGAATCGGCGAAGAACGGAGCATACTGAAGATGCATTTGGGATTTGGCAGCCAGGGCAGACCATCACTCATTGTGGGCTTCTTAAAAAAGTTGCAGCCGTATTCACTCGTACAATTTATAAGCAGTTTGAGCATGACCTTGCAAACTGCATCAATGTGGTTATTGATGTGAAGGCAGTAGTTGCACTACCCTATAACAGCAAGTACACTGCTAGATGCCAAGAAATAGCTGATTATGACCAGACGGTGGTGTTTAATTCTGTGACCCACGTAGCCACATGTGATTGCGGGAAGTGGGAAACTGAAGGATTGATTTGTCGACACATTTTAAGGATATACGTCATTGAAAATGTCAACGATATTCCCGATGCTATGATTTACCACAGGTGGACAAAAAGAGCCAAAGATCTCAACATCTCTTTGCAAGTATTACTGTCGATGAGAGTGCAATGATGAGGCACATGACCGTTGGTAATGAGTTTAAGAGACATATGTCCGAGCTCATTTCTACCGGCTTGAAGCGCGACCCTTTACGTGAGCAATTCCTTCAATGAATGAAGAAAGTGACTGAAGAATTTAAAAACATGGTCTGGACTCATGCTCATGGTGGTTTTGAGGTTGTGGTGAAGCAACCCCCTATTACAGTTCCCCTGTTTAGCGATCCGAGAAAGATTTGCCCCCGTGATTTTGTCAATGTTAAAAAGTCAAATCCTTTTGGGTCAAAGGGCCAAAAGAGGGATCGAAAATCCACAGCAAAAGGCAGACCGGGTAATCTTTCATTTTTATAGACTTGTGTTGTGTTTTGTGTTCAAATTTGTCTATGTATTTTTATGTTGTTTTTATTTTTTATTGCACCAAGCAAAGCAAAAGTAGATGAGACCTCACCACCGAAAATCCAAGACTTCATGCCACGAAGCAACGCGGACAAAAATGAGAGGGAGAAGGCCGGTGATTCCAATATTGATGACTTAAATAATTATTTTTTTCCCTTATCACTTTGACGTAGCTATTTCGATGGTTTGAAATTATGTATCCATAATCTATTTTTAGACAAGTTGTATGAATTTCATTTTTGTAATTGGTGGGGAGAGGAATGCACTCTGGATTTATTGTGTATTTTAGGTATAAAATCGATTTTGTGTGGTTGTTCCATACATGGTGACTTCCTTTGTATTAGTTGATTATTTGTGCAGACATGGTGTTCAATAAAATGCCACAACCACGGCTGTTTTATCTCCTTTATTTGTTTATGCACGCATGTTGTTCGATGAAATGCCTCAATTATTTTCTTCTTTGCAGCAAACTTAAATTGTAATTGCACTTTTTTGCAGTATAATAATGCACGTTAAATGTGGGGAGTATTGTACGATATGAGTTTTTGTGGTTGTTGAATACATGTTAACTCTCTTTTCATAATTATTTGTTGTGCACGTCAAATGTTCGATAAAATACCTGAACCATTTTTAATTCCAATACTTAATATTAGGTGCGAAATATATGCCATTACATTGAGCAATTACATAAATTTAGGCGTAGAAGCTATTCCATGACACAATATGAGTGTGGAGATGCTTACTAAGTTATTATTACATCTCTTAAATATTGTTGTCATTAATCAATCCGAGTAATTCATACCCTCATCATCGCTTGTTGGGCACCCTAAAGCAAATGCTTGTGATTCGATATCTGAATCCGGCGACGATGTTGGGCTTGGCGGTTTTTCACTCGGTGAAGATGCGGCTCAAGTAGATCCAACTCTCCTCTCCTTCATGATGGTAACACATTAATTGTGGATTTTCCTACATCAATCTATAAACAAAAAATTAATTCAACAACATATAGCACCCTTTAATAAAAACCGTATAGTATTTTACCCTTGCGATTTTTTTTCATATAGCTTTTGAGGCTTCCACTTTCCAAACCAATCCATAATGAACTTGGATGACATCCTCCACGGTTTTCCAAGCAGAAGAGGCCTCGAACCCTTAGCATATGTCAACATATATGAGCGAAATGGTGTTACATCGACTTCAAACATATACATATGCAAAAAAAGACAAATTATAGTTACAACTTTAAGGATAAGTATGTTACTTCATTCTGACAAAAAGTAATAATAGAATAGGAAAACTGTACCTGTTACGAAACAAGATCCAACAGATCGCACAAACTCACAAGATCTAAAACTAGATTCAAGACAGAAAATGAACAAGAATAGAAATGAAAATGACACGAGCAATTTTTACGTGGTTCCGGTCGATGTGACCGTACATCCACGGGCAAGGATGCCAGCAATAATTTCCACTATACCGTGACTGAAACAAGTCACCAAACAATAGACAGATTACAAGAGATTACAACGAAGACAGCTCTCAAGCCAAGAACACAGGCTACTCTCTTCTCAGACCTCTCTCTCTCTCTCTCTCTCTATCTCTCTTTTCAGAGCAAAATTAACAACAGTGAATGAAATTGAATCGGCAACCCTAAAACTACAAAGTATAAAACGGCTTCTAGATCCTTCACTGCCAGCTCACCAAAACTGTTACAACAACTAATCCCAATTTTGCACTTAAGCCCTCCGAGTTAGCAAGAGCTTGCAGACAAGTCCTCAGCTTCTTTTCTTTTACTTTGCAGACACACCTCATCAATTCTCCACCTTGACTGCATAGTTGAAAAAACCATCACTCGACACCCTTGCCAATCTCCAGTTTTTTTCAAACTGAACCACTTGTCTGAGCTTGATGTGAGCCCAAACTAATCAACTCAAGACAGTGTTGAAACTTTGCAACCGGCAAACCCTTGGTCAATCTATCTGCAACATTCTCCAGAGTTGAGACTTTGAGAATCTGCACTTCACCCTTTTCTACTATGTCTCTCACAAAATGCATCCTCACATCTATATGCTTCGATCTCTTTGGTGCTTTAACAAGTGAACTGCTATGTCTCTAACTGTCACAAAGTATCTAACTGTCACAAAGTATCACAACCGGACCTTGATCAACTCCCAGTTCCTGCACCATCTCTTTCAACCAAACTCATTCCTTCACAGCTTATGTTACAGCCATATATTTTGCCTCTGTAGTTGAGAGAGCAACTACAGACTGGAGCATAGACTTCCAGCTAATAGCAGTACCAAACAAGGTAAACACATACCCTGTCTGAGACTTTCTGCTATCAACATTAGCAGCATAGTCCGAATCCACATAGCTAAGTAAACCTGCATTACATGCACCAATACACTTTTGAAACATTAGTCTATAATCAAATGTACATTTTACATACCTCAGAATGTACTTCAATGCTTCCCAGTGAGTTCTCCCAGGATAAGCCATGAATCTGCTCGCTACACTTATTGCATGTGCTAAATCTGGTCTGGTACACAGTATACAATACATGATGCTGCCAACTGTATTAGCATAAGGAACTCTACTCATTTCCACCACTTCTTCATCATTTTTAGGTTTCTGATCCTCAGACAACTTCACATGTTGCTGAAGAGGTATTTTGACTGCCTTGGCCTTATCCATGTTAAACTTCTTCAGAATCTTGAGGACATAATCTAACTGCATCAACAACAACTTGTTAGTGTCTCTACTTTTGTAAATATCCATCCCCAGGATCCTCCTAGCTTCACCAAGGTCTTTCATATCAAACTCTTCATGCAGAGCTCTCTTGACATCTTCAATGTCAGACTTTAACTCTCCAGCCACCAACATGTCATCAACATACAGGAGTAGATACACCATCCTTGAACCAACAAGTTTCTTCAAGTATACACACCTGTCATGCAAAGATTTGTTAAAACCAATATTAATCATAATTTCATCAAATCTTTTGTTCCACTGCCTTGGACTTTGCTTAAGTCCATAAAATGACTTCTGCAGCAGGCACACTTGGGATTCATTGACTTCAAACCCTTCTGGCTGGGTCATGTAGATGGTTTCCTCCAGCTCTCCATTCAAGAAAGTTGTCTTGACATCCAACTGATGCAACTCTAGATTCATCTGAGCTACTAAGGCTAACAGTAGCCTTATAGAAGTGTGCTTGACAACAGGTGAGAAGATTTCATTGAAATATATTCCTTCTCTCTGTGTAAATCCTTTAGCTACAAGCCTTGCTTTGTATCGAATCTCTTCCTTGTCTCTTCTAACTTCAAGTTTCCTCTTGTAAATCCACTTGCAAGTCACACACTTCTGACTTGTTGGTTTATTAACCAATTTTCAAGTTCTGTTTCTGACAAGAGAGTCCATCTCTTCCTTCATAGGTTGAATCCAATGAGCCTTCTCTGAACAGGACACAAGTTCTTTATAAGACTGAGGCTCTTTATACACAATTTCCTCAGCAACATGGAAAGCATAAGACACCAAATCTGAATGTCCATATCTCTGCGGTGGCCTGATCTCCCTTCTAATCCTATCTCTTGCAAGATGATAGCTGCTCAAATCTATCTCTGAAGATAACTCACTCTCATCACGAGTCTCTGCCTTTACTTGAACTTCTTCTTCAGACTCTGCATTTCTAGAAGAGTGATCTTACTTTTCAGACTCCACCTCAAATACAACATCCTCTTCTGAACTAGGAAGATGCTTGTATGGCATCACATCTTCTCTAAAAGTAACATCCCTGCTAATGATTGTCTTTCCTTTTCCTAGTTCCATACACCACAACATGTACCCCTTTACTCCATCAGGATACCCAGTCATTACACACTTGAGAGCCTTAGGCTCTAGTTTGTCCTGCCTAATGTGTGAGTATGTCAGACACCCAAAACTCTTCAAGTTTGAATAATCTGCAGCTCTCCCATACCACAGCTCTTTCGAAGTCTTCATTCCAACTGCTGATGAAGGGCACCTATTGATTAAGTAAGCTACAGTTGACACAACTTCCCATCAGAACCTGGCAGGTAGACCTGAGCTAGTTAGCATACACCTAACTCTCTCCAGAAGTGTTCTGTTCATTCTTTCCGCCACCCCATTCTATTGAGGGTTGCCAGGAACAGTGTTGTGTCTCTTAATCCCTTTAGACTTGCAATACTCCATGAACTTTTCAACAATGAACTCCAGTCCATTGTCTGTCCTTAGGCACTTTAACCTGCAATCTTTTTCATTCTCTACCGATCTACACCACTCAACAAACTTGTCAAATGCATCTGATTTATGGTTTAAAACATAAACCCATACCTTCCTGCTATAATCATCAATTATGGACAAAAAGTAACTTGCTCCATCTAAAGTTAAAGTTCTAGATGGCCCCCACAAATCAGAATAAACATATTGCAAAAGTTGTGTAGAAGTATGCTTTCCAATAGGATATGATTGTTTCTTACTCTTTCCTAAGACACAATCTTCACAGTGATCTAGTTTAACCCCATTAGTTAATTTCAGAATGTCTTGCTTCTTAAGTTCAGTTAAACCTTTTATCACTTACATGTCCTAGTCTAGCATGCCATAGTTTCAACTCATTATCAGAAACATGATCAGAATTACCCACTATAGTATGCCCCAACAGATGATACAAAGTACCATGCCTAGTCCCTCTCAAGACTACTTTAGCATCTTTAATGACTCTCAAGTTACCATTACTAGACATGTATTCACAACCAGTCATCTCTAACCAACCAAGAGAAATCAAGTTTCTGTTGAGTGTAGGAATGTACCTCACATCTGTTAAGATTCTAACAGATCCATCATGTAGTTTCAACCTGATTGATCCAATGCCTTCTATTGGACATACTTGATCATTTCCAAGCACTACAGCTTCGGACCTGCTAGCCTGCAAAGCATGAAACTAGTGTTTATTAGGACACATGTGAAAACTACAACTAGTATCAAGAATCCAAACATTTGATAAACTGGAATCAGAAATATTAAGAGCTATTGAGTCAAGAATATGCAGGGATTCTGCCCCATGACACTGCTGAGCAATGTCAGCAGTATCAATATGTGACGAGGTCTTCTTTTGAGCTTGTTGTTGTTGCTCTTGTTGTTTCTTTCTCTTCCAGCTGTAGCAATCCTTCATTATGTTACCTGGCTTCTTGTAGTAGTGACAGCTTATTGTACTACTGCCTTCACTCTCCTTTGATTCATCACCACCAGGTTTCTTGCCTCCTTTCCAAGGCTTCTTGAATTTGCCTTTGGAGAATTTTTCCTTTCACATTAAGACTTTCACAAGTTGCAGATGATCTAGACTCTGTAGACCTCTGTAGCTCCTTGGATTTCAGAGCAGTCTGCACTTCTTCAAGGGAGATTGAAGAATTCCTCCCATACAACATTGCATCCTTTAGATGATCATAAGATTTAGGAAACGCGTTGAGAAGAAGAATAGCTTTGTCTTCATCTCCTAGAGTAACCTCCAGATTCGCCAGATCATCTAGGGTTTTATTAAACTCATCAAGCTGATCCAGAATACTCTTCTCTTCATGAATCCTGTAGGAGCACAGCTTCTGCTTCACGTACAGACGATTCGCTAACAACTTCATCATGTACAACTTTTCCAGCTTCGACCAGACACCAGCCGCCATCTCCTCCTTCGCTACTTCATGCAGCACCTTGTCTCCGAGACAGAGGATGATCGCACTATGAGCCTTCTGAACCATCTCCTTCCGCTTTCCCTTATCTTCATCTTTTTCCGGCAATTTGTCACTCAGAAGAGCATCTGCAAGCCCTTGCTGGACCAGAATTGCCTTCATCTTCACTTTCCACAAGGCAAAATCGTTTTTGCCTGTAAACTTCTCGGTATTGAACTTTGTCGTCATCGTGGCCATGGATCTAGACTTAGATCTTCTAGATCTGTACGATAACCGTTCAAACCTACTTCAACCAGCTTTGATCTACTCAGATCTCTTCAGATCTTCGTCGATCTAACCCACGCACCGCAGAATCCACTTCCCACAGACGGCGCCACTTGTTACGAAACAAGATCCAACAGATCGCACAAACTCACAAGATCTAAAACTAGATTCAAAACAGAAAATGAACAAGAACATAAATGAAAATGACACGAGCGATTGTTACATGGTTCCGGTCGATGTGACCGTACATCCACGGGCAAGGATGCCAGCAATGATTTCCACTATACCATGACTGAAACAAGCCACCAAACAATAGACAAATTACAAGAGATTACAACGAAGACAACTCTCAAGCCAAGAACACAGGCTACTCTCTTCTCAGACCTCTCTCTCTCTCTATCTCTTTTCTCAAAGCAAAATTAACAACAGTGAATGAAATTGAATCGGCAACCCTAAAACTACAAAGTATAAATGGCTTCTAGATCCTTCACTGCCAGCTCACCAAAACTGTTACAACAACTAATCCCAATTTTGCACTTAAGCCCTCCGAGTTAGCAAGAGCTTGCAAACAAGTCCTCAACTTATTTTCTTTTACTTTGCAGACACACCTCATCAGTACCCAAAACCAATTTTCAACCATGGTCCACCGATGAATGAATAATTGCGGTTGGAGATTTGCTTTGTAAAGCAACAGATTCAACAACTCATCACAATTCTGCAACAAATTTGTCAAAGAGAACACAGAAAATACCATGCAACAACATAACAATATCATTTCCTCATGTATAACATAATAATCGTCGGCTTACCACAGTCGATAGCCATGCGGATTTGGTTGTCAAAGTTTGAAAAAACCATTGGCCAACCTTATAGGGACAAACACTACGGGGTTTGAATGATCTGCGAAAATTAAAATGAATTTAGTGGCAGGTCAATGATAAGATGAATGCGGTGGCAAAATGATGATAAAATAAAAAATAACAAACATAAATACAAATATACCTCTCCTGCCATGGTGGATTGGCATACCAAGTCGTATGATTCGTCGTATGTCTTCAGAGGATCAAATATTTCACTAACCGGACCAAACCGGCTTGCAATCATTGTTGTCTTCCTATGCTGCGGGCCACGCCTTTTATCATTGACTGACGACGAACCTTCACTGCTCGAGGATAACACGAATGGGTTTGACCTAGTGTTGTATCTCATGTTTTTTTCATGACCTCTCTCACCAGGGCACAGCTCATCCTTAACATGAACCACATTTTCCAAATCCTTACCCATTACCTGCTCATCCGCCACATGGCCATCACTCCCGACTACATTATCAATTCTTTCTTCCGGAATAACAACCTCCACTTGTCTCCCCGTGCCTAAGATATCGTCGGATAAGTGATACACTAACTTACCGAGCTCATCCATATCAACTTCCAACTCTTCCACTCGATCTTCTTCCTGCAGCAAGTCAACATGCAACTCTCACCAACTGCATCATTGCCATTTGCTGCATCATCATCGTGTACTCTATCATCATCATCATCATCATCATCATCATCTACTGCATCAATATCATTATCATGGACCATCCTTATTTGTCCATTTTCATCCACACAATAATTGTCCAAAACATCACATGTACGCCCAACAAATGCATCGAGCAAATCAACCAAATCACTTGCATGGTTGGAGGATATTTCAACAACCGAACAACCGGAATGTTCATAAGATTCTCATCTTCAACAAACACCTCTTCAACACAATTATCACCAGCTTTCGGTGGAGAGTCACCTTCTGCACCGTTCTTGCCTTCTTCACAAACTGAAACTAAACCACCTTCCAAACCAACATCTGTAGTTCTACCCATGTTTGGATTCCCACTCAATGACTGAATAAAATCCAATATAATGCCAATGTTTTGATTCATCACACCCATATGATCATTCATATAACCCAGTTTTTGATTCATGTCCCTAGAGGATGCTTCCAATTTATCCATCTTATCACTCACTGTATGCATGAATTGCCTTTCCTAAAAATGGAAACCCCAAAATATTTCAAAATAAAAAACATACAGAAAGTATACAATAAATATGAAGAATTGCAGACAACGAGTTATACATAAAATCTGACCTTTGCATCCGGTGTTGAAACGGAGGGGATTGACTGTTCAAAACGCCCATCATCTTCTTGACGAGGCTCGTTTCGACCTACGGCAGCTGTTGCAGATCGCAACCCGGGATGACGCTTCATGGAACATTTTTTCCATCCTCCGAATTCAGTTTCCGGTTCACTGATTTTCTCTCCGTAGGATGGCCATCCTCATCCATCAAATGTTGCTCGTGCCCATTATCCATGACATGCTGCTGCTCGTCCTCCAACTCCTCCTCCACCTCCACCTCCAACACTACTTCTTCATCGAAATATGGCTCATGTGCGGATAAGCACAATTGCTCTTCATTACAGACGATAAAAGGGTGTTGCAAAAAAAATATTAATGTTAAAACATTCAAAACAAGACAAAGAAGCAAAACTAATTAAAATAAATGGTTAGAGGAAATTTTACCATTATCTTAGCGCCGTCAAGGAGGATATGCAAATTCTTATATGTTCGTTGACCCAAAGCCGTCTTCCAACGGAGCAGTCACGGATATATATTCTCCCAACCCTGGAGAATATAAGCACAAGCAGCCCCAAGCGAAGGAAATATCTCGTAGATCCAATATTGGAACACAAAGATGAATCCAAAAATCTCGAAATTGGGTTTCCCACTGCCCGTTTTCTTTACTAATCGCTTCATCCTATCACAAGCCTTGTCAAACTCTTCCATGAAATACTTGTAGCTAAATAATCTCCAAGGAAACTGCATTAGTGTTTGCAAATCATCGCATACATGCAAGTACTTCATATCCAACTTCTTCACCTCAGAATCGCGGGGAAACAAAATCCCGTAGATGAATAACACATGGACCAGCTTTAGGAAAGTGTCCCCACCCCCAGCTCCACCTTCACTATCTTCCACAGTTGTTTTCAAAGCATCCTTAATATGCCTCATAGTCAGTGTTTGAACCTTGTTGAACGAAGTTTTCCATAATGTAAAGGTAGTGGGAAATTCTTCAACGGGATCAAACTTCAACCCGGATATCAAGTAAAAGTGACGGGACCGAAAACAACCTCAGAATTATTGAAATTAAACACCAACAGTCCTTTGCGACACTTTGATCGGTTCACTAATTTCATGCGATGATAGAATAACTGACATTGATAGTTTTGAGGGGAATGCTGTAAGTTAAGTAATTGCCCAAATGGCCCATTCCTAAATTTCTCAAAATTATCCTCATCTAGGCAGTCAGTTATCAATTTGATTATGGCCTCAGAATGGCATCGGGCGGCAACATTTGCACCTATACAATTAATACTTCATATAAATACCAACATTCTTCACCATTCACACATTACAATAAACTGCAAAATTAAGAATCCAACACACCAAATTCATATACAAAGATATAAAGCACCATGCAGACATTGTTCCAACAAAACAAAGCAATTCTTCGAAGCCACGACACCAAAAATCTTTAAAACAAATCATCTTTTCCAATTGAAACCTACAAGAATTCGGCATCTACCTCACTGAAAATTCAATTTTACGATACTAAACTCATCAAACCCTTCAATCCTTTAACAATAACCAAAATTGAAGTCCAAAATCGTACAATAAACAAAGCACGCTATTCACCACTACATCGACCAAACCCTAACATCCTAAAACTCAACAATATACCACAAAAAAAATAAATCCAAAAATATAAATAAAATCATCAAACACCACAAATTGTCATAAATCATTTCTAAAAAAAAAAGAGAGTTCAAAAACTTACCTTCCGAAGGCATAGTTTCAAATAAAAACAACAATGGCTAGTGACTTCCAAATGGGATGCTTCAATCAACCATGCCGTCGTCGGCGTCGCCGAAAAACATCTTTTTCTCCTCGAAATTGTCGTCGACTGCCTTCTCCATCGCCGCTATGACACTTCTCTCTCACACACTACATACTATTAACAACCAAATGGCAAAATAGTTGGAAACACTAAACTTCTCCACCATTGCCGCCTAGCCTTCTCCACCGTCGTCGTCAACAGAAAAACAAAATGAGGAGTCGATGATTCGGTTCTCAACGGCGTCTCTCCACCTTATCTCTAAAAATTGAATTCAAATGCATTATGAGTAGGGACAAATTAATGAGTTGACCACAAATCTTATTACCCCATTATTTTAATCAAAAGTATTGTCTCCTAAATATATTAATGGTCCAAAATCGAGTTGCATTTAATGCACTGTACTTTCAACCAAAACTAACATATTATTGGGAAATTTAAGTAAAGTTTTGATTGATTCCACAACCAACTGACCCCAACCGAGTAGATATTGCCAGATCCTAATGTTAGTAGTTAGGCTCGCTGTTTGAGCATTGTTGAGATTTTATCTTTACAGGTCTCCAGCTGAAGACGGCAACATGGCGTTACTCGGATAGAACATCAGTTGTAAGAAAGACAACTGAGCGTTCAAAGGGGAAGATGTAAGAGAACATCAGATGGAAGAAAGTCATCTGAGCTTTCGAGCCGACTGATAAGATTCAGAACACAAGAAAGACAACTGAGCATTCAAGAGATAGAACATCAGTTACGAGAAAGACAACTGAGCGTTCAAGATGGAACATCAGTTGCAGGACTCGAACTGATAAGATCGACAACATAAAATTCAAGGCAACTGAGAGTTCAACAGTTCCTATTCAGACAGAAGGTCAGATGAAGATATCGATCAGATGGAACATCAGTTGAAGACCACTCAGATGAAGACCAAAACTTCTCAACCAACTAAACAAGGTTGGAAGTTAAAGGTTGAAGATTTGAATTTAAAAAAGGAAGTCACGTGAAGGTTTGACGGTCTGTCATTACCTCATTTGGCCCAACACAAGGCTGTCTCAGATGGAAAGTAGAAGCACACAGTTGCCAAATCCGGAAAGTCTGCAGAGATGAGAGACAAGCCATCGCTCTCACAGAACAGAGATCAACGACTCCTCCAACGGCTAGTTGATTCTCTCCGCCTATAAATAGAGGCATTCATTCATTCACCAAGACTTACGAGACAGACAAGTGCGAGAGTAAAGAGATAGACGAGCGAACATCACCAGTTGAGAGTTCATATCGCAAACGAGCTAAACTGAATTCAATCTCTAAGAACATCACTAGTTGAGAGTTCCTAGAGTGTTAGATTCTGTCTTGGTGTTTTTAGATCTTAGTTTGAGTCATCTTTTGTTCAAGCTTAGATCCTAGCTCACTTCTTGTTCGAGCTAGTAGTTGGAAAAACCTACCCTTTTACACATCCTCTCAAAAGGATTGTTAGGACCTTACTCTTTCCGGAATTGAGTAGATAGGTTGATAAGTACCCGTAAACTTATCTTAACGGTTGATAAGTACCTGTAAACTTATCTTAACGGTTGCAAAGCCCGCGTAAGCTTTGTGGTTTTTGTCCAGAAGAACTTGGACTAAGTTGTGTGGACTCACAACTCCCCGTGGACGTAGGAGTTCTCTCCGAACCACGTAAATCTTTGTATGTTTGTGTTTATTATTCAGTTAATTATTGCATATTCAACTGTCCAACTAACCAACACTCAAACTGTATTCTTACATTCTCAACTGATTTGGTCATTGACCGACCTCGCATATCTGAGCGTGAGTTATATTTTACGAGTTATTTCCACCACATTCCGCACAGCACTACACTTCCAGATGAGTATCCTTACTCAGTTGTGATTCCAGCTGAGTCCTTTTACTCGGTTGTGATAATTTTCAGGGGGTTGTTTTTAAAATTCCTAACTGGTGTATTCCCCCCCCCCTCCATACACCAAAACTCATATCGGGACCATCAAGTGGTATCAGAGCAGTGGTTCAAAAGACTGCTGACTCTATTTCACGAGGTGTGAATCGAGGTGTTTTTATTCAGTGGTCAACTAAACAGATCTTTTTCACGCTAGTGCTTATCTGCTTGCATCTGTCTTTTGTTTGTGTGTGCAGATGGATGTTAAGAATAAGATCGTTGTCATGTTCTCGGTTGTGAACTATACATCCTGGAGAACTCGGATGAAGAAGATTTTACTGTCAAAGCATCAACGAATGCAACAAGTGATCTCATCCGAACCGATCACCATCATGGAGAAAGTCACTCGCACTCCTACAAATCCCAACGATGGGGATACAACTGAGGTGATGGTTGAGAAAAAGCCAGAAGACTTCACTCCAGAAGAAGCTAAAGTGAGCTGGGCTCAGAGTACTATCATGTCCACAGTTGGACAAGACTATCTTCCTTGGATAGAAGAGTGCGACACCGCTAAGGAGATGTGGGATATTTTGGCATCTCTTAGTGAAGGGAGTGACGAAACCAAGGAGAACAAATTCTCCCATGCTTGTCAAGATTTTGACAACTTCTGTCTAAGAGCTGATGAAACCATTGATCAGTTAGAGCTTCGGTTCATGGATATCATCCGAAGGATTCAGTCTATTCGAAGAGGAAAATATACTTTGAGAGAGATCAACCTCAAAGTATTACAAGCCCTACCAGCTGAGTGTGATACCTTCACCAACATCCATGAGAGCCGAGCTGATCTTGGAGAAATGGGAACTCACAGACTGTTCTCAATCCTGAAAGGAAATGAGTACAAGGTGAACCGACGAAGATCAACTCAGTCCTCGGGGCAGACGAGTCGACATGAGGATGTTGGTTCAGCCACAAAGACAGTCGCACTTCGAGCTGATTATTCCAAGCCGCGAACATCAAGGCCAACACGATCTGCGGACACAGCTACGAAGGAGCCAAGCAGAGAAGAGCTGCAACTGAGTATAGCCGCCCTGTCAAAGAAGCTAGCTGACATGGATACTCGGTTCGGAAAATACAAACGGTTCTACAAATCCAACCGAACTCGAGATAACTCAAAGCCTGTGACCAACAGTTGCTTTGAATGCGGCAAAGAGGGACACTTCAAAGCAGATTATCCAGATCTTTCAAAGAAAGAAAGAGAAGCGTTGAGGGCCAAGCAAAGTGCAAAGAACAAGGCCATGGTTACAGAAGAAGCAGCTGACGACATGGACATCTTCACCGACACTAAAGATGAGGATGAGCTGACTTCCACCAACAACGCTATCGGTCAGGATCAATGTCTCATGGCATTTGGAACCGACCAGGATGATACTGAGGTACATTCTAACCCTGCTAATTTAAATTCTTCAAATGTTACTAACATGCAGGAAACAGTAGAGGAAGAGTTGGAACCCTCTTGGGGTGACTTCCTGGAACTCAGTGAGGAATTGCATCAGCAATTGGTTGAGTTAAAGAATCTTCAAGAATAGTTTGCCAGACTTAAAGAATCCTTAACTGAAAAGGATGATCTGATTAAAAATACCGAAGAGATTGATAATCTCAAAAGTCAACTAAATGTGACCAACCGAACTAATGCTCCAACCAATGAGGAGTTGAAGGAGCAGATCAAGGAGCAACAAGATCAGTTGAACAAGCAAGAGGCACAGATCGACCAGCTGATGAAGAAGTCAGATGCACAGACCGAGCATATAGCTATTCTCCTCAAAGAGTTGCAAACTGAGAAGGAATACCTGATAAAGCTATATCATTCATCCAAAATCATCGAAAATCTTATCAGTTATCAAAGACAAATAGATGACGTGTCTGGACTCGGTTACGAGATGGTCAAGGACTCAGGAATTCCACCCGCAACCTTTGTCAAGGCTGTGGATGTGACGGTTGCCAAACCAAATCCGGTTGAGTCTGCAACTCCCCAAATTAATCCAACCTCCACGTCACAATAAGCACAACCAGCTAAAGAAATTGCAGCTGACAAAGGAAAAGGAGCTGTGGTTGGAGAACTGAAGAATTCATCAGTTGGGACTACAACCGAGAAGGAATGTTCCAAAACTCAGAAGAGGAATCAGAGACGTCGGAGATACAATCAGAACCGACCTCAGAACTGACCTCTGAACCGACCTCTGAAGAGATGGAATCAACCGAATCAACAGGGATTCAACCATCAGAATCAACATCGGTTCCATCATCAGAACAACCAGAGGTTCAATCAGAGTCAACAAATGTAGAACAGTTCCAACAGCTGGAGATATTCATGCCAGAACATGAATCAACAACATGGCATGAACAGCTGTCGTCGACAGTCAAGAAGATGGAATCAGACTCAGTCACAGAGATTCCAAAATGGCGTCCGACCTCATCGACAAAACCAATAGGATAAGAATCACCATCAAAACAGGGGGAAAGCCTCTCCTGCTAAAGCTCACAATGGGAGAAATCAATCTCCTCCCAAGAAACAGAACATCAACACTAACAACAAGCCTAAGGATAACCGAGGTGTTATTATAGTTGATGGAGAAGGAAAAGTGATTTGGAATGATAAATCTATCCGAGTATACAGGGAAAAACGACTCACAGTTCAAGGGGGAACTGGTTCTAACCCTCCAGGACCCAACTAAAATTGGGGACCTAAGCGTGTTTCTCTGTGCAGGAACAAGAGAAACAACTGAGGAAGAATAAGGCATCACGAACCATATGGGTGATGGATAGTGGATGCTCGAAACACATGACAAATCTGAGGGATTTGCTTGGAAGTTTCGTGAAGAGGGAAGGACCATCAGTTACCTTTGATGACAACTCAAAAGGTCACACCAAAGGCTACGGTACCCTTGAAACCAATCATGTATCAATTTCCAATGTTTCATATGTTGATGGATTGAAGCATAACTTGCTCTCCATCAGCCAATTCTGTGATAATGGTTTCTCTGTCAAGTTTGATGCACAGGGCTGCAGGGTTAAAAATGTTGAAACAAAGCAGATCATATTGTTGGGAAATCGATCCCCAACCGGGAATGTCTACTATGCAGATTGGAACAGTAGTCCTCCTGAAACCTGTCTGTTATTGAAGAGCAGTTCAGATGTGAGCTGGCTGTGGCACAAAAGGCTCAACCATCTGAATTTCAAGACAATGAACCGACTTGCAAGACAGGAACATGCAAAGGGCATTCCAAACCGAGTGTTTTCAACAACACATATCTGCAGTGCATGTCAGTTGGGAAAGCTCGCTAGATCCTCCTTTCGGTTGAAAATGACTCCCTCAACCGACCGAGTATTACAGCTGATCCATATGGATCTCTTCAGGCCGGTTACACCAAAGAGCATGAATGGTAACGAGTATACGCTTGTTGTTACTGATGATTATTCTAGGTACACGTGGACCATTTTCATGCGTCATAAGAGTGAAACCCGAGATGAGCTACCCAAGCTGATGGATCGGATATCGAACCAACAAGAGATGAAAATCATTTCCATCCGATCAGATCGCGGAACTGAGTTCCTCAATGAAACCATCATTGAGTACTGCGAGAAGCATGGAATTACTCATCAAACATCAGCTGCGCGTACTCCACAACAGAATGGAGTAGCCGAGCGAAGAAACCGAACGCTGAAGGATACGGCTACATCCATGTTGACAAGCTCAGCTCTGCCAAAGAGATTTTGGGCTGAGGCAATCAACAAAGCCTGCTACACCCAGAACCGGTCTCTTCTAACCAAGCGGTTGGGAAAGACTCCATATGAGCTATGGAGACGCAGGAAGCCAGATATTTCATATTTTCTCATTTTTGGTTCTAAGTGTTATATTCACAACAATGGGAAGACTCAGTTGAAAACTTTTGACGCCAAGGCTTCGAAAGGCATATTTCTCGGATATGCCGCTCGGATCAAGGCTTATAGAGTTTTCAACAACAGCTCTCGTGTTGTGGAGATAACACCTCATGTTAGTTTTGATGAATCTACTTTTGAGTGCAGGGAATAGGCTAAAGGACAACAAGCTGATCCACATGTTCCACCAGCTCTCACCAGATCGCAGGTTCTAAGGCAGAAGAATCTAGCTGAACCATTGGTATGGCAACCGAGGATGATGATCCTTGTTCCTCTGAAGATGAATGTGAGGACCCCAGCTCATCTCAAGGGGAAACTCCAGCTGATGTCACTCCAACTGCATCAGCATCCGAAGCCCAACCGAGCCCGGTTCAAAATATTGTCCATGTTGGGGATCCAGACTCCACAACTGATACATCACCAGTTCAAAAGATCCCAGCATCTCCCACAGCTCAGGTTAACCCATCAATTGAAATCCCGGAACAGCCACTGTTGGAAGAAGAAGGAAGACGCAACAAGAGATGGTATGAAGATCATTCCAAGGACAACATCATTGGAGATCCAACCGAAGGTGTGCGTACAAGGAGCGGAGTAGCAAATCCAGATTCAACCGAGGAAGATTCCAACACTTACGCCCAATATGCTGAGGAGTTGGCAGTTCTTAAGGAGTTCGAGCAAGCCGGAGATGTTGCCATGATTTCTTGTTTCGTAGCTGATGGGCCAGAACCGAAGAATGTTGTGGAAGCTCTCAACTGTGTTCACTGGACAACAGCCATGCAAGAAGAACTGAATGAATTTCTACGCAACTGTGTATGGGAGTTGGTAGAAAGACCAAATGGTGTCAAAGTCATTGGATTAAAGTGGATTTTCAAAAACAAGAGAGACGCCATTGGATTCATCGTGAGGAATAAGGCAAGGTTGGTAGCTCAGGGATATTGCCAACAAGAAGGAATTGATTTCGAGGATTCCTTCGCTCCAGTTGCAAGGTTGGAAGCCATCCGAATATTTCTAGCCTACGCCGCATTTCACAAATTTAAGGTCTATCAGATGGATGTGAAGTGTGCCTTCCTCAACAGTGACATTAAGGAAGACGTTTATGTTGAACAGCCTCCAGGTTTTGAGACTGGAGATGGAAGAGTGTATAAGTTGAAGAAAGCAATCTATGGATTGAAGCAAGCACCTAGGGCTTGGTATGACACTCTCTGTGGTTTTCTTCTGAACTCGGGGTTCAAACGAGGGTCAGTTGACAAAACACTGTTCACAATTAAAGTTGGAGAAGATATACTTGTTGTGCAAATCTATGTTGACGACATCATATTCGGTTCCAAGTCGGAGGAGCTGTGTGAGAAATTCTCAACTCTCATGAAGGAGAAATTCGAGATGTCGATGATGGGCGAGATGAATTATTTTCTTGGGCTACAGGTGAAGCAGTCACCAAAAGGGATTTTTATCAATCAGTCCAAATATACAAATGAGCTCATCACAAAGTTCGGTTTGCAGTCAAGTAAAATCACTAGGATCCCGATTAATATTAACTGGAAGATTGAACCCAGATCTGAGGAAAAACTCGTGGATGCCAGTAAGTATAGAGGGATTATCGGTTCTTTGCTATATCTAACCGCTAGTCGGCCAGACATATCTTACGCGATTGGAGTGTGTGCTCGGTTCCAAGTTCAACCGAAGGAAGCACACATGTTGGCAGCAAAGAACATCATTAAGTATGTGAAGGGCACTATTAATGTTGGGTTGTGGTATCCAACTGATGACAATATCCAACTGTCCGGATACTCAGATGCGGATCTAGCTGGAGATCGGTTGGACAGGAAGTTCACATCTGGACACTGTCAGTTCATGGGAAGCAAGCTAGTCTCATGGTTCTCCAAGAAACAAGCATGTGTTGCCACCTCTACAATCGAGTCAGAGTACATAGCTGCCGGTAGTTGTTGCATGCAAGTGTTGTGGCTCAAGCAACAACTGAGAGATTATGAAGTAGCAACTGGACAGGTCCCTATTCATTGTGATAGCTCAAGTGCCATTGCTATTTCTTTGAATCCTGTTCACCATTCTTGGACAAAGCACATTGACATCCGACATCATTTTATCCGAGATCATATTGAGAAGAAGGACGTATCCATGGAGAAAATTCCAACTGAGATTCAGAGAGCTGATATCTTCACCAAACCTCTAGCCGAAGCACGATTCAAGATGTTATGTGATCTCCTTGGATTGTTGGATCCATCAGATGAGGCACTAGTTGAGGTGAAGAGATAGATATCCATCTGAGGGGGAAGCTCAGATGAAGGGGGAATCTCAGATGCAGATCGCCAACCGAAGACATCGGATGCGGATCGCCAACCGAAGACATCAGACGTCAGCTGAACAGATGAACTCGAGTCAGCTGATGGTATGCCGCAACATTGGAACACAGCTGATTCCGACATCAGCTAGCAGGTGAACACAGCTGATTCCGACATCAGCTGGCAGGTATCATTTATGGCTGAAGGTGTTTATGTCTTAAATGAGAATGTTTGAAATAAATTCAAACATTCCTGAGCATGTCAGTTAGACTAAAATAGCCATCATAGCGCATTTAATGTAAAGTATGGTTGAACATCAATAGCCTACTTTATAGTGCGACTGGGCTGACATAATAACATTTCACCTTCTCACGCGCTGGTTGGAACTCGGATTGTGACGTCAAGTCAAAGCTAGTCAACAGTCGTGAGATCTCAGCCGTTGATAGATTCGCGCCATTCATCCCTAGCCGTCGATTTCAACCGAGCCACTATCCTATAAAAGGTAGAAAATCAGGAAGTGATCTCTTACCTTCTACATTTGTGTTTATCTGCAGTAACTGTTCATCTTCGTCTTCGTTTTTGTCTCACCATTTTCTGCAAAGTTTTTCATCTCTTCTTATATAAGCCTCACTGTATTACTTAATGGCTCCTAAAGGAAAGAAGATGGCATCCTCTGGACCTTCCCTAGTCCCTACATCATACGAAGAATCTTTCGACATGCTGCTCTCCAAGATCCACTTCGAGCAGATCTTATCAGAGGATGAACTGGAATCGCCGGTATTGTCTTCCCTCGCCGAAACTCTCAGGGAGAACGGCCTCCTGGACTGGGCGACGCTCTTCCCCTCCCACCTTCTCAGGCGACAGGTCGGGGAGTTCTATCTGAACTTGCGATCACCTATCGACAGCCGAGATGGCCTTGTCATAGAAGTTTCTTGTCGACAACGGGATGTTCCTGCCAGAACCATCCGCCGTGTCACCGTCCCCATTCCAGTTTCTGACATTCTACGCCAAGTCATTCCTCCAAATCATTCCACCATAAACACCATCGACAACATCACCGATGCGGAAGCCGATGAATTTCTGGAGAGTGCTCTCATCACTCCAGAAAAATTAAGGAGCAATATGCAGCGAACAAAGTTGAAGCCAGAACATCGACTTCTGTTCGATGTTGTGTCCAAAGTTGTCTTCGGCTACAGCGGGGCCTTTGGAGACATCAGCCGACCGAAGCTCAAGCAACTGATTGCTTTGGAGCACAAACACAAACATGACATCAACTGGTCCCAGTATTTTGAACACCAGTTGACTCTGGAGAAGCAGAAGATCTCCGAATCCACAACCGAATCCGGAGAGAAGTTGTTGAGTGTCAAAGAAACTCTCAACTTCGGTTGTAAAATTTCTGCTCTGATCCTTTTCGCAACAAAGGATCAGAACATGGTCTGGGACGACTGTGAGGAGACCCCTGTGAAGAGGCTGATGTTGTTCCCAACAGCTAAGAAAGCTCAGGATGTGATCAGGAGTGTCTACACTCCCAAGGATAAAAGAGAAGCTGTAAAGACAGCTGAAGAAAAAGACACAGCTGAGGAGCTGCCCCCAGCTGCCGCCCGCAAATCAAAATCAACAGCTGCAAGCCGACACAGAGCTGAGTCGGAGAAGGAGAAGGAGGATGAACCAGCTAAGAGGGTTCGGATCAAGAAGTCAGTTACCAAGCCAACTGAGGAGGTACCAGCTGAGGAGTTGCCAGCTGAGGAGTTTCCAGCTGAGAAGACTCCAGCTGAGGAGACTCCAGCTATGGAGGCACCAACTGAGGAGCCATCTGAGTCGAGTCACTCAGTTGACAAGGATGCGTTCGTGATCGCTCCTCGCGCAGGTGGAACAGATGAGATGGATGGCATGGAAACGGATCTCTCCTCGGATGCATCTTTTTCATCTGAGGAAACCGAAGACATTCCAACCTCCCCCACGGCAGGAGCTGATGCCGTACAGCCCTAACAAGTTATCCCAACCGACACACAGCCAGAAATTCCGAGCTCTTCGCTCGATGCCAACATTGAGACCATCTCTTCGGCCAATGTTGATGAACCCCTTGATACCAACATCCTCACTCAATCAGAAATTCCGAGCTCCCAGCTCGATGCCAACGTTGAGACCACTTCTTTGGCCGACGTTGAGGAAACACTTGAACCGATTCCTTACGAGAATCTATCTCCCTCCCCCATCGATGACGAAGCTGATCGTTAGGCTGTCGCGCAGAAACATGAAGGCAAGTTGGCCTACTATTTTCAGAAGCTGATCGGGATGTTCCCTGAAGCACGCGACATGCCGATCTTTGCCACACTTGGAACCGAGCTGCTGTATCAGTTCAATTTAATCTTCAGCCACTGGTATGTGAAGGAAGATACCATAAGGAAACACAGCTGGAACCAGCTGAAGGTAGATGAATCACGCATCAGAGACTACTTTAACTACAAAAACCTTGAGGTTGCCTACAACAACAAGGTTGCGCTGCTGACGCATCGTCTGGACCTCAACAAGGCTGAAGGAAGAGACACCAGGGAGACAGCTGAGCAAGACTGCATTGCCTTCCTCGATAACATGCTCATCAAGTCTGCCGATTTTGTTAATGATCTTGACGCAGCCGCCACCGCAGCCAAGAAGAAGAGCTTCAACAGTACATGGCCAACCGCCAAGCCATGGTAACTGTTGAACTGACAGCACAAATTGAACAACCCGCCCCAGCTGATCAGCCAGCCCCCTCCACTGAAGAAATATGCGAGCTGATAGCTGAGAGGGTCAATCAGCTAAGGACGGAGATGCTTGCCAACTTCCAGTTCAACAAAGAAGATCAGCTGAGGATGTTGGAAGCTCAGGCGGAGAAGAACAGGACGCTGTAGGAAGAGAATGAGGAGCTGAAGATGAAGCTGGATGAATTCTCAACATCCACCAGCCAAGACCTCAGTGCCCTGAAGACAACCGTCCATGGAATCTGATCCGATCTGAACGTCTTCAAATCCATTTCAGACTCTAACCTGGCCAAATCTCAGCAAACTCAAGACCAAGAATAAGAGTCGCGTTTCGAGTCAAGATGGGCTGAGTTCGTCGCCTTCCAGACCGAAGTCAATGAAAACTTCACTGCACTGAAGAAAGCCGAGCAAGAGCGCCTTGACACTGAACTGGCAAAGAAGGTTGAGGTGGAATGTGCTGTTGAAGAACTCTTCAACCGACTCCAACAAGCCGAAAAGCAACTCACCTCTCTTGATGGCTCAGTCACAAGCCTTGTTGCTGATGCCAAAAAGGGGGAAGATGAGAAGCAGGGGGAAGTTGAGACTGGTGAAGGTGAAGATGAGATGCAGGGGAAAGATAAGGTTGGGGAAGATGAGACACCAGCCGAAAAATCTCAGCTGAAGACCCAGCCGAAGAAGACCCAGAAGAAGAAGTCCACTCTTAAGCCAACCGACGTCGCCGGAGCTGAAATGGCGAAGGACCTGGAACGAGCAGAGGAGTATGGAGTATCTTACAACTCCATAGCCGAGATCGCAGCCGAGCTTGATGCGGAACTCGACGGTATCACAACCGAAGAGTGTATTGCTGCTGCCAAGGCTATGGATATTGCTGAGAAAGACTACATGAACCCGGAATGGGTGAAAAAATTTGCTGCAAGCCAGGCTAAAAGAATCAACAAATTTGAAGAGGAGCTTGACAAGGTCACCAAGAACCTGGACAAGAATGTTGCATCCCGTAGCCGACGCTGCATAGAGAAACACCAAGTGAAGGCTGAGGCAAGGTTGAAGCAACAGAGATTGCCAGGGAAAATCAAAATTCAAAGTCGATTGAGGCATGTGGATAAGTGGATGCCAGCTGAGTGGAATGAAGACTGGGAATCATTCAAACAAGAGTTTGTGAATGATTTCTATTACAGAAAGGTATTCACAACTGACGATCCGAGGAAAGCTTTCAAAGAAGCGCTGACCGAGCTACACTCTGGGGACCTGGGCATGTTCAGCCAGTTCAGGCGAGCAATGATAGATGCAAAACTGGATATGAACACAGTCCCGATCCCTCAGAAGGTCACTTATCTCCCTCCCTTCCTTCCAGACTCAAGAAACCCCAACTGTCAGAAAATAGCAGCTGAGGCAAGACAAGTTTGTTAAGAGCATGGGGTTGACATCTCGAAGGAGTCGGATGCAAAGCGAGAAATTTTTGTTAGAATATTTGGGAAGTATGGGTTAAAGCATTAGCCAAGTTAAAGTTTTTGAGCAACTGATGTAATTTTGATATTTGTGCATTTTGTTGTAACCATCAGTTGTAATAAAAACTTTTCATCAGTTATACGATTCAACTTGACGTACAATATCTTGTTGTCTAAGCTCTGAATCGCAAAGTTATTTCAATACCATGTTATAACTGTGCTAACCCTTTGATGTTTTAATCTTATAGACTGTCTAGAATTTCAGCTGAGATTTTAGATAGGTCAGTAGGGTTTAGATCAGTTTGATCAGTAAGGGTTTTGGCATCATCGGGAAATTGTTGGGAAATTTAAGTAAATTTTTGATTGATTCCAAAACCAACTGACCTCAACCGAGTAGATGTTTCCAGATCCTAATGTTAGTAGTTAGGCTCGCTGTTTGAGCATTGTTGAGATTTTATCTTTACAGGTCTCCAGCTGAAGACGGCAACATGACATTACTCGGATAGAACATCAGTTGTAAGAAAGACAACTGAGCGTTCAAAGGGGAAAATGTAAGAGAACATCAGATGGAAGAAAGTCATCTGAGCGTTTGAGCCGACTGATCAGATTCAGAACACAAGAAAGACAACTGAGCGTTCAAGTGATAGAACATCAGTTACGAGAAAGACAACTGAGCGTTCAAGATGGAACATCAGTTGCAGGACTCGAACTGATAAGATCGACAACATGAAATTCAAGGCAGCTGAGAGTTCAACAGTTTCTATTCAGAAGGTCAGATGAAGATATCGATCAGATAGAACATCAGCTGAAGACCACTCAGATGAAGACCAAAACTTCTCAACCAACTAAACAAGGTTGGAAGTTAAAGGTTGAAGATTTGAATTTAAAAAAGAAAGTCACGTGAAGGTTTGACGGTCTGTCATTACCTCATTTGGCCCAACACAAGGCTGTCTCAGATGGAAAGCAGAAGCACACAGTTGCCAAATTCGGAAAGTCTGCAGAGATGAGAGACAAGCCATCGCTCTCACAGAACAGAGATCAACGGCTCCTCCAACGGCTAGTTGATTCTCTCCGCCTATAAATAGAGGCATTCATTCATTCACCAAGACTTACGAGACAGACAAGTGCGAGAGTAAAGAGATAGACGAGCGAACATCACCAGTTGAGAGTTCATATCACAAACGAGCTAAACTGAATTCAATCTCTAAGAACATCACTAGTTGAGAGTTCCTAGAGTGTTAGATTCTGTCTTGGTGTTTTTAGATCTTAGTTTGAGTCATCTTTTGTTCAAGCTTAGATCCTAGCTCACTTCTTGTTCGAGCTAGTAGTTGGAAAAACCTACCCTTTTACACATCCTCTCAAAAGGATTGTTAGGACCCTACTCTTCCCGGAATTGAGTAGATAGGTTGATAAGTACCCGTAAACTTATCTTAACGGTTGATAAGTATCTGTAAACTTATCTTAACGGTTGCAAAGCCCGCGTAAGCTTTGTGGTTTTTGTCCAGAAGAACTTGGACTGAGTTATGTGGACTCACAACTCCCCGTGGACGTAGGAGTTCTCTCCGAACCACGTAAATCTTTGTGTGTTTGTGTTTATTATTCAGTTATTTATTGCATATTCAATTGTCCAACTAACCAGCACTCAAACTGCATTCTTACATTCTCAACTGATTTGGTCATTGACCGACCTCGCATATCTGAGCGTGAGTTATATTTTACGAGTTATTTCCACCACATTCCGCACAACACTACACTTCCAGCTGAGTATCCTTACTCAGTTGTGATTCCAGCTGAGTCCTTTTACTCGGTTGTGATAATTTTCAGGGGGTTGTTTTTAGAATTCCTAACTGGTGTATTCTCCCCTCCTCCTCCATAGACCAGAATTCGTATCGGGACCATCACATATTATTCATGTAAACAAACAATAATAATTATATAAAAAATTTAATAAACTCAGCCTTATATTATATTATGTTCATTGGTATGTACTAATTTTAAATATGTATTGGCCATGAAAAAAAACGTTAAATTAATTGGGATAAATGACTAACAAATAATGAAAGTCATGGTCACAAAATCCTAATTCGTCCAAAACTATTATTAATGGGGAAAAAATACATTTTAGTTGACAACCCCACTTAGGAAGTAAAATTACTATATGTAAATAGGGAATACAAATTAAGTCTTAAACGTTTTTACCTTAATTCAATAGTTTTAAATACAAATAATTATGAGCCATAAATAATTACATTTATTTAATGTGTTAATTAACTAGCCAACACAAATAGCCATGGTGACAAAATTCTAAATCGGCCTAAAATAATAATTACTTTAAAAAAACATTAATCTTTCATACCTTAATAAATTTTATTGCTACATCAAATTATCTCTTCATGGTAAGCCTTAAACGTTATTACTTTTATTACATCCTACTACATCCATAATATTACAGGCCATAAATATCACAGCCCCAAATCCCGAGGGACGGCCAAGTCGGGGTGCGACTAGGGGTTGGACTAAAGAGGCGGGGAAGAAGGGGGAATAACTGAATAAACAGACATAATTATAACAGAAACTACTATGAACTTGACTTCATTGAATAAAAAGGGAGTCAATCTCGAAGGATCACTCGACATATTTATTTTAGAGAAGACTAGGTTTAAAGTATGAAAAACTTAAACCGAAAAGATTACACAACAAAAAGTGTATTAGTTTGCAGCGGAATGACATAGAATGATATCACATATCAAATGTGAAATCGAGGCTCAAATGATAACACGATTCTTCTTTCTTATAACGACCTTTACTCAACCTCCTCCGCCTTCGTCACTCAACCTGCACATTTAAAAAAAACAAACATGCAGGGCTAAGTACATAAAGCACTTAGTGGGCACATTGCCGAAAACAACTCACAAGAGTATAGATTTAATCATGCATCTTTTCATAAACACTTGTATAACTTATACTGCTGTTCATTTAATTCTGGATAACATACTGTGAGTTTTAACTCACATCCGATCATCTGGAAAGCACTCTGTGGGCTAACTCAGAATCTGTCCCTCTGGATAGCACTCTGTGGGCTATCTCAGAATCTGATCGTTTGGTTGGAATATCTGGTTAGCACTCTGAGGGCTAACTCAGAATCCAATACTCTAGTTAGCACTCTGAGGGCTAACTCAGAGAAGCATAAGAAAATTCACATAAACAATTCATTTATGCTCTGATAGATACTTTAATACACACTTATCAACAATACGTAAACACTTTTGAGCAACGCTCACATAATATTACTTCATAAGTAATGGCATTCATTGGAGTTTTTGATTTTAGAAAGCCCACCTCAATCGTTTACAGAACAAACTTTAACCTCCTGTCTTCCATCCTGTCTTTTAATCTCGACGTCCTCCTTCTTTGAACGCAAATAATCACACTTTTAGTATTTGGTCGAGACGTTAAAAAGAAAACAGAAATTCAGAATCGGTTAAGTCTTTTAGGCTTTTAGGCTTTTGCACTTTACTACTTTCTTTTGATTAACTAATAAACGAGACTCGAGCAATTCTCATTTATAAACTGACTTGGCTCATTACTCGACACTTAGGTCAGTAGATAAATAGAAGTCGATAACTTATAACAACTTAGAAGTTCACAAGGAACGAAGTTAAAAGGATTTAACTTAAGAAATCAAGTTTGGGAAATTTCTGCACAGGTCAGTAAGTTCATACAGAACAGGGTACTTCGAAATAGGGGATGTGCTCTGTACAAAAGAAAGCCACGGGTGTCTAGTTTACTCTCCAATTTACGGATCTCGATTTCGTTAAGCGAGCTAAAAGTTATAACAGTTTCTGTGAAACGTCGCAAAACAGTCGCGCGAAACCGTAATGCTCGACAAATCTCGATGCACGATTCCCTAGGTTCGATCAATACTATTCCACTTTTATTTTCACGAAATTTCCATCTCAATACAGTCTACATGCAGTATCCCTTAATCGGGTTCACATTCACGTCTTTTGATTAAACAAATGACGAGCATAACCTCGTCCTTTTCCCACTAACCGTTTACTAAACCAATTTCCATTTCAAATTCAATTCATTTTCATTTCTTCACTTCTAATTCATATCTTATATGAAATCATCATCAACTATACTCAATCAATCGAGAACCTGTAAGCCCTCGTTTTCTCGTTTATTCTTTTACATACTTACTTACTTTCTTCGATTCTTGAATTTCTACTAAACCGATTCAAACCAAATTAATTTCTATCCTCTTCTTACTTAATAAAGAACATCTTAACTTATTAAATTTAATTCTATATCTCGATGAATAAATTATAAATTTTCTTTTTATTTTATTTTATTAATATTATTTTATTTTATTATTTTATTATTTTCAAAAATTAATAATTAATTAATTTAATAATTAATTAATTTATTTTATAAATAATTTTATTCATATTCAAATCTTCATGTTCTTGGCCAAGAACACCAAGAACACCTAGAACACACACTAAACCTTTATGAACTCATTTCCATCGATTTTCACATTAAAACCTCATTTTCTTCACTTAATCATCTTATACTCAAAATCTATCATAAACATATGATCAACTACATACTCTCTACATCTCAAATACATCAAAATAACATCCAAAACTCTTCAAGAGTGCAGCAAATTTTGAAATGTTCCTCATAATCTTCGAAAATTCTAAATAAATACTTATCACGATTCTAACTCGATTTCCACCATGGATTCTTACTTCTAACATCAAAATAATATGAAATAAAACTTAGAACATCATTCCTATGCCTCTTATGAAATTCAAAATTTGCAAGAATTAAAGGAATGAATTTTTGTTCGGATAGAAATGAAGAGGAAGCTCTTACCTTAATAAATATGCAATCGGAATTGAAATCGATCGGTAAATGAACAAGATATGAAGCTTGAAAGCTTGAAGAACTTGAAGAACTCTTCAATGGTGTGAGAGAGAGAGGAAATGGCGTTTTGGGGAGAAAAGGGAAGAAAAAATGGAAGACAACTTGCTATTTATAGAATAGTAATGAGGTTTAAGTTGGTAAATATCTAGATATTAATTATAAATCTAATTTCTTTCCGGATCTAACACTGTAAACTAAAACGAATAATTACTTTATTAGACGGACATATTATTGACAAAAATGGATACTACCATTAGTTCTGGAATATTTTACTTAGTCGGAAAGGACGGTTCATTTTTCAAAAACCGATAAAAACTCGGGACATCGTAGTCCAAATTTCGTCCGGAAAAATAATAAAAACTGATTTTTACTAACTTACTCGCATCGCGAAATAAGTGAATGTAAAGTCAGACGGTTTCTCAATCCGAGTTCTCGAACTAAAAAGTTTTCGTACGCGAAAACCCTAATACAGTAGTCATTCGACTGACTTCTGGAATTTATTTTCAAAAACGGATTTCACCGTTAGTCTTAGAATTAAAAATTCTTAACTTAGGTGTGCAAAGCCTTAATTTCTTAGAAGATTTTTATTTTTCGACGGAAAAGAAATGCCGGGTATTACATTCTACCCCTCTAACCAAAAAATTCGGCCCGAAATTTGCTTACCTTCTTCGCAAAAGTTCCCACGTAGCTTCCTCTTGCTCGTGGTAATTCCAGAACACTTTACTAATCGTATCAACTTACTTCTTAACTCTCACACTTTTCGATCCAAGATCGATTGCGATCTTTCTTCATAACTTATAACTTAATCAAGAACAACGTCTTGCTGGTGGTTCACACGTGTAGGATCGAACACGTACTTTCTCAAATGAGATACACAAATATAGTAAACATTCCATAGACTTGGCGACACGACCAATCTATTCACATTAAAACTATCTTTTCCAAACTATCTACTAATCATATAAATCTTTGTCGAAGTTTATACTTGACATGAAATTAATAATATTATCCTTAGAAGGATAATCATGAGGAAAATTTGTCCCCATTCTCTGAATTTATGCTTGATCAACATATATCACATAAGACTTCCATCTTCTCTAAACTTCTTTCATTCTGACTCACATCTATCGAAAGGATATATCTATCATTTCACTGAGTGAATCTAATTCTAGATTCTTTCTTTCATACAAGGCCTCTTAAGACACAATACTTATCATATCCTGATAACTATCATTATAAGCGATTTCTACTAACTGCAAACTATTCTCCCAGTTTGCACTTCGATCCAATACTATCGTTCTCAACATATCGACGAGTATCTGAATTTGTCCTCTCGGATTGTCCATCCGTTTGGGGGTGAAAAGCGGTACTAAATTTAAGTCTTGGTACCTAATTCCTTCTGCATAGGAATCCAAAACCTTGAAGTAAATTTTGTATCTCTATCAAACGTCATCATTAGGGATACATAGTCTACCCTCAATTTCTTTTGCATTATCTGGCACTTCGGAATAACCGTCCGGTTTATCCGTTCTTATCCTTAGGTGTAGCATCTCGATCGACTCGTCCTTTCTCTGAACACTTATAATTTTTTTCTTATAAGTTTGGTGTAGCTACGAGTGCTGCTATTTGGTTCGTTATCGTTTTAGGTGTATCGAGTACTTCTAAATCCATCATCTCAAATTCTCGTACAAGTGTTTCTTCCTTGATAAAGAAACACTCAAATTTGGTTGGAGTCTTGCGACTCAGCGCGTCTGCTATGACGTTAGCTTTTCCTGGATGGTAATTGATACCAATATCAAAATCCTTGACTAATTTGAGCCATCTTCTTTGCCTCATATTCAAATCCTTTTGCTCGAAGAAGTACTTCAAAAAGAAGTCTACTGATCCGATCCATATACAAAAATATCCTGAAAACTATTAACTCTTTTAAGACTGACTACTCAAGGAGCTGCAGTCGAGTCTTTGCTGTCTTCCACAACCGAAATCTTTTTAAAATTCCCCCATAGGATCCTCCTCTAAGTCTGTTCCAAAGACTGTCGCAAATGTCTCGCCAATCCTAGTCGTAGTGTTGTCTGGCACTAAAGGTGGTGGCGGTGGTACGTTTGGAACGGTTCTCTCCAAGTGTAGAACCAAGTCGGCAAAGTTGGTTGCTGTAGTCCGTTTCTTAGGAGGAAACGGGTGATAATGGTGCGAACTAGGCACATATGCCTCTGGGGTAGGGACTCCTAATGGTCCTACCTTAAACTGTCCTCTAACTCCGGTCCAAGACCGAGCTAAGTCTGACACCGATCCCACCTCCTTAACAAGTGAGGTTGACTCTGGGAGAAATTTGTCGACTCTGTAGATGTTAAGCCTGAATTGTTTAAGACTAATCCTACAAGGTCTCCTGTGGGTTCTACAGCATCTCCATTTACGTGAGATAGTACCAGGCGGTGTTTTTTGCCCATCCTTGCCATTCCTCAGGTAGTCGACCGATAAGGTCCTCCATAATTTTCTGTTAATCAACAAAATATCTAGCTGGGTATAAGTGCGAAGCGAAGTCGCTGACAAGCTGTCCTATGTCAAGATCTGGGTCGTTCGCGTAAATATGGTACTCATGTATAATCTGCTCTACGATGGAATGCTCCCTTAGAGGTACAGCCGTTCGTGGTCCGACACGTCTAACAGCCATCCTAAACAAAATGGTCCCAAAAATACCACTCTGTGGTATCACAAATAAATATTAAACTTAGACCTAACACATAAAGAATTGATCTCAGAGACTCTCCTTGAATATGTCGTCCCATTCCAACATATTCTCGGAATCCCTCTCCTTTAGGTGTATTTCAATTCATTCCTGTCCCCTCCGCCTTGAAGTCTTAATCGAAGCAGCTCCTTGTCCGTGCCTCTATGTACCGGCGTTCACTCCGTACTTCTGCCCCAGGATTACAGGCCCACTAGCTTTCGTCTAGTTCATCCCCAAAATACACCGTACTAAAAGAGGTTTTGCTCATGGGGCATAAGACCCATATTACTGAGTTTCTTATTATGTGGGTTGATCAAGTCCACATAACAGTCTCTCAATCACATGGAACCTCTGTCCCGTTCAATCATTCACTTAAGACGGAATTAACTTACCTTAATCATCTAGCAATTTCTCAAATTGCAAACCAATATTCTTGAAAGGAAACTTCCAAAATTTTACAGCTCTTAGCTTTAGACTTCTCAGTTTCCTTAAAGGAAAACTCTTAACGACTCTTAATATTAAAACAAAGTTGACTCCAAAGAGACTTTGTTCATGTCACTTATACGCATGTGACATTCGTTTATAAACGTCCTTCTCGTTTCACGATCACCTTTCGAAATCATTTGGAACCAATGCTTCTTAAAACGTCTATGTTCTTAGGGAATCGGGAGAAGCCTTAGAGCAACAGTCTAAGTTCTCAGAGAATCGGGAGAAATCTTAGAACAACGGTCTAAGTTCTCATATCAACAAAACATCATAATCAAAGAAATTATAGCTCACATAATTTCATATACTTTCACCAAGTATAGTACTCATACTTCCATTTAATTCAAACTTGGCACATTTGGTTCTCAACACAATCACATACTTGCTCCACAATTCTTTTCATAGAATAAAACCATACTTATAAACCTTTCTTTCTTTCCTTCTCCATTGAGTCGACGAAGCGGGAGGTTGAGTTGTTACTTACACTCTTAGACTTAGTGATACGACCTAACTTTACTTGAAAGAAGACTGGGATGTAGAGCATATGCAAATGCTCCATCACACCACTTGAAAGAAGACTTATAGGCAGAGTAGAAACGATTGCTCTGATACCATTCTATCACAACCCCAAATCCCGAGGGACGGCCAAGCTGGGGTGTGACTAGGGGTTGGACTAAAGAGGCGGGGAAGAAGGGGGAATAACTGAATAAACAGACATAATTATAGCAAAAACTACTATGAACTTGACTTCATTGAATAAAAAGGGAGTCAATCTCGAAGGATCACTCGACATATTTGTTTTAGAGAAGACTAGGTTTAAAGTATGAAAAACTTAAACCGAAAAGATTACACAACAAAAAGTGTATTAGTTTGCAGCGGAAAGACGTAGAATGATATCACATATCAAATGTGAAATCGAGGCTCAAATGATAACACGATTCTTCTGTCACAGTCCCAAATCCCGAGGGACGGCAGAAGCCGGGGTGCGACTGGGTTGGATTAAAGAAGCGGGGAAGAGGGGGACTAACTGAACATACATACATAAGAGACAACATACAAACTATGAACAAAGCTTTATTTACATAAAGGAAGAGTTAAACTCGAAGGATTACATGACTGAAAGTACACGGTAGATAAACTAAGTTATCAGACAGATCTTAGTCTACAGTGATTACATATATGTTCATCAAAATACTAGAGTTTTGCAGCGGAAATGTGATTTATACTAACTAAAGTCTTCCTAAGACAACTTTATTCAACCTTCGCCGCTTCCATCGCTTCAACCTACACATTTAGAAAACATATGTAGGGCTAAGTACAAAAGTACTTAGTGGGCACGTAGCCGAAAATATATTCATAAGTATAAATAATCAGGCATCTCATAATCGTAGCACATCGGGGGTTTTATTGAAAAAGACCCGTGTCTACTAAACATTTTTCTGACTCATTTATATAAATTAGCTTGTACAAGCATTTTTCTGGTATGTTACGTTCAAATCTTGACCAATTCTCATTCACCGTGGCTGGTACCCCTCAACAGGGTATCACATACACCACAGGTTACAAAGTGCACTAACTCTGGAAAGAAATTAGCAGCTAACTCAGAGCCGATCGTAAACTAATAAACCTGGAAAACACGAAGGTTAACTCAGATTGGTACAAGAGAACTCACATAAAATATTTAAACAGTTTATGCCATGATTATCACTTGAAAACACATATATCAAAGCGATAAAGAAAGGTTTCAGAGCATTGCTCGTTTTATTTCATATATAAAAGCCAACCTTGTAATACAGAACTAACAAGCACTAGCTTCCGATCTTCTGATCTTCCGTCCTTTCTTTACTGCTGGCTTCCTCCTTCATCGTAAAATAATAATACTTAAAATCGGGTCGTAAAAGATAATCGATCATTTAAACTCGAAAAAGTTTTAGTCGTTTCATTTCTTTAGGCATTTGCACGCTTACTAGATTCATTTTACTTAAACGGGAACGAGACTCGAACAAATCCCGTTTAGAACTTGAAAGGTTTCATACTCGACTCTTAGGTCAGTAGAGAGGGTAGTCGATAGCTCGATACAACTTAAAAGATCATAAGAAACTAAGTTGGAAAGAATCAACTTAGGAAAAATTACGTTTTAGTTCATTATACGACTTGGACAATTTCTCGCTTAACTAACATTCTTTACTTTAACAGATACGAGATGAGGTCTCGTCTCGTTTAGCACTCAAGGCTCCTTTCTTAACACTAGCGTTAGTAGGAAGATATTCGTCAAGTTATTACGGCTAGACGATCGGAAGAAACTAAGTTGCGAACGAAACAACTTAGAAGAAAGAAAACTGAAAAAATCACTGCGCATTACAGTAACTCTGGGGGCTGCCCAGAACAGGGGATCTGGAAATAGGGGATGAGCCCTGTACCGTTGGAAAGTTTGGGATTTCTAGTTTACGCTCCAATTTACGGATCGCAAATCCGACAAACGAGCTAAAAGTTATTACAGTTTCCGGAAAGGGTCGCAAAACTGCCGCGCTAACCCTAGTTGTTCGATGGAAATGACGTATAACTTCTTAGGTTCGTTCTAAGCTCTCGTATTCGATTTCTTAAGAAACTGGACCCTCAAGGCAGTCATCACGTACTCCCGTATGTGGTGAACTCCTTCTCAAACTCGTCCAATAGCACGACGTTCTAAACGTCGGCTTTCAACTAACAAGTACTAAACCAACAAGTTATCAAATTTCTCATTCTAGTTCTCGACTATCACTATAACTCATATTATAATAGCTCGAAAGCTCATGACGTCAACTACAAAATTATTTCCAAGTCCATCATAAACAATAATATCAAGTTAGAATTCTCATTCGACTTCTTGGTTATTAATTACGACTAATTGTTCGTCTCTTACACAATTTTCAAAGTTGTCGGATTTCATTCAAATTTTACGTTATCCAACAACATCTAACGAGAATCAATTTCATGCATATAATTACTTCATATCAACACTATATCTCAACTTACGACGAGTTCTTCATCTCTTACATCCCACAAAATAATTTTAGAAAAATCTCAAATAAATCATATTATCAACTAACATCATTAGAAACCATATTCTATCATCATTTCATCAATTAAACAACTACATGAAAAACCCCTAATTTTCTCAAGATTTTCGGTATTAACACATGGGTTAAGAGAGTGATTTTCCTCATCAATTAACACCCTTTATCTCTTAATCATACTATTATAACATCAATTAATCAATTCAAGTCCAATTGCATCCTCAAATTGAAAATCCCCAAATTCCTAACCCTAAACCCTAAATCGGTTTTAACAAACAAAGGGCTTTCGATTTCTCTTGGTTCTAATCACTAATTAAACACTTCCTAAACATGAATTTAACATCAATTGAAGAATCCCAAAAATCCTACCAAAAGCCCTAAAATTTCGGTATTGCCCAAGACTTAGGGTTCATGATTTTTCTTCAATTTCAATCCTAGAATTCATATCCAATCACAACTAATTTCACTAATCGAAGATCAAAACATCTAGTTCATCATTCCTTAATTTCGATCCAAGAAGAAATTAAAAAGAAAAGGAATCCAATTGGATAGAAACATAGAGGAGAGGATTACCTTGATAATTAAAGAAAGAAAGAATGAAGTTTGATGGAAGGATGAAGACTTGTGTGATTTCTTCTTCAAGAACTTGGAGCTTTCTTCAACAATGGTGGAAGAAGATGAAGATGAGAGAGAGAGGGAGGGGCTGCCGAAAATATGGGAGGGAAGGAGAGTGAGGATGGTTTAATTCCTATTAGATATGTTATAAGGTGATTAAAATCCTAATAGGTGTAAAGGTGAATAGTTACTACCTTAGGTGTCACATATTTATACTATATAAAATCAAAAATATCAACTAATGTGAGTGTGTTGATGTCGGTTAGAGGGGGAGGGAAAAGTGGGATTATGCATTTTTCGGCGCGATACGACGTTACGGAAAACGTTAAACGAAAAATGTAGCTCGGCACAAAATCGTCACGATGCAATTCGTCCAAAAATTCTAACGTATAAAACTTAATCGGAAAATAAAATTTATAAAATTTATTCTGACAAAAACTCGGGACGGCACAGTCCGAGTTTCGTCCGGAAAATCATAAAAACGAACTTTCTCAGGCGAGTTCGTATCGCGATTTCGTGAATGTAAAAATCAGACGGTTTTCCGTTCTGAGTTCACGAACTAAAAACTTTTCGTACGCGCTAACCCTAAATACAGTAGTCGTCTAGCTGACTTCCGTAATTTATTTTCGGAAACGGATTCGACCGTTAATCTTAAAATTCAAAATCGTAAATTTAGGCGTGCAAAGCCATTTTTATTATTAACTTTAAAAAATTTGAGATCGTAAGGAATGTCCGGGGTATTACATCCTACCCCCCTTGCGAAAATTTCGTCCCGAAATTTGCTTATCCTCTTTAAACTGTTCGGGGTACTTTTCCACTCAACTCTTTTTCGAGTTCTCACATGGCTTCCTCTTGCCTGTGATGATCTTACAACGTTATTACTAATCGTCTCGACTTGCTCCTTAACTTTTGCGCTTTTTGATTCAAGATCGATTTCGATCCTTCCTAATAACTTAAGTTGATATCAAGATCAATGTCTTGTTGACCCACTATGTGTATAGAATCGGACGTACATACTTCTTCTCAAAACGAGATATACTTAAAAATAAGCATTCCATAAACTTGGCGATAAAGCCATAACTATTCGCATTGGAAACTATCTTTTCCAAGTTATTTGCTAATTATATAGATCTTTATCGAAGTCTGAACTTGACACGAAACTAAGGTTTCTCATTAACGGAGAAATCTTAAGGAGCTTTTATTTTTCTTCTCGATTATTTCACTGACCGTATCTGGTCCTAAGTTCTTTCTTTCACCTACCTTATAACAATAAGGCAGCTATCTAAAACTTCTTTTTCTTCAAAGTCTCGTAAGGCGTAATACCTATCATAGCTTAATAATTATTGTTATAATAATTCGGTTGTTGGCTACGTGTTCTTCAATTCGCTCTTCGACTAATATTATCGTTCTTAGCTTATCAACGAGTATCTGAATCGTTTTCTCGGACTGTCCATTCAACTAGAGTTGATAAGCGGTACTCAAATTAAGTTTGCTATCTAACTTTTCTACCTTGTGACCTACAAACATCTCGTCGTCATAAAATTGTAACTATATCCTTTCATTACTGGAATACCTTAACGGTTATCACAACTCGTATAGTTGTCAGTGAAAAGCTTTCTCCTACTTATAAACTAAACATCTTTCTATCAACGAAACAACGTCTCATTTCACTCTATTCCACTGAAAATCCTTTATTAATTCTTAAATTCGTCGTCATCGGAAATACTAAGTCCACTCTTAAATTTCTATCATAAAACTCATTGCTTCAGAGTCGCTGTCTGGTTTATCCGCTCTTATCCTTAGTCGAAACTCCTCAATCAACTTGTCTTTTATCTAGGTACTTATAATCTTTCTCGCAATTTGGTATAATTACTAATGTCGCTATTTGCTCTGCGATCGATGCTGATGCATCATGCATTTTTCTATATCTATCTTCTCGAATCCTCGTATAAGCGTTTCTTTTTCGACGAAAAGATACCTAAACTTAGTTGGGGTCTTACGACTCAGCGTGTCTATTCTTACCCTTAGCTTTACCTAGATGGTAATTATTTTCACAAACGTAATATCTTACTAGTTCGAGCCATCTCCTTTGTCTTATGTTAATTCCTTTGCTCGAATACACGCTCCAAATTTTGATGATCTGTGAAGATCTCATCCCTTACACCGTATAGATGGTGTGTCCAAATTTCATTGCATGTACTGCGGCTGCAAGCTCTAAGTCGTAGGTTGGATATTCAATTTCCTGGGGTTAACGTGTCGTGAAGCGTAAGCTATCACTTTCTCATTTTGCATTTATACCATCCTGACCTATTCTTTGTAGCATTGGTATCTACCTCGTATTCCTTGTCGTTTCTGGGAGGGCTGAACCTGGGGTAATGATCAACTTTTCCTAGAACGTCTGCGTTCCTATTCCACAATCGTCTGTACATTTATTCTTTTTCCTTCTATGTAGTTGTGCCATAAGTCTTAGTAATCATTGACAATTCCTCAATGAAAACCTCTATTATAACTATCCAACCTGGGAAACTTCTTATTTCATTCAGACTGGTAGGCGATTTATCATTTGAGTACTGCCTCTACCTTGACATGAATCTGTCTTAACATCTTCTGTCGACACTATATATCCAAGAATCATTTCTTCTTCATTCGAACTTGCTCTTCTGAACTTGGCATCTAGTTTCTCGACTCTAGGCGTTTCTAGTACTATTCGCAAGTGTTCTTCGTGTTCATCCTCATTCTTAGGGTAACTGAAATTGTCGTTGATAAATACTAAAATGAATTCTTTTCTAAGTCTAGGTGGAAACTTCTATTCATGTGGTTCATGAATACTACGGAGCACTAGCCAACTAAACGGCATAACTAAACATTCGTAATGGCCATATCTGGCTTGAAAGATAAGTTTTTGGGTATATCTCCAGTTTACTCTTTTAACTAGTGTTATTTAGTCATTAAGTCTATCCTCGCAATTACACCTGTTTCTTTTTAAGCTTATCAGGGGTCTTCCATTCTCACAAAAGGATACTTATCCTTAAGGGTTATCTTTATTTAACTTTTGACAGCCTATATACATTCTCGCAGAATCATCCTTCTTCGATGATGAACATCTAAAATGTTTTCCATGGTGAAAACGTTTGTCTAAAGAAATCATCATCTAACAACTCTTGTAGTTGGATCTTAAGCTCCTCTAACTCCTTCAATACCATTCTACATAAGGCCTTTGATTTGGGAGCTGCTCGTAGTTCTAAGTCGATCGTGAAACCTACACGATAATCTGGTGATAAGTCAGATAATAATTCTGAAAAGCCATTTTCATATTCATTCACAATGCTCACGTTTGAATGATCTTCTTGGCTTTTGGATCTTTAACTAGGTATATGAGATAAGTTGTCATATCTTTCTTCTTTATCAACATCTTGGCTTATAGGGCGGACATTATCGGTATCCTCCTGCCCGTTGGAAATTCACATACTTCTGTAGGTTCTCTACTCGAGGTTTTGAAAGAGATTTTTCTCTTGTTGTCAAGAATTGAGGTAATTCTCAAACAACTAGTCCATTTCTGAAATTATATATATATATATATATATATATCGTACATTTTATTTCTTCCCAATCGATTGCTATGTTCTAACAGAAAGACCCTAAATTAAATTCTATGCCCAAAGAAACTAAGGATTGACAGACTACGACCTCTATCTAGATTCTATGCTCAACATAACTAAGGGAATAATTCTTTGAGGTCATCAACACTCCCTAAAGCGTAGTTGTTCTTATTTCAAGATTAGAGCGTTCTAGTCTTAGTCCTATAGTGTCAGAGGGTACTAGCCAAATGAATATAATGCTCTAGTATGGTCAATAGGTACTAGAAAACTGGTATAAAGTTCTAGTACGGGTCAACAATTTTGACAGGGTAATTTTATAAGGTTCGTCCAATACCTGTCAAATCTCCCTTTCTTTCATTATGCTTCTCCTGCCTAATCATGTACGCTCCTGCATTTTGTTGTGATTGCATCAGCTGTGGCTGTGACTGGACTTGAGTGGTATTTGATGGTTGAAGCTGGCCGTACTGATTTGGTTTTGCCGTCCGAAGCAGCGTCGGACAACTCCTCCTTATATGCCCCGTCTGCCCACAATTAAAACATTTATCCGTGTTTGCTAGACACACACCCTCGTGCTTCTTATCACATCTAGAACAAGTAGAAAATTCTCGTTTATGTTCTACTGCTTGCCACGGCTCAGGACAATCCCTCTTAACATGCCCCTTACGTCCACAGTTGAAGCAAACACTTGTTTTTGCTAAACAAACACCGGGGTATTCCTTATTACACTTAGGGTAATCTGGATTAGTGATTTTTCCTTGGTTACCGTTCCCTGGCTGCCCTTGCAGCTGTCCTAGTAGATGGTTTCTCTTGCCTTGACTGGATTGTTCATTTCTCTGTGGATTATTCTTTTGCCCTGCTTTCTTTCCATATTTACTTCCTTTTCCTGGCTGGTGGAAACCCTGCCGAGCCCTATTTTGTTTCTCTTGCTTGTTGTGGCACTGGTAACAATTACTACTACTCCCTTCCCATTTCCTTTTTCTTTTATAGCTGATATTATTGTTGGGACGGTTTTGGGTTGAAGTCTGGTTTGGTGCTGGTGTGGATTTTACCATCTTTCCTTTATTAGGTACTAATGCCTCTATTTCACGGACTTGTTCTAGTAGTTCTGCATAACTCAGTCCCTCCTATCTGGCTACTGCCTTTCCCAGTTCATACTTAAGCTCTCCCTGAAGTTTCCTTGCTATTTCTTCTTCAGTTTCCACTTGGTTGTATACATACTTATCATAATATGCCACCTTAAAATCATTCCAAGTGGTTAGAGCCGCTTGCTCTACCGGCATAATTCTCTGTCTAGTCTTCCACCAATATTTAGCTGGTCCTGATAGTTGATACCCAGCACATGCTAGGCGCTCTTCATCACTAAGTCTAATCGGCTCAAAGATTCTCTCTATAGTACGTATCCATTGCTCGACCTCACTCGGATTACCAGATCCATCGAAAAATGGTGGTTTACTTCCGAAGAATAAATCCTCAATGCTATGATGTTGCGGAGATAGGGGAAGTGAAAAGGTTGCTGGGTGTTTTTGCCTTTCCTCTCTTATACATTGTTCTTGACCTCTATCAGACTCTCTAGGACTATCAGGTCCTCTTCGATCGTTAACAGCTCTCAGCGACATTTTTGGAACTATAAGATACAAAAATTTTCTCATTAGCACTTGCTTTTAAGCCTTCATTTTCTCACTAACCCTTTTCTTTTCCCACTTAATACTTTCACGTAAATGAGAATAACAAAATAACTTCGACTCTATTTCTTTCAACTTTTAACCTCCAAGGTCAAATTAAACACTTGTTACACGAGTTCATTTGGCATTCTGGTTTAGTTATACGATTCATAAGAAACTTCTTGTGACTAAAACCCTCTCATGGGTCATGTATATTTTATATACATCAAAAAGAATATGTTAGTTTTGCCTTTAACAAGGACTTATACAAAACTAGACTACAACGAGTCTAAGCTAGGCTAATTGCCTACGTGCACAAGATGCACTAACATATTGCATTACTTTACTACTGGAAGTACTAGAACGGAAATGATTCATAAAATTTCGTATCCGATGGAGTCTATCTAGTTACTGATCCGACTATGTACAACAAAAGGCTACCATACTACTATGCGTCTCTGACGTCTTGCTCAACAAACTGCGGTCAAGTCACCACTGCCCACTATGGCCTAATCCTCATCGGGGTCCTTGTCCGGATCCTCATCCGAATCCTCATCGGTATTCTCCTACGGATCCTCATCCGGGTCCTCAACGTCTGACTCTGAACCGAAAGTAAACTGGAGCGCCTCGTCGACCCTCAAAGTAGTGCCATCTGCAAGTGTAAGTGATGGTGGGGCAGGCACATATGAAACTGTCATTTCTGAATCTGAAACCAAGTAGCCCCAGCAAGTCACTGATGCCCGCTTCTTTGGAGGCAGCAGGTGGTCGGGAAGTGAACCGGACTCGTACTCCTTTCTGGAATGGACCCTGGACGGTCCTGCCTCAAACTCAGCCCGAACTCTGGCCAACTCCGCGCAAATCTCATCAAGGGGTCTGTATGAGGATGGTAGCTGTAACAGGGTGGTAAGCCCTGCGTCTGTGTCTAAATACTCTGGTTTTGACTGAAATGGTCCCTGAACTCTCATGGAAGGCTCATGCTGAAAAGGAGCGAGTAACCCTAGGTCATCTGCTGTCTCTGCAACTAACTCCCATGTGTCCACACTAGGTACCATCACTGAAGGGATCTCCAACTGCGCACTCATCTCTGGATCTGTCTCATCATGCTCTGACTCTGAATCCGCCGGAAAGTGAGTGTAGGGAGGATGCGCTTGAACAGGATATGCTGCTATGTGTCTGCTTTCGAAGAAACGCCTATGTACCTCCAAAGCGAATTCATTGTAATCACCTGTCGGCTCTATATCGTCGTCAAACATCCCAAGGTAGTACCACATCGTATCGTGTGCCCAACCACGCCATTCCTCTGGTAGACGTCTAACCAAGTCAAGTATAGCCTGACTCTCTGGAATAGTATGCCGGACTGGATAATAAACTGACGAGAAGTAACTAATCCTCTGTCCTACGTTGTGTCTCGGGTTTGCCTCATAATCTCTATACCTATCTAACAACTGATCTGCCCAAGTACGTTGTGGTGGGGACTGACTCTCTGAAGCCGTGTCACTACTGGAAGTCATCCTACAAAGTTTTTAAGAAACACGGATCAGTAATGGTAAGAAGATACCTTATCTTACGGAAAATCTTAAATTACAAAATAAATATTCCTTATTCAATTGTAATATCACAACACTTAATCTCTCAAACTTATCTTAAACATCTAGCAATTTCACAGAAAATTGCTCTCGTACTCACAATATATAGAAATAAAATTTAAAGATTTTATTCCCATTTCTTATCCTATTCTTTTAATTTCTTACTTTAATTCTTTATTTCTTTCTCAAAGAAAATTTTTCATCGATTCTTATTCATTAAAACAATGCACGTCTGCTTTGTTCATGTTACTTATGCAAAACTAACATTCATTTACAAAAGACTTTGTCGTTTACAACTCTTAATACTCATACGTGTCGCATTCTTCACTCAAGGACGAAGTATAAAAAAAATAAATTCCAAAAGAGAAATGGAATATATCCTAAGAATAGTTTTTAGAACATAGGTTCTAGTCGTCATCGCTAAAATCGAGCGATCGTTGGAAATTTAATCAAGCTTCATGCTTGACTCCTAACAGTAAAAACAATTCCCTTCGCAAGGTTCGAACAAGGCGAACTCTACTGAAAAAATGAAACGAAAAGAAAAGGAACGACGTCGTTACATGTTACTTATACGTAAGTAACATTCGTCTCTTTAAACCACTTATACCGTACTAAAAAGGTTTTGCTAGCGGGGCATAAGACCCATATTACTGAGTTTCTTATTATGTGGGTTGATCAAGTCCACATAACAGTCCCTCAATCACATGGAACTTTTGTCTCGCTCTATTGATCACTTCATACAGAATTTACTTTCCTAAATCGAGTAGCAATTTCTCGAATTGCACACACAACTACTTCTTAAAAATAAAATTTTGGAAACTTTCCAATTTAGCTCGGAATACTCAATCTTCTCGAGGAAGATACAAATTTTAAGCTAATCGAATACTTGAACGGCTCCTAATAAGTAAAACAAAGTCATCTCCAAGAGACTTTGTTCATGCCCTTACAACTAAGGTAACATTCGGCTCTTCCGTTTATTTCAATTTATCCTCTTTGTTTCAACCTTTTCTCGAATAATTTGGAGTCACGTTTTTCTCACACGTCTATTTGTTTCTTTCATTCCTTTCGTACATATTTACTTTATTTTATCAACATTTATTTCATTTCCCTCGAAGGAAATTCTTATCGGGTTTTAAAACAAAGATCGACTTTGCCAAGTCTTTATTCATGTCACTATACGCATGTGACATTTATCAATAGAAGTCCTTCTCGTGTTGTGGATCTCCTTTCGAAATTATTTGAAATAACGTTTCTTAAAAACGTCTAAGTTCTCGGAGAATCGGAAAGATCTTAAGTTTTTCGTCTACATTCTCAATAAACCGGGAAAATCCCTAGATTCCTTCTAGGTTCTCATGCCATGGTAAAATAATAGAAATTATCGCGCAAATAATTTCACGTAAGATAGTACTCGTACTATCACATAGCCACATAACAAACAAAGTATAAATTAAATTATACTTTCATAAGATTCTTATTTTTGGCACACAACTCATTCTCATTCTCATTCTCATTGAATACTCGTTCATAAAATTTCTTGTTAAAAGAAATTACAAAATTGAAATTCTTTCCTTTTCCTCGTTGAGTCGACGGAGCGGGAGGTTGAGTTGACATCTACATTTTCAATCTTAGTGTTCTAGTCTAACTCTTATCTTCTACTTGACGGAATATTCTAATCTAAAGTACATACCATTATTCCATCTTATGACTCGAAAGAAGACTCAATATAGTGTACGAATGAATACTCGATATTATTACTCGAAGGAAGACTTGTATATAAATACCATTTTGTGATATTACTAGAAGGAATGACTCGTACTAGAAAAAGATGACTCATAACCAGAGCAGGAAACAAACTACTGCTCCGATACTATTTTGTGGTATTATTGAATGAACGACTCGGACTAGAAGACTGACTCGCATCCAGAGCAGAAAACGAACTTCTGCCCAGATACCACTTTGTGGTAGTACTAAAAGAATAACTCATACTAGGGAAGTGACTCGAACTAGAAGATTGACTCATAGTCAGAGCAAGAGACGAACCTCTACTCTGATACCACTCTGTCACAGCCCCAAATCCCGAGGGACGGCAGAAGCCGGGGTGCGACTGGGGTTGGATTAAAGAAGCGGGGAAGAGGGGGACTAACTGAACATACATACATAAGAGACAACATACAAACTATGAACAAAGCTTTATTTACATAAAGGAAGAGTTATACTCGAAGGATTACATGACTGAAAGTACACGGTAGATAAACTAAGTTATAAGACAGATCTTAGTTTACAGTGATTACATATATGTTCATCAAAATACTAGAGTTTTGCAGCGGAAATGTGATTTATACTAACTAAAGTCTTCCTAAGACAACTTTATTCAACCTTCGCCGCTTCCATCGCTTCAACCTGCACATTTAGAAAATATATGCAGGGCTAAGTACAAAATTACTTAGTGAGCAAGTAGCCGAAAACATATTCATAAGTATAAATAATCAGGCATCTCATAATCGTAGCACATCGGGGGTTTTATTGAAAAAGACCCGTGTCTACTAAACATTTTTCTGACTCATTCACCGTGGCTGGTACCCCTCAACAGGGTATCACATACACCACAGGTTACAAAGTGCACTAACTCTGGAAAACACTTAGCAGCTAACTCAGAGCCGATCGTTAACTAATAAATCTGGAAAACAAGAAGGTTAACTCAGATAGGTACAAGAGAACTCACATAAAATATTTAAACAGTTTATGCCATGATTATCACTTGAAAACACAGATATTAAAGCGATAAAGAAAGGTTTTAGAGCATTGCTCGTTTTATTTCATATATAAAAGCCAACCTTGTAATACAGAACTAACAAGCACTAGCTTCCGATCTTCTGATCTTCCGTCCTTTCTTTACTGCTGGCTTCCTCCTTCATCGTAAAATAATAATACTTAAAATCGGGTCGTAAAAGATAATCGATCATTTAAACTCGAAAAAGTTTTAGTCGTTTCATTTCTTTAGGCATTTGCACGCTTACTAGATTCATTTTACTTAAACGGGAACGAGACTCGAACAAATCCCGTTTAGAACTTGAAAGGTTTCATACTCGACTCTTAGGTCAGTAGAGAGGGTAGTCGATAGCTCGATACAACTTAAAAGATCATAAGAAACTAAGTTGGAAAGAATCAACTTAGGAAAAATTACGTTTTAGTTCATTATACGACTTGGACAATTTCTCGCTTAACTAACATTCTTTACTTTAACGGATACGAGATGAGGTCTCGTCTCGTTTAGCACTCAAGGCTCCTTTCTTAACACTAGCGTCAGTAGGAAGATATTCGTCAAGTTATTACGGCTAGACGATCGGAAGAAACTAAGTTGCGCACGAAACAACTTAGAAGAAAGAAAACTGAAAAAATCACTGCGCATTACAGTAACTCTGGGGGCTGCCCAGAACAGGGGATCTGGAAACAGGGGATGAGCCCTGTACCATTGGAAAGTTTGGGATTTCTAGTTTACGCTCCAATTTACGGATCGCAAATCCGACAAACGAGCTAAAAGTTATTACAGTTTCCGGCGAGGGTCGCAAAACTGCCGCGCTAACCCTAGTTGTTCGATGGAAATGACGTATAACTTCTTAGGTTCGTTTTAAGCTCTCGTATTCAATTTCTTAAGAAACTGGACCCTCAAGGCAGTCATCACGTACTCCTGTACGTGGTGAACTCCTTCTCAAACTCGTCCAATAGCACGACGTTCTAAACGTCGGCTTTCAACTAACAAGTACTAAACCAACAAGTTATCAAATTTCTCGTTCTAGTTCTCGACTATCACTATAACTCATATTATAATAGCTCGAAAGCTCATGACGTCAACAACAAAATTATTCCCAAGTCCATCATAAACAATAATATCAAGTTAGAATTCTCATTCGACTTCTTGGTTATTAATTACGACTAATTGTTCGTCTCTTACACAATTTTCAAAGTTGTCGGATTTCGTTCAAATTTTACGTTATCCAACAACATCTAACGAGAATCAATTTCATGCATATAATTACTTCATATCAACACTATATCTCAACTTACGACGAGTTCTTCGTCTCTTACATCCCACAAAATAATTTTAGAAAAATCTCAAATAAATCATATTATCAACTAACATCATTAGAAACCATATTCTATCATCATTTCATCAATTAAACAACTACATGAAAAACCCCTAATTTTCTCAAGATTTTCGGTATTAACACATGGGTTAAGAGAGTGATTTTCCTCATCAATTAACACCCTTTATCTCTTAATCATACTATTATAACATCAATTAATCAATTCAAGTCCAATTGCATTCTCAAATTGAAATTCCCCAAATTCCTAACCCTAAACCCTAAATCGGTTTTAACAAACAAAGGGCTTTCGATTTCTCTTGGTTCTATTCACTAATTAAACACTTCCTAAACATGAATTTAACATCAATTGAAGAATCCCAAAAATCCTACCAAAACCCCTAAAATTCCGGTATTGCCCAAGACTTAGGGTTCATGATTTTTCTTCAATTTCAATCCTAGAATTCATATCCAATCACAACTAATTTCACTAATCGAAGATCAAAACATCTAGTTCATCATTCTTTAATTTCGATCCAAGAAGAAATTAAAAAGAAAAGGAATCCAATTGGATAGAAACATAGAGGAGAGGATTACCTTGATAATTAAAGAAAGAAGGAATGAAGTTTGATGGAAGGATGAAGACTTGTGTGATTTCTTCTTCAAGAACTTGGAGCTTTCTTCAACAATGGTGGAAGAAGATGAAGATGAGAGAGAGAGGGAGGGGCTGCCGAAAATATGGGAGGGAGGGAGAGTGAGGATGGTTTAATTCCTATTAGATATGTTATAAGGTGATTAAAATCCTAATAGGTGTAAAGGTGAATAGTTACTACCTTAGGTGTCACATATTATACTATATAAAATCAAAAATATCAACTAATATGAGTGTGTTGATGTCGGTTAGAGGGGGAGTGAAAAGAGGGATTATGCATTTTTTCGGCGCGATACGACGTTACGGAAAATGTTAAACGAAAAATGTAGCTCGGCACAAAATCGTCACGATGCGATTCGTCCAAAAATTCTAACGTATAAAACTTAATCGGAAAATAAAATTTATAAAATTTATTCTGACAAAAAATCGGACGACACAGTCCGAGTTTCGTCCGAAAAATCATAAAAACGAACTTTCTCGGGCGAGTTCGTATCGCGATTTCGTGAATGTAAAAATCAGACGGTTTTCCGTTCTGAGTTCACGAACTAAAAACTTTTCGTACGCGCTAACCCTAAATACAGTAGTCGTCTAGCTGACTTCCGTAATTTATTTTCGGAAACGGATTCGACCGTTAATCTTAAAATTCAAAATCGTAAACTTAGGCGTGCAAAGCCATTTTTATTATTAACTTTAAAAAAATTTGAGATCGTAAGGAATTTCCAGGGTATTATATCTTCTTTCTTATAACGACCTTTACTCAACCTCCTCCGCCTTCGTCACTCAACCTGCACATTTAAAAAAAACAAACATGCAGGGCTAAGTACATAAAGCACTTAGTGGGCACATTGCCGAAAACAACTCACAAGAGTATAGATTTAATCATGCATCTTTTCATAAACACTTGTATAACATATACTGCTGTTCATTTAATTCTGGATAACACACTGTGAGTTTTAACTCACATCCGATCGTCTGGAAAACACTCTGTGGGCTAACTCAGAATCTGTCCCTCTGGATAGCACTCTGTGGGCTATCTCAGAATCTGATCGTTTGGTTGGAATATCTAGTTAGCACTCTGAGGGCTAACTCAGAATCCAATACTCTTGTTAGCACTCTGAGGGCTAACTCAGAGAAGCATAAGAAAATTCACATAAACAATTCATTTATTCTCTGATAGATACTTTAATACACACTTATCAACAATACGTAAACACTTTCGAGCAACGCTCACATAATATTACTTCATAAGTAATGGCATTCATCGGAGTTTTTGATTTTAGAAAGCCCACCTCAATCATTTACAGAACAAACTTTAACCTTCTGTCTTCCATCCTGTCTTCTAATCTCAACGTCCTCCTTCTTTGAACGCAAATAATCACACTTTTAGTATTTGGTCGAGACGTTAAAAAGAAAACAGAAATTCAGAATCGGTTAAGTCTTTTAGGCCTTTAGGATTTTGCACTTTACTACTTTCTTTTGATTAACTAATAAACGAGACTCGAGCAATTCTCGTTTATAAACTGACTTGGCTCATTACTCGACACTTAGGTCAGTAGATAAATGGAAGTCGATAACTTATAACGACTTAGAAGTTCACAAGGAACGAAGTTAAAAGGATTTAACTTAAGAAATCAAGTTTTGGATATTTCTGCACAGGTCAGTAAGTTCATACAGAACAGGGTACTTTGAAACAGGGGATTTTCTCTATACCAAAAGAAAGTCACGGGTGTCTAGTTTACTCTCCAATTTATGGATCTCAATTTCGTTAAGCGAGCTAAAAGTTATAACAATTTCCGTGAAATGTCGCAAAACTGTCGCGAGAAACCCTAATGCTCGACAAATCTCGATGCACGATTCCCTAGGTTCGATCAATACTATTCCACTTTTATTTTCACGAAATTTTCATCTCAATACAGTCTACATGCAGTATCCCTTAATCGGGTTCACATTCACGTCTTTTGATTAAACAAACGACGAGCATAACCTCGTCCTTTTTCCACTAACCGTTTACTAAACCAATTTCCATTTCAAATTCAATTCATTTTCATTTCTCCACTTCTAATTCATATCTTATATGAAATCATCATCAACTATACTCAATCAATCGAGAACCCGTAAGCCCTCGTTTTCTCGTTTATTCTTTTACATACTTACTTACTTTCTTCGATTCTTGAATTTCTACTAAACCGATTCAAACCAAATTAATTTCTATCCTTTTCTTACTTAATAAAGAACATCTTAACTTATTAAATTTAATTCTATATCTCCATGAATAAATTATAAATTTTCTTTTTATTTTATTTTATTAATATTATTATTTTTATTATTTTATTATTTTCAAAAATTAATAATTAATTAATTTAATAATTAATTAATTTATTTTATAAATAATTTTATTCATATTCAAATCTTCATGTTCTTGGCCAAGAACACCAAGAACACCTAGAACACACACTAAACCTTTATGAACTCATTTCCATCGATTTTCACATTAAAACCTCATTTTCTTCACTTAATCATCTTATACTCAAAATCTATCATAAACATATGATCAACTACATACTCTCTACATCTCAAATACATCAAAATAACATCCAAAACTCTTCAAGAGTGCAGCAAATTTCGAAATGTTCCTCATAATCTTCGAAAATTCTAAATAAATACTTATCACGATTCTAACTCGATTTCCACCATGGATTCTTACTTCTAACATCAAAATAATATGAAATAAAACTTAGAACATCATTCCTATGCCTCTTATGAAATTCAAAATTTGCAAGAATTAAAGGAATGAATTTTTGTTCGGATAGAAATGAAGAGGAAGCTCTTACCTTAATAAATATGCAATCGGAATTGAAATCGATCGGTAAACGAACAAGATATGAAGCTTGAAAGCTTGAAGAACTTGAAGAACTCTTCAATGGTGAGAGAGAGAGAGGAAATGGCGTTTTGGGGAGAAAAGGAAAGAAAAAATGGAAGACAACTTGCTATTTATAGAATAGTAAGGAGGTTTAAGTTGGTAAATATCTAGATATTAATTATAAATCTTATTTCTTTCCGGATCTAACACTGTAAACTAAAACGAATAATTACTTTATTAGACGGACATATTATTGACAAAAATGGATACTACTATTAGTTACGGAATATTTTACTTAGTCGAAAAGGACGGTTCGTTTTTCAAAAACCGATAAAAACTCGGGTCGCAGTCCAAATTTCATCCGGAAAAATAATAAAAACTGATTTTTACTAACTTACTCGCATCGGGAAATAAGTGAATGTAAAGTCAGACGGTTTCTCAATCCGAGTTCTCGAACTAAAAAGTTTTCGTACGCGAAAACCCTAATGCAGTAGTCATTCGACTGACTTCTGGAATTTATTTTCAAAAACGGATTTCACCGTTAGTCTTAGAATTGAAAATTCTTAACTTAGAAGTGCAAAGCCTTAATTTCTTAGAAAATTTTTATTTTTCGACGGAAAAGAAACGACGGGTATTACAATAAAATAAAACATGATTTACCCACTTAATTAACAAAAATAATCATTTGTCATAATTACTATTTTTAGGATAAGATGTGTTTTTATATGAACATAACTATATATATATATATATATATATAGAAGTCATCCCTTAGGAATTAACTAAAAACGATTATTTGACCATTGATTGCTTTTGTTTAATGGTTGAGATTCAATTGAGCAAATTAGTTGAATTAGTCAGACGTTAGCTTGCATAAAGTGTTTTGGTAATTGCTCTTTATTCGAAACTACAATAAAATTAATTCATGAGATTAGTTTCATTTTAGTAACGGTTCTTTTTTGGAATTTATTGTTGTATCTTTAGTAATATGTTGTATCTTCAGTAGTACTTTTGTCAAGGTTTATTTTTTAATCAGCAATTTTCATGACGTACGACAAAAAAGGTGTTTTTTTTAAATATTTCATTAGTTCATTATTTGTTTTTATTATTTAGTTAAGTATTCTCAATTTTTTCTTTTAGATTTTTTTATGACATATTTGATTTTTGATTATCTATTTGTAATGTTTATTTGCTGAAGTTTTATTTTCAATTTTTATTATCGTAAAGCACGGTTACGTATAACATCGTATGGGGACACTGAAGAATACACATTATGCAATAAGATATTATAGAAGATAAGATTAATTTTATGATGCATGTAGAGGAGCATTACAACACATTGAGAATAAACATTATATACAAGACTAAGCATTAAGCATGCTCTGCATATTTTAATTTGTCTTTTGCATTTTTTTTTATTGTTATCAGCATAATATGTAATGGACTGTGGAGTGCAACAAAAAGATAAAAATAACTATAATTACAATACCGTAAACTTCAAATAGTATAATATTTTTGGGTACTTGAAATAAAACTTCAATACCGTAAATGTTCTATAAATATTCCTGGAAATTAGTATTAGGCAAAATGTTTTAAAATTTAATGCTTCTCACAGATTATAGTAATGTTTTCACCCTTTTCTTGAAAAGAAAATACTAACGTTTTACTAAAGCAATATAATATTTATATGAACCAGAGTACAAACAAAAACATGCATAAAATGTAATACAATCACCACCCCGTAAATTTTTTCAAAATATAATATTTTCACATACTTGATACAATGTTTCTTCTCTATAAATATACTATTTTCACATACTTGATACAATGTTTCTTCACTATAAATACAATATTTAAACATAACTACAATTACAATACCATAAACTTCGAACAGTATAATGTTTTTGGGTACTTGAAATAAAGCCTTTTCACTTCTACTATAATGTTCAATAAATATTACTGGATATTAACATTAGGAAACAATTTTCAAAATCTAATGTTTCTCAAGGATTATAATAATGTTTTTCTTTTCTTTTTCTTAAAGAAAATACTGTCGTTTTACTGAAGCAATATAATATGTATATGGACTAGAGTACAAAAAAAATATGCTTAAAATTTAATACAATCACCACCCAGTAAATTTGTTCCAATATAATGTTTTCACATACTTGATACAATGTTTCTTCTCTATAAATATAATGTTTTTAGTACCTGGAGTCAGAATTTTTTAATTTTGGGGTAAGGGGATGTGTTATTTGAATTATGTTGAGTCTAAAATATCAACACAAACACATGGATATTAGTTCAAAATATATTGTCCAACAAATTAATATTTTATTTGTCAAATAATTGATAGTATAATATAAAATATTTTGCCAATATTAGAAGTAATGTATTAATATGGAGTACTAAAGATAATGTTTGTGGATCAGGTAATCTAAATGCAACGGGTAAGGAATGGGGCACAAATAAAAAATGTCCATAAAATTCAGTGAATTTAACAATTTTCTCTTCATTACGATGGCATCAAACCAAAATTTCATACAACGTCATACATATAAGTTACTAACGTAATGTTTGTGTCAAAGATGCGTGCATTGTATCTTCAAGATCTTCATCCAGGTCTTCATTTTTATCTTTGATCCAGGCTTCTATTCAACAGTAACTTCACCTATGAAGGTTTCATGTGTTGCATAGTACAATCAATTAAACATTATCGTACAGTTAAGAAAACATTAATAAGAAATCTCCCATGACCTCACCTTCAACACACACTCCCATTTGTTTAAACATTATTACACAGACAACAAAAACATTATTGTTCACACATAATAGCATTAATTGCACTTGGTTTAAGTGAATGTAAAGCAATAGAAGCATCTCAGTGGAATCGGTTCAAAAAATTAAAAAATAAAAATAAAAAATTAGTATATGTTTTGAAATAACAACATGTAGACTCCATAATGACATCAAAACAAATCATGTCAATCACTTTAAAAAATTTGAACAATCAGTTTAATCATAAAACAACCTAAATTACAAAAAAATGATATCAAAGCCAACAACCTTCCACAAATTTACAAACATGATAATAAATAAAACATTCAAATTCATCTGCAACATTAATAAACAGCAAGAGACAACATTAGCAAACCTTCATGGATGACTGCGTCGATGCTACTCAGAATTTCACCGGGGGCATGTTTGATCATTCCTTCTTAAATTAATGCTTCCATATATCCAATCACAGATTTTGGTGAAGAAGGACTTTCGGGCTTATGAGTTTTGGTCTAAAAGGGGTTGACGAAAGGGGATATAATGCATATGGTAACTCTATAAAATTTATTATAAGGATGGGCTATAATTAGGATTTTTGTGTGCCAAAATGTACCCTCGTTTAGATTTAAATATATTATATCAATAAAAAAACATTTAACAATGAAGTTGACGAAGCGCTGTCGTCACACTCTTCGCACAATCAAATTTATAAAACACCTCTTGCCCAACAAGGTAGTAGTTAATGGCAAGTGGGGTCGATCCCAAGGGACTTGGCGTAGATCTGCTCTTCAGGTAGTACTCAACAGAAGATGTTATGGTCGAGATGTATCTCAATATCATGTAACTCAACAAGTGAAATATCAAATAATAAAGAAGTTTGGGTTAGGGTTTTGAATCAATGATCCTAATTACTCATTACTCGTTCACTGGTGCAAATATATTCAATTACCTGATCTCATTACTTGGTTTAAGACAAAGATTAGTTTATACCCTAATGGTCACGAAGTCATGATATAAACACACCAAGCCTATGTCTATCCAATTTTAAAGATCTTGACCAGAAGGCAAGATCTCCTCGTTTGATAAACAAAGTCATGAAGACACTTCAGTAACGATGCTGCCCAAAAGGCATTAAGAATAAACAGATCCAAGACAGCCAAGAGGTAGGTCAATACCGACTGCTCTCCAACACTCTTTACCTTCTTGGGCACGAGAGACACTCTCGAGTTTAATCCCAAATACTGTTAATGACTTAATCTCAATATCTAGATGGTGATCAAGCATATGTCAATATCAATTAAGTCTAGAATTATTCCTAAGTATTTCGGGAATAAAATCAAATAACAAACTCACACAATTCGACCTCACGAGTTTAGAACGAGTAATTAAGATCACATCATCTACATCAAACCCAAACAATAAATTTAGCTAGACATAATATTAAACGAAATCAAAAAACATATAAGGATAATCATAACTGAAATTGAACTGAAAACGGTTGCTGCTCAAAAGCGTAAGTCAGCAACTAAGGTCTTGACTTCAAGTCAACAACTCAAAACTAATGCAGAAAAACTGGAAACGAAACATAAAAGTAAATTTGCCCGTAGGACTTGTTTCTTCCTCCCTTTCGCTCGATCTAAAATGCAGAACTAAGCTAAAAGAACTCTCTAAACTCGAACTAAAACTCGCACACATTACAATATGAAGTCGGTCATATATATAGGCGATGGAATTAGGGTTAGGTTAGAATCCTTGTTGGTTAAGGACTCTTTCCATCCTTATCCGCTTCTTTCCTTGTCTATCCGGTTGTGATTTTACTTCCCTTTCGTGGTAGATATCTTCATTGATTAGGTTTAGCTAAGATAAGGAAAGAAATCTTCGATCCTTATCCTCTTCCTTGGAGAGAAAGAAATCTGCAGCTGCTCCGACTTACATCTTGACTTCGATGTCTGCATCCTGTATCACTTCCTATGCTGACCAAGATCCTGGCTCCTCTGAGTACTCTGTCTGTTGGCTTCAAGGATATGGGGAGGTGCTTCCCGACTTATAGATTGAATAGAACGTCGTTGCCCAGCTACAAGCTTCCAGCCCTATGCCCATTTACATCGTATCGCCATCTCAGCATCTCAACAACAGATTTCACCGATTTTGCCCAAGATCCCACATGTTCTTCCCTGTATACCTTCTCTCGACTTTGTGTCCTCCCAGACACACTTTGACTCGATAAAAACTAAAAAGAACAAGAAAAGATGGACACAAATATGGGTTCATCAGAAGTATTATTTGGACAATTGATTATACTATTATCAATGGTGTAGATGGTATTTAACACCTAAGGGAGGATTTTTACCTAATCCTATTCCTATATATATATATCACAAAAACTTCCTTGCAACTGGTTGCATTCTATGCAACCGATTTTGACCCGACTGACCCGGCCCGCTCCATAAAATATATAAGCCATTTTCTATTTTTCCTCAGAAAATTTCTTGTAATACCCCGGAAAATTTCTTCTACGTTAAAAATTTAAAGTTAATAATAATTATGGCTTTGCACGCCTAAGTTCCCAATTTTCAATTCTAAGACCAACGGTGAAATCCGTTTCCATAAATAATCTCCAGAAATCGGACGAATGACTACTGTATTTGTGATACCCCGAGTTCTTATATCTTTAGAGAGCGTCTAATTAACCGAGTAAGTTCAAAGATGAGAATTTAGGAGTAAAATTTTTCTTTTCCAATCAATAAGTTTTGAATAAAACGTTTAAATTGCCTTGCGAATCTTGTGTGAATTTATCTGTTCTATTTATCTGAGATGATGATAATGTGATATGTTTGTTGAGTCGTTTATATGAAAATGAGTATGAGATTAAATTTCGGAAAAATCCCGAGAAGTTTGTTTAATTAAGATAACATAACGTTAATCGCCGAGAAATATGTTTACGCCGATGAACCTAGAATAGAGTTAAATTAGAACCTTCGAACTTAGAATTTCTTTTAAGATCACTGAGATAGGGTAAGAACTTATCCGAGAATTGAGAAGAGAAATGAGGCATTAGTCTTAAAAAAGATTAATAAACGGATTAATAAGCCGATTAAATTCTTTTAAGAATTAAAGGACTAAAATAATCGAAGCCTTTAATCTTTTAATTTGAGACGTGAAATAGGATTGGGATGAGTTAATGTCAAAAGTGAAACGAGAAGAAGTTAGACCCTTTAATAGAACAAAACGGAATTAATACGAATCGTTTTACCCGGAAAACCTTTACGACCGGATAATTAATACCCATAACGACACGACGACGACACGTGTCATCCACCTCTCTCCATCTCTCGCCACCTCACACCTCCTCTCCCATCATCCCTCAATTTCCAAGACTAACACACCATGATGATGTCTTATGCATGGATTACTTAAAGTGTGCATGCAAGTTAAGTTCACATCACCTATCAAGTCTTGTCTTTTACAATTTCCAACAAGTATACCTTTTTCTCTTTGTTGGTTTTGAATCTTATTCATCTAAGACAAGTAGGAAGACCACAATTCATTTATCAAACTCCATCTCTCTCTCTCTCTCTCCATTCGATCTCTCTCTCTAGCAAGAAAAGAAAAACAATCTCTCAAACTCTCCCAAGCTCTCTCTCCCTCACGGCATTCTCCCTCTCCCACACATACTTTCATTTTTCTTCACATGCAACCATATATTCAAGCTCTCCATCCATGGAAATGAAGTAGAAGTTATCAATCTCCATCCATTTCATCCATATTTTCAAAGAAAGGTAAGAATCTTCAAAGTTCTTGAAGTTGAATTCAAGAATCATCCAACACTTTTCTTTATTCTAATTCTCAAACCCTATGGATGATTAATCCCATATTATTTCTTTTTCTTTGAGGATTCAAGAAGACATCCTTCTTCCTTTCAAGATTCAAGCTTTGAAGCTACCATTTCCATCCATTTCAATCCCAAGAGCCAAGAGAAGGATTCCCATTTAATTAAGTATGAATTCATTTGATTAGTTGTAAATATGTATGTCTATAAGTCCTAAAGGAAAGATCTATGCATGCATGTTATTTAATTTATGTTTAGGCAAACTTAGGATATGCATGTGCTAATCGAGTGAGAAGAATTCGTTAGGAGAATCGAGCACTAGATATTAATCGATGAATTAAGAGAAGAAAAATAAACTAAAACCCTAAAAATTTAATAAGTGCCGAAAAAATTAGTAAAAATAGGGAAAATATAAATTCTTTGAGTTATTGTTATTTTGATGCTTGATTTGTTATTTTATCATGTTAGTAATGAGATTATTTGCATGAAAAATTGAGAAATAAAATGCACAAAATGTGTATGTGTGTGCCGTGATTATTGAGGAAAAATAGAGGTTTTATATTGTTAATTTTGTTGATGAATTGAATGTTGTTTTGATCAATGGAATGATTGTATGTTATGTTAATATGATTATACATGTGTGTAAATTAAGAAAATAAGTTTGCATGTTGAAGTTTTGAAAGAAATTAATTGTAGAAATAATAAAAAAAGATTGGATGTTTAAGTATGTATTAGTGATTATTTTGAATATGGAATAAAAATAGAAGTTTTGATAAAAAGACTTAAAATTGAAAAGCTTTTAATTAAATAAAAGATGAAAAAATGTATGAAAAGATTTATTAATTAAATGTCTTACATTAAAATTTAAAGACTTGAAATTTTTACTAAAAATACAACCAAAAAGATCTTTTATAATGTTATTAATAAAGTGAGTTAATTCATAAAAATATGTATCAAAAGATAAAGGAATTATTTAGTAAGAAATGGCTTAAGTTAAAAACAAATAAAGAAGAAATTTTTAAAGAAATAAACAAAATAGAGAAAACCGAGTTTAAGAAGAATTAATCGATAAGAAGTAAAAAAGAAAATTAAATCGAGTAAAGAAAAAGATGCTAGACGAGTTAAGATAAATACTCGTATAAGTTGATCGAGAAAATGAGAATAAAATAAGATGTCAAGAATTAAATGGAAAGAAGATTAATTGAATAGTTAATTGAATACGTTGTTTCTAACCAAACGAATAAAAAGATAAACCGAGATAATAATTAGAGAAACTATAGTCGAGATAAGAAGTAAGGATCAAATTAAAGATGAATAAGAAAATCCTAATTTTATAAGAGTTAATAATAATTAAGGAGAAATTTTGTTAATTGAATAAAAGTTATATAAAATCTTATAAGACAACGGATGTAAAGTAAAGCATTGTCTATATAAGTAAGAAAAAATAGAATGAATAGTTTGAGCCTTCATAAAAAGAAATGCATAATCGAGTTAGATTTTAAGGTCCAAATGTAATGCATGTTAATGTGTCTTGAAGTATGTTTGATTTATTTGAATTCATTATATGTTTGAATAAGTGTTTAAATGCATGATAGTATTATAATGTGAAAGATGATTGAATTTATATGCAAGATGATTGATTGTTAAATTGAGAATGAACTAAAGTCTTTGAAAGAAATCTCAAGTAATAGAATGATAACAATGAAGTTATTAATTAGAACGAGAAAAGTGTACGATGTTAAGTAGTAAAGTTAACCAATTCGAATAGAGTTAATAAAATAAAGACGAGAACGTGAGATCTTTTAGAAAAGTTAGAACGAAGAGAGCGACGACTCAAATAGAAGTCCATCAGTTAAAGTCCAACGCCTTTATGTCCGTCTTTCATATACCTTACCTATCGATGTCGAACTGTGAAGGATCGAGCCGGACGGATCGTTAAGCGAGGACAAATAGCCCTATACCACCTAGCTAGTTCTTCGGAAGTCAGGTGGGCTTTTCTGAACCAAAACTATCGATGAAAATTAGTATGCTATTGAATATTATGATATGTTTTTCAAATGTGATTGACTTGCCATTTTATTGAAGTTAGTATGTGTTATCATCTATTTATGAAGATGTGATTATCCTGTGAAAAGCAGGAACCCACGTGTGGTATATGTTGAGGTGACTATGAGCCTTGCTTCGGTTGGGCCGGTCACAGTGTTTGAGAAGGAGGCCTACTTCTCGGCACAGTGAAGTTATTGGTGATAGATGATACATGCTGTTATATTATATGATATTTGACTGCGCAGTCTGTTTTAAATAAAAATGTTTTGACATGCACAAGTAAAACCGTTTTTAAAACTGCTTGTATACTTGTGATGTTTGGCAAGGCAAGTTCAATTAATATAGCTTTAAAAAGCATCTTTATTCAAATGTTTTGGCTTGTGTTCACTGAGTACGAAGTACTCAGCCCTGCGTGTGTTTCTAAACATGCAGGTTGACTAGATGGCGATGGCGTGGATACTTGGTGGTGTGGTTTGGTTTTGTTGGTTAAGTTTAGTAGAATTTCGGACTGGCATTTGTACGTCTTCATACGTGCAAGTGTTGGGAGTTGATGCTAATTTCCACTGCAATCTTTTTGATCTAATGTCTGTTGATGCTAGTACTCTAATATTCATGTTTTTGATTCCGAGCGTTGTGCTCGAAGACATTGAAGGTTTGTTGAATTCGTAACCCCTTTAACTTGTGATCCCGAGCGATGGGCTCGTGACTTGATTTGTTGTTGAACATGATCCCTTATCTTGATGTATATAATCGTATGCTTCCTCTTTTTGTTGGAATTCCTTTCCCATCAGCATGATTTACTTGTTTGAATTCCTGTTAAAAGTGAAGTCAAGATGCTCGGTTATTATTTCATTATGCTTTTGAAAACCAAATTCGATTGCTTTATATTCCATCTTGTTTTCCCCGAGCATGTCCCCTTTATTTGAGTTAGCTGTTAGTTGTTTAGGTTTGTTGTTGTTCGTAAGTCGCACCTCGAGAGTCGGGGCGTGACAGTATTAGGGTTTTTCGCGTCCATTAAGTTTTTCGCCTGGAAACTCGGAATCGAATTCCGTCAGAATTTACGTTCACTTTTTCTTCGAGACGAGTTCACCGGAGAAAATTAATTTTTATGATTTTCCGGACGAATTTTGGACTGTGACGTTCCGCCGACTTTTTCTCGGTTTTTGAAAAACGATTTAGGTTTTCCGAGTACGTTAATTATTTCCAATCTAGCGGACGAATTAGATTTCGTAAATTCTGTAACTAACTAGAAAAGTATTTCTCGATTTTTTAAAACGGCGTTTAAGAGCCGGAAATGAGAAATTTCGTATAAAATTTCCTCGCCAAACATGACTTAACGACTCACTATACTTGTAGGATATTTTTCTTTTGCTTTATGACTCACCAAGGTGAGTCATCACCTCCCTCTTCATCCTCATATTGCAGCCCCTATCTCTATCTCTCTCTCTCATTTTTCTCTCCCAAATCCTCCATAGTTCTTCATCTTTCAAGCTTTTCAAAGCTCCACAAGTCTCTCGTCTACCGATCATTTTTATTTCCGAATCCATAATACGAAAGGTAAGAACTTCGTCTATCAATTGAACCGAACAAATCTCTTTTCCCCCATTTTTATTTTTGTTCGAAAATTTGGAGAGTGAGATAGCATGTTGTCTTTGATCGAATCATGTTCTAAGATGCTTAGAATCGAGTTCTACGGATCGAATCATGAAGGAAAAATCAAGAACTCCAAGCCCTATTATTACCGAAAATTTTCTGGTTTGGGGCTTTTAAATTTAGATTTAGATTAGTAAATGTTAAGATATGCTCGATTGTTTAATGGAAATGAGTTATACGATGCATGAGGATGAATATATATTAATGATCGTTGGTGATAAATGAACAACTTTGTAGTTGACGATATTCGCATTCGAGTTATTAAATGTTAAGTGATAGTTGTAAACGAGGAGTAGAGACTAGAAGTGAAATTGATTTGGTATAGTAATTGATTAGTTTTGAAAGACGAGGTTTTAATCGTCGTATTAGTAACCGAGAAATGAGAAGGAGTTCGTCGCGTATGAGATTAAGTGTTAACTGCCTTGAGGTATAAATTTCGTAAGATTTTAAGTGCGATAGCATAAAACGAACCGAGGAAGTCATACGTCGAAATATACGAGCTCTAGGGCTAGTTCGGGCATTTCTGCGACGTTTCACAAAAACTGCAATATCTCCTAGCTCGCTTAACAAAATCAAGATCCGCGAATTGGAGAGTAAACTAGACATCCGTGGCTTTCTTTTGGTACAGGGCACATCCCCTGTTTCGAAATCTCCTGTTCTGGGTGAACTTACTGATCTGTACAGTAATGTTAAGAATCTAGTTTCCTAAGTTGAATTCTTCTCAACTTGATTTCTTTTGATCTTCTAAGTCGTCATAAGCTATCGACTATCATTAATGACTGACCTCAGTGTCGAGTAAGAACCCGAGCGAGTTTTAAATGAGATGTGTTCGAATCTTGTTCCCGTTTAACTAAAAGAAACTAGTTAAGTGTGCAAATGCCTAAAGCTTAAGAACTTAAAAGATTAATTCGATTTCAGTTTTGAATTCCATTTTCTCCTATCGACTCAACAACTTATCGTTGTTTTATTACTTGCGTTCAAAGGAGGACGTTGAGGTTAGAAGACAGGACGGAAGATCAGAGACGGAAGCACGAGTAATAGTTCTGTAAACGAACGAGGTGGGCTTTCTAAAACCAAAACTACGTTGAATGTCGTTACATGTGAAGTGATATTATGTGAGCGTTGCTCAAAAGTGATTACATGTTATTGATAAGTGAGTATTAAAGTGTCTATCAGTGCTTTAATGAATTGTTTATGTGAATTCTATTATGTTTCTCTGCGTTAGCCCTCAGGTGCTAACCAGAGTATTGGATTCTGAGATAGCCCTCAGGCTGCTATCCAGATAATTCCAACTAAATGATCAGATTTTGAGATAGCCCACAGGTGTTATCCAGAGGGACAGTTTCTGAGTTAGTTCTCAGGTACTTTCCAGACGATCGGATGTGAGTTTAAAACCCACAGTGTGTCATTCAGAAATTAAATGTATATATATCAGTAAGAGTTTTATATAAGTGTTTTATGAAATGATGCATAATTAAGTCAATACTCTTGTGAGTTGTTTTCGGCAACGTGCTCACTAAGTACTTTTGTACTTAGCCCTGCATGTTTGTTTTTGAATGTGCAGGTTGAGTGACGAAGGCGGAGGAGGTTGAGTAAAGGTCGTAATTAAGGAAGTAAAGATTAATTGAGCCTCGATTTCACATTCGACATGTGTTATCATTTCTACGTTTTTCCGCTGCCAATTCTGTAAACTAGTTTCAGTTAAAGTATAACTTAGAACTAAGTTTCATCCTTTGAACTTAGTCCCTTTTTAGAGTAGCTATGTCCAGTGATCCTCCGTGATTTACTCTTTCTTTCACTAAGTAAAGCCGGTTCTCTTATTAATGTAAATCCTTTCGGTTTAAGTTGTTTACACTTTAAACCTAGCTTTCACTGATCAAACTTTGTCGAGCGATCTTCCGAGATCGACTCCCTTTTTATTCAATGATGTCAAATTTATAGTAGTTTATGTTACAAATATCGTTTATTCAGTAGTTTTCCCTTTCTTTCCCGTTTCTTTATTCCAATCCCTAGTCGCACCCCGGCTTTGCCGTCCTTCAGGAAGTCGGGCTGTGACAGAATGGTATCAGAGCATTCGTTCCTACTCTGATCTTGGGTTATTTTTCTAGCGTTACCATAGAGTAATATCAGAGCAATCGTTTCTGCTCTGTATATGAATTTCTTTCAAGTAGTAAGATAGAGTATCTGTATATACTCTATACTTGAGTCTTCTTTTTAGGAAGTAAAGTTTAGTTTGTATCACTAAACTTATGAATGTAGTAAATGACTCAACCTCCCGCTACGTCGACTCAACCAAAGAGGAAAAGAAAGGTAATAAAAGTGTTTTATTTTAAAAGTTTGAAGTTTTAGATATACTTTTGTTGAGAGAACCAAGTTTGTCAAGTACGAACTTTATTAAAGTATGAGAGATATACTTTGTTGCAATATGTGAAATTATGTCAGTTAAAATTTCTTTGATTAAGATGTTTTGTTGATATGAGAACTTAGACTGCATCTCTAAGATTCCCCGAGAACATAGACGTTTAAAGAAGAGTTGATTTCGAATGATTTCGAAAGGAGATCATGAAACGAGAAGGACTATTATAGACGAATGTCACGTGCGTGAAGTGATATGAGCAAAGACTCGGCGGAGTCAAACGTTGTTTTATAATTAAGAGCCGATGAGAATTTCCTTTGAGGAAATAGGATAAGTAATGATAAGGTAATTTAATTCCGTATTAAGTGAACGAAAGAAACGATTAGACGTTTAAGAAGCGTTGGCTTCGAAACCAGAAAGATACGATCGAGACGAAGAGGACAGAATAAAGGGAATCAAAGAGAATGAAGAAACGAGTGTTACTTCCGTACAAGTAACACGAATGAAGTCGTCTTTCAATGGGAGTTCGCTCCGTTATAACTCCAAGAGGAGATCCATTTTATTATTAAGAATCGAATACGGAAATCTTAGATAAATTCCAACGATCGCTCGATTCCGACGATGACTAGAACTTGTGTTCTAAAAGTTATTCCTTAGTTATTATTCCACTTTCTTTTGGAATTTATTTCATACTTTGTAGTTGAACGAAGAATACGACGAATACGAGTATTAGGTGACGAGAACAACAAGTCTTTTATAAACGAATGTCACATAAGTATAAGTGACATGAACAAGTCTCGTTGGAGTTGACTTGTTTTGATATTGAAGAACCGTTAAGAGTTTCTCTTCAAGAAAGCTAGGAAGTCTAAGCTAAGACGATTAAGTGTACTTTAAGACGATAAAGATAAGTTGAGATGGTTAAGATAAGCTAAGAACCGTTAAGAGTTTGTTTGCAACTTGAGGAAATTGCTAAATGATTAAGATAAGTTAATTCCTTATTAAACGGATGAGTGCTTAAGGCACGAAATTGACGAGAATTTTTTATTTCTTCAAGTTTCAAAATGCCGCCAAGAGTTGCGAATAACAGAGGAAGAGGACGCGGTAGGCCTATAGGACCGGGAAGAGATCATAGACATCATGATAGGGAGGAAGATCAAGGACGTCAGGAAAACCCTCCACCTCCACCACCACTATGTCGTGACATAGAGCATCTATTCCTCAAAAGAAATCCACCTGTCTTTATTGGATCAGGAAACCCGAGCGATGTTGAGCTTTGGATAAGAGCTATAGAGAAAATTTTTAAACTTCTCAAATGTACGGATGAGGAGCGTCTCTCATGCGTTGCGTTTCAACTCAACGGACCAGCTGATGACTGGTGGGAAGCTAAACAGAAGGTCATTCCGACAGAGCATTTGGCTCAGTTTACTTGGGAGGAGTTTAAGAAAGCATTTAATGACAAGTACATTCCTAAAACCTATAGAGCAAGGAAGGAAGCGGAGTTCTACAGTCTGACAAGGGAAGATGACAGTGACTGAGTACGATGCAACCTTTTGTGATTTATCAAGGTATGCACCCAATCAGGTAGATACCGACGAGAAGATGGCAAAGAAGTTCCGTGGGGGACTTAGGCATGAACTAGGAGTGGCACTAGCCAGCCATAGAGGACTCAGCTATACAGACATACTAGCACGAGCTTTAGAAATGGAGGCAGTTGTGCTAGATGAACGAGAGATTGTAGCGCCCGTATAAGCCCTAACCCAGATACCAACTCCAGACCATTCCAACAACAGTAACAGCAACCCTAAAGGAAAAAGAAAATGGAAAGGAGGAAACCAGGGTGGGGATCAGCATAACTTTCAGCAGCCGAATCAGAATAACCGACAAGGACAGTGGAAGGGACAACAGGCAGACGATAACCAAGGAAGAATCACTGTTCCTACCTGCCCTAAGTGTAACAAAATGCACTTTGGTAACTGTTTGGCGAACTTCAACGGTTGTTATAACTGTGGTCAACAGGGACACGCGAGAAGGAATTGTCCAAAACCATTGCTAACCTTGAGAGCTATGCAAGCTCAGCCACAGCCGCAACAACAACAACTACGACAGCAACGAGAATAGAATGCATGGGCATTTGTGAATGGGCCAGAAGCACGGGACAAGGGCAAGGGTCATTAGGCAAATAGTTGGCTTATTTCAGACTAGTAGTATTTTTTTGTATAAGTCCTCATTAGGGGCAAACCAGTACTCGTTCGACGTATATGTATATATGACCCCGTGAGTGGGCTTTGACTTCTTAAAAATATTTCTTCTAAAATCGTAGGCTTAAGGTAAGTGTTAATGGAACGTTTGATATAATCCATGGGATGGAAGGATTATGATCATGATATCAATTACCATTCAGAAAAAGCAAACGTGGTAACAGGTGCGAAGAGTCGCAATACTTCAATCAAATTTGGATATCTCTTTATCGAGGAAGAAGCACTTATACAAGAATTCGAGACGATAGATTTAGAGGTGCTCGATTCACCTAAAAATGATAACCAGCCAAATAGTAGCACTCATAGTTACACCAAGCTTATGAAAGATAATCATAAGTGCTCAGAGAAAGGACGAGTTGATCGAGAAGCTGCGACTAAGGGTAAGAACGGATAACCTGACGATTATTCCGAAGCACCAGATAATACGATCGTATTTAAGATAAACCTTGTATTCCGAATGACGACGAATTGAAGAATGATATCATGAGTGAGGCATACAATACGACGTATACAGCGTACCCAGAGATTACGAAGATGTACGAAGATTGAAGAAGGAATTCCTGGTAGAACGGATAGAAACGAGATATTGCCTCGTTTATAGAACGATAGTATTAGATCGAAGTGCGAAATGGAAGAATATTTTGCAGTTGATTGAATTGCCTATAACGATAGTTATCAGGCTACGATAAGTACTGCGCCTTACGAAGCCTTGTATAAGGAGGAGTTTAAAGAAGACGAAAGTCTTACGTTTACGCGCCGATCAAAACTTAAATCGAAAATGAGATAAAGTTTTCTATAAGATTTCTCCGTTAAAAGAATCATTTGATTTACGTTAAGTATAAGCTTAAATGAAGCTTATTATGAGTATCAGATATCTCGGGAAAGATGAATTTGAAATGACGTATAGATTGGCCGTGTTGCCAAGTCTGAAATGTTATTATATTTGCGTATCTCTTTGAGAAATTTTCGTATACGATTCTAAACGTGTAACCCATCAGCAAGACATAGTTCTTGATTAAGATATAAGTATAACGAAAAACCGAGATCGATCCGAAATCGAAAAATGCAATAGTTATGAAGTAAGCCGAAATGATCAGTAAAGTATTCTGAAATTACCACGGGTAAGAGGAAGCTACGTGAGAGCTTTTTGCGAAGGAGGTAAGCAAATTTCGAGACGAAATTTTTCGTAAGGGGGGTAGGATATAATACCCCGAAAAATTTCTTCTGCGTTAAAACTTTAAAGTTAATAATAAATATGGCTTTGCACGCCTAAATTCCCGATTTTCAATTCTAAGACCAATGGTGAAATCCGTTTCCAAAAATAATCTCCAGAAATCGGACGAACGACTACTGTATTAGGGTTTTTCGCGTCCTTTAAGTTTTTCGCCCGGAATCTCGGAATTGAATTCCGTCAGAATTTACATTCACTTTTTCTTCGAGACGAGTTCACCGGAGAAAATTAATTTTTATGATTTTCCGGACGAATTTTGGACTGTGACGTCCCGACTTTTTCCCGATTTTTGAAAAATGATTTAGGTTTTCCGAGTACGTTAATTATTTCCAATCTAGCGGACGAATTAGATTTCATAAATTCCGTAACTAACTAGAAAAGTATTTCTCGATTTTTTAAAACGGCGTTTAAGAGCTGGAAACGAGAAATTTCGTATAAAATTTCCTCGCCAAACATGACTTAACGACTCACTATACTTGTAGGATATTTTTCTTTTGCTTTATGACTCACCAAGGTGAGTCATCACCTCCCTCTTCATCCTCATATTGCAGCCCCTATCTCTATCTCTCTCTCTCATTTTTCTCTCCCAAATCCTCCATAGTTCTTCATCTTTCAAGCTTTTCAAAGCTCCACAAGTCTCTCGTCTACCGATCATTTTCATTTCCGAATCCATAATACGAAAGGTAAGAACTTCGTCTATCAATTGAACCGAACAAATCTCTTTTCCCCCATTTTTATTTTTGTTCGAAAATTTGGAGAGTGAGATAGCATGTTGTCTTTGATCGAATCATGTTCTAGGATGCTTAGAATCGAGTTCTACGGATCGAATCATGAAGGAAAAATCAAGAACTCCAAGCCCTATTATTACCGAAAATTTTCTGGTTTGGGGCTTTTCATTTGTGTTCGATTTCTTCGTCAAATTGATGATAGACTAATGTTTACTATGACGTTAATTGATCGTATGAATTGTTTTAGATTTTTCTAAAAATAAAACCCAATACCTAAGAGATGAACAAGGCTCGATTTAGGTTAGTAAATGTTAAGATATGCTCGATTGTTTAATGGAAATGAGTTATACGATGCATGAGGATGAATATATATTAATGATCGTTGGTGATAAATGAACAACTTTGTAGTTGACGATATTCGCATTCGAGTTATTAAATGTTAAGTGATAGTTGTAAACGAGGAGTAGAGACTAGAAGTGAAATTGATTTGGTATAGTAATTGATTAGTTTTGAAAGACGAGGTTTTAATCGTCGTATTAGTAACCGAGAAATGAGAAGGAGTTCGTCGCGTATGAGATTAAGTGTTAACTGCCTTGAGGTATAAATTTCGTAAGATTTTAAGTGCGATAGCATAAAACGAACCGAGGAAGTCATACGTCGAAATATACGAGCTCTAGGGCTAGTTCGGGCATTTCTGCGACGTTTCACAAAAACTGCAATATCTCCTAGCTCGCTTAACAAAATCAAGATCCGCGAATTGGAGAGTAAACTAGACATCCGTGGCTTTCTTTTGGTACAGGGCACATCCCCTGTTTCGAAATCTCCTGTTCTGGGTGAACTTACTGATCTGTACAGTAATGTTAAGAATCTAGTTTCCTAAGTTGAATTCTTCTCAACTTGATTTCTTTTGATCTTCTAAGTCGTCATAAGCTATCGACTATCATTAATGACTGACCTCAGTGTCGAGTAAGAACCCGAGCGAGTTTTAAATGAGATGTGTTCGAATCTTGTTCCCGTTTAACTAAAAGAAACTAGTTAAGTGTGCAAATGCCTAAAGCTTAAGAACTTAAAAGATTAATTCGATTTCAGTTTTGAATTCCATTTTCTCCTATCGACTCAACAACTTATCGTTGTTTTATTACTTGCGTTCAAAGGAGGACGTTGAGGTTAGAAGACAGGACGGAAGATCAGAGACGGAAGCACGAGTAATAGTTCTGTAAACGAACGAGGTGGGCTTTCTAAAACCAAAACTACGTTGAATGCCGTTACTTGTTGTGATACCCCGAGTTTTTATACCTTTAGAGAGCGTCTAATTAACCGAGTAAGTTCAAAGATGAGAATTTAGGAGTAAAATTTTTCTTTTCTAATCGATGAGTTTTGAATAAAACGTTTAAATTGCCTTGTGAATCTTGTGTGAATTTATCTGTTCTATTTATCTGAGATGATGATGATGTGAAATCCCGAGAAAAATCCCGAGAAGTTTGTTTAATTGAGAAAACATATCGTTAATCGCCGAGGAATATGTTTACGCCAACGAGACTAGAATAGAATTGAATTAGAACCTTCGAACCTAGAATTTCTTTTAAGATCACTGAGATAGGGTAAGGACTTATCCGAGAATTGAGAAGAGAAATGAGGCATTAGTATTGACAAGGATTAATAAACGGATTAATAAGCCGATTAAATTCTTTTAAGAATTAAAGAACTAAAATGATCGAAACCTTTAATCTTTTAATTTGAGACGTGAAATAGGATTGGGATGAGTTAGTGTCAAAAGTAAAACGAGAAGAGGTTAGACCCGTTAAGAAAACAAAATGGAATTAATACGAATCATTTTACCCGGAAAACCTTTACAACCGGATAATTAATACCCGTAACGACACGACGACGACACGTGTCACCCACCTCTCTCCCTCTCTCGCCACCTCACATCTCCTCTCCCATCATCCCTCAATTTCCAAGACTAACACACCATGATGATGTCTTATGCATGGATTACTTAAAGTGTACATGCAAGTTAAAATCACATCACCTATCAAGTCTTGTCTTTTACAACTTCGAACAAGTATACCTTTTTCCCTTTGTTGGATTTGAATTTTATTCATCTAAGACAAGTAGGAAGACAACAATTCATTCATCACACTCCATCTCTCTCTCTCCATTTCGATCTCTCTCTCTAGCAAGAAAAGAAAAACAATCTCTCAAACTCTCCCAAGCTCTCTCTCCCTCTCGGCAATATCTCTCTCTCCCTCATACTTGATTTTTCTTCACATGCAACCATGGATTCAAGATCTCCATCCATGAAAATGAAGTAGAAGTTATCAGTCTCCATCCATTTCATCCATTTTTCAAAGAAAGGTAAGAATCTTCCAAGTTCTTGAAGTTGAATTCAAGAATTATCCAACACTTTTCTTTATTTTGATTCCTAAAACCTATGGATGATTAATCCCATATTATTTCTTTTTCTTTGAGGATTCAAGAAGACATCCTTCTTCCTTTCAAGTTCAAGCTTTGAAGCTACCATTTCCATCCATTTCATTTCCAAGAGCCAAGAGAAGGATTCCCATTTAATTAAGTATGAAATTCATTTGATTAGTTGTAAAAATGTATGTCTATAAGTCCTAAAGGAAAGATCTATGCATGCATGTTATTTAATTTATGTTTAGGCAAACTTAGGATATGCATGTGCTAATCGAGTGAGAAGAATTCGTTAGGAGAATCGAGCTTTAGATATTAATCGGTGAGATAAGAGAAGAAAAAGAAATCAAAACCCTAAAACTAAAATGAATACCGAAAATTATAAGAAAAATAGGAAAAATGTGAATCTTTGAGTTATTGTTATTTTGATGCTTGATTTGTTATTTTTATCATGTTATTAATGAGATTATTTGCATGAAAAATTGAGAAATAAAATGCACAAAATGTGTATGTGTGTGCCGTGACTTTTGAGAAAAAATAGAGGTTCTATTTTGTTAATTTTGTTGATGAATTGAGTATTGTTTTGATCAATGGAAGGATTGTATGTTATGTTAATATGATTATACATGTGTTTAAGTTAAGAAAATAAGTTGGCATGTTGAAGTTTTGAAAGAAATTAATTGTAGAAATAATAAAAAAAAAGGATTGAATGTTTAAGTATGTAATAGTGATTAATTTGAATATGGAATAGAGATAGAAGTATTGATAAAAGACTTAAAATTGAAAAGCTTTTAATTAAATAAAAGATGAAAAGATGTATGAAAAGATTTATTAATTAAATGTCTTACATTAAAATTTAAAGACTTGAAATTTTACTAAAAATACAACAAAAGATCTTTTATAATGTGATTAATAGAGTGAGTTAATTCATAAAAATATGTATCAAAAGATAAAGAAATTATTTAGTAAGAAATAGCTTAAGTTAAAGACAAAAAAAGAAGAAATTATTAAAGAAATAAACAAAATAGAGAAAACCGAGTTTAAGAAGAATTAATCGATAAGAAGTAAAAAGAAAATTAAATCGAGTAAAGAAAAAGATGCTAGACGAGTTAAGATAGATACTCGTATAAGTTGATCGAGAAAATGAGAATAAAATAAGATGTCAAGAATTAAATGGAAGGAAGATTAATTGAATAATTAATTGAATACATTGTTTCTAACCAGACGAATAAAAAAGTAAAACCGAGATAATAATTAGATGAACAATAGTCGAGATAAGAAATGAGGATTGAATTAAAGAAGAATAAGAAAATCCTAATTTTATAAGAGTTAATAATAATTAAGGAGAAATTTTGTTAATTAAAATACCTTATAAGACAACGGATGTAAAACAAGCATTGTCTATATAAGTAAGAAAAATAGAATGAATAGTTTGAGCCTTCATAAAAAGAAATGCATAATCGAGTTAGATTTTAAGGTCCAAATGGAATGCATGTTAATGTGTCTTGAAGTATGTTTGATTTATTTGAATTCATTATATGTTTGAATAAGTGTTTAAATGCATGATTGTATTATAATGTGAAAGATGATTGAACTTGTATGCAAGATGATTGATTGTTAAATTGAGAATGAACTAAAGTCTTTGAAAGAAAGCTCAAATAATAGAGTGGTAACAATGAAGTTATTAATTAGAACGAGAAAAATATACGATGTTGAGTAGTAAAGTTAACCAATTCGAGTAGAGTTAATAATTTAAAGACGAGAACGCGAGATATTTTAGAAAAGATAGAGTGAAGAGAGAGACGACTCAAATAGAAGTCCGTCAGTTAAAGTCCAATGCCTTTGTGTCTGTCTTTCATATATCTTATCTATCGATATCGAACTGTGAAGGATCGAGCCGGACGGATCGTTAAACGAGGACAAATAGCCCTAGACCACCTAGCTAGTTCTTCGGAAGTCAGGTGGGCTTTTCTGAACCAAAACTATCGATGAAAAGTAGTTATGCTATTGAATATTATGTTATGATTTCCAAATATGATTGACTTGCTATTTTATTGAAGTTAGTATGTGTTATCATCTATTTATATGAAGATGTGATTATCCTGTGAAAGCAAGAACCCACGTGTGGTATATGTTGAGGTGACTGTGAGCCTTGCTTCGGTTAGGCCGGTCACAGTGTTTGAGAAGGAGGCCTACTTCTCGGCACAGTGAAGTTATTTGTGATAGATGATACATGCTTTTATATTATGTTATTTGACTGCGCAGTCTGTTTTAAAAGAAAAATGTTTTGACATGCACAAGTAAAACCGTTTTTAAAACTGCTTATATACTTGTGATGTTTGGCAAGGCAAGTTCAATTAATATAGCTTTAAGAAGCATCTTTATTCAAATGTTTTGGCTTGTGTTCACTGAGTACGAAGTACTCAGCCCTGCGTGTGTTTCTAAACATGCAGGTTGACTGGATGGCGATGGCATGGATACTTGGTGGTGTGGTTTGGTTTTGTTGGTTAAGTTTAGTAGAATTTCGGACTGTCATTTGTACGTCTTCATACGTGCAAGTGTTGGGAGTTGATGCCAATTTCCGCTGCAATCTTTTTGATCTAATGTCTGTTGATGCCAGTACTCTAATATTCATGTTTCTGATTCCGAGCGTTGTGCTCGAAGACTTTGAATGCTTGTTGAATTCATAACCTTTTAACTTGTAATCCCGAGCGATGGGCTCGTAACTTGATTTGTTGTTGAACATGATCCCTTATCTTGATATATATATTCGTATGTTTTCCCCTTTTATTGGAATTCCTTTCCCATCAGCATGAATTACTTGTTTGAATTCCTGTCAATAGTGAAGTTAAGATGCTCGGTTATTAATTCATTATGCTTTTGAAAAACCAAATTCGATTGTCTTATATTCCATCTTTGTTTTCCCCGAGCACGTTCCCTTTATTTGAGTTAGTTGTTAGTTGTTAGTTGTTATGTGAGCGTTGCTCAAAAGTGATTACATGTTATTGATAAATGAGTATTAAAGTGTCTATCAGTGCTTTAATGAATTGTTTATGTGAATTCTATTATGTCTCTCTGCGTTAGCCCTCAGGTGCTAACCAGAGTATTGGATTCTGAGATAGCCCTCAGGCTGCTATCCAGATAATTCCAACTAAACGAGATTCTGAGATAGCCTACAGGTGTTATCCAGAGGGACAATTTCTAAGTTAGTCCTCAGGTGCTTTCCAGACAATCGGATGTGAGTTTAAAACCCACAGTGTGTCATTCAGAAATTAAATGTATATATATCAGTAAAAGTTTTATATAAGTGTTTTATGAAATGATGCATAATTAAGTCAATACTCTTGTGAGTTGTTTTCGGCAACGTGCCCACTAAGTACTTTTGTACTTAGCCCTGCATGATTGTTTTTGAATGTGCAGGTTGAGTGACGAAGGCGGAGGAGGTTGAGTAAAGGTCGTAATGAAGGAAGTAAAGATTAATTGAGCCTCGATTTCACATTCGACATGTGTTATCATTTCTACGTTTTTCCGCTGCCAATTCTGTAAACTAGTTTCAGTTAAAGTATAACTTAGAACTAAGTTTCATCCTTTGAACTTAGTCCCTTTTTAGAGTAGCTATGTCGAGTGATTCTCTGTGATTTACTCTTTCTTTCACTAAGTAAAGTCGGTTCTCTTATTAATGTAAATCCTTTCGGTTTAAGTTGTTTACACTTTAAACCTAGCTTTCACTGATCAAACTTTGTCGAGCGATCTTCCGAGATCGACTCCCTTTTTATTCAATGAAGTCAAATTCATAGTAGTTTATGTTACAAATATCGTTTATTCAGTAGTTTTCCCTTTCTTTCCCGTTTCTTTATACCAATCCCTAGTCGCACCCCGGCTTTGCCGTCCTTCAGGAAGTCGGGCTGTGACATTTCTTTAGGTTTTTCTCTCTCGTTTCTCCGCCTCCTCTCTTGTTCTCTCCTTCTTCTCTATTTTCTCCGCCGATTCTCCGCCAATTCTCCGCCAATTTGACGTTGGTTCGTCGTTTCCAGTCATCATCTGTGGTCCTTTTTTGTTTGTAGTTGTTCGATTCTGGCATCGTTTCAAGGTTTGTTCGAACCCTAGTTCTCAATGTGAAGGTCTTCGTTATTTTCCCTTGATTGTCCTCCGATTTACAAGTTTCCGATTCTCTATTTTCTGATCTACAATACTTCTGCATTTCCCTAATTTTGTGTGTTTTTTTTATACTTTGTCATTGTTTCTTTTTGCTTTTGTATTTCTGGAAACTGTATTTCTTACTCTTGGCAATTAAATCTTTGTCCCTTTGCGCTTCTAGGTTGTTCTTCGCCGTTGATTTGGCCGTTATTGTGTTTGGTTTTTTTTCAATTTCAACTATTACATTTTGTTTTAATCTGATTTTAGGTTTGGGGTTTTTTTCTTTTTTGAACTTATAACTTGATCTTCATCTATTAGCTATCTTGTTGTTTGTTTGGATTTATCATCATCTGGTCTGATTCTCAAAAGTAATATTCATATTTACTAAAAGTAAACGTTATTGTGATGAAATGTATAATTGGTTTATGTGATTGTGTTTTGTAGTTTTTGTGTTTTTTTTTTCCTTCAAACATGTGCATTTTAGTTTATAGTTTCATGATTTTGGAGTTTAGTAAATTGATATTATGAAGATCAATACTTATAATGAATAAAAGTATGCTCTGTTATGAAGTAAATTATAATTTCTATCTGTGACTGTGCTTTTTGTTTTTTGCTCTCTTTCATTCAAACATGTTTGTTTAAATTTACAATTTCATGAGTCCTCAGCTTTGTAATTTATGTTATAAAAACTATTACTTATATGGAATAAAAGTAATTTTCCCTCTGAAATAAAGTATCATTTCTGATTCATATAGAGTGATATATAGATTTTGAATGATCATGCCTTTTATATTAATTGCCTTTACAGATTTGATATCATGGTGAAGAAGAGATCTAGTAAGGGGAAAGAGATTGTTTTATCTTTCTCCAGGACCTGTCCTCGTCCTAGGTAATCATTTCCATATTTTGTATCAAAGTATGTGTGTGTATATATATATATATATATATATGCTTACTGCTTCTTATTATTTATTTCCAATATTTTGTGTGGTGTGTTTAGTAAACAAAAGAGGGAAACTGATTTTGTAATCAAAAGGAAGGAAGAGGTGCAGGTTGTTATCAAAGAAGAAAGGTATATATTGTTTTAATCATTTGTAGTTTTTAGTATTTTTTGTTGATTTTTTTATAGAGCATCTTCAAATGTTTGGCGTCTATGTTGTTTTTTTTTTTTGCAGCTATTCTATTAAAACATAACCATCGAAACTATGTAACTTGATTTCAGTGTTGACTGATGCACAAAAAGAATCAAATAGACGAGTAGGTTTTGGGGGTATTTTATTTTTGAGTGACTGGAAATATGTAGGGTGGACTAATGTTATGTGGTTTATCGAAAATTTTAACCCTTGTTCTCGTGTAATTAGATTTAAGGGTGGGCACATTCTTGTTGTTAGGTCTGCAGATATTCAGGATTTATTTCTTTTACCTAGGCTTGTTAATGGTGATTTTAAGGTTGTTTCTTATGAGAGGAATGATGAGTCTGCTTCTATTTTGATTGAAAATTTTAAGACAAGATTTGGTTTGGTAGGTTCAGTTACTCACAAGTCAATCTATGATTTGTTTTCCAATGAAAATGATGCTAGATTCATGGATGAGGGTGATGATTTTGTTATATTGTTCATCCTTTATGTCTTTTCTACATTTTTTGCCCCTACTGCAAATACTTCTATTGATTTCAGTCTTTTCAAGTCTCTTTTCAATGTTGGTAACATTCCAAATCTTTATTGGTGTTCATTTGTTCTTGACAAACTTTGTAAAGCACTGGATTCTTATAAACTAAGTCGTTATAGTGCGATAAGTGGGTATGTGTTGGTTCTTCCATTGCTTTATTTTCACCAATTCCAGTGGAAAGGTATTCCTGAGCCTTACACCTTGCCACTTATAAAGCATTGAACAAGTTCAAAATTTAACAAAAGAATGAAGGATGAGTGTAGTAAGAGTGATTTTGGTAGTGGCAAATGGCTTTTAGGTGTCTTTCCTGTTAGTTCTCATGTTAGAGTAGAAGAGAATCTTGTTGATAGAAGGCCAGGGCTTTCTAAGAAAGAAGATCCAGTTCATGATGATGATGATGAAGGTGTTGCTCCAGAAATTGGTCGTGACTATATCATGTATAAGATTCCTCCTGGTGAGAAATCTGACCAAGATATCATCTCCATTTCAAACAATGTAAGTTTATTTACTTTTCTAATAATTCTGCTTTTATTTCTATACTTTTGATATTTAGCTCAATTACTTCCTTCACTTCTGTAGGACTTGCAAATATCATTTTTGATCTTGCAGCGTAATATAAATGTGGTTGTTTACAAACATAAGGAGAGAATTGAAGCATTCAAGAGAGACAATTCTCAGGAAAATAATCAATTTGGAGTATCTGGCTCGTTTGCAAGTTCTTACTCTTGTGATAATGATCCATATTGGAATGATGAAACGCTTAGAATTTGTGATGAATTGGTTTCCCAACTGGAGAATTTTTGGAAGGAGAAGATGATGAAGAATGACAATGAGACGTCTGAGATTCCCCATGTGCAGTCTGCAGAACTAGCGCCTGTGGATGAGGTGTTGGTTGAGGATGTTAACACAAATACTGAGGAATGTTTGACAAGTAAGTTGATATTGTATTTTTTTTTATTTTGTGCTTCTTATTTATCTATGAATTTATTTTTAAATCTTTTTTCAATAGGAGATGTTGAGGATGTGCAGACTCATGCTGTTGTTGATGATCAATATCCAGATGCTGAGCAGGAACAGAAAAAGGTGAAGAATAAGAAGAAAATGATGAGGGATGCTGACATGCCGAGTTTTGAACTTCTCAGCGATTATTCATCTTCATCCTCTGATTTAGAGTGTCATGTTCCTCCAATTGGTATTTTCTTATGCTTCTTTATTACGTTTTGTAATATTTTTTGTAACTTATATAATTCATATGGATTTTTTATTACAGTTGATCAGTCCATTTAAACTGAAATTCATGAGAAGTGTGAAGAAATATCGAAGAATGATGATCACAGTTTTTGCCCCTAACTTTCAGCTTATTTTTTGTATTATTGTTTTCAACTTATATTTATATGCTTTTTTTAAATTAGCTATGATGTTCCTTGAACCTTAAATTGTAGATCAAAGTGAAGTTGATGACATGGACTTTGAAAAAATTGCTAAGATTATTGATTCAATTACTATTGCACATGTAGATGTGTCTGTTAGTCGTGTTTATGAGAAAGTTTGTGTCACAGCCCCAAATCCCGAGGGACGGCAAAGCCGGGGTGCGACTAGGGGTTGAATTAAAGAAGCGGGGAAGAAGGGGGATGAATAAGAATGAACGAATAAACAGACATTAATAATAGAATAACTACTATGAACAAGACTTCATTTAAAAGAAAGAGTTGATCTCGAAGGATCATTCGACAAGTTGTTCAAAAGAAACTGAATTCATTGTACGGGGCTTAGACCCAAAAGATAGATACATTGTCTTCAAAAGATTGGCAGCGGAAAGCATAAAGCTTGACATACAAGTCCTTTATTCTAAATATGACTTCTTAACTCAACATCAACCACCGCCGCTCCCGTCACTCAACCTACACATTTTATAAAACATATGCAAGGCTAAGTACAAAAGCACTTAGTGGGCACATTGCCGAAAATATATCATAAGTATAGATAAATCAGGCATCTCATTTCTGTAGCACATTGGGATTTTTCATTAAAGGCCCGTGTCTACTAAACATTTTCTTTTATCATAAATCAATCGCACGAGCATTTTCTGACTGATGTTACGTTCAATCTTGCCCAATAATTATCACCGTGGTTGGCCACCCCTCAACAGGGTTCCACACACAACGGCTACTGTGTACACTAACTTTGGATAGCAAGTCGGCTAACTCAAAGTCCGATCGTTTTAGTTAGCAAGTCGGCTAACTAATAATTCTGGATAGCAGGTCGGCTAACTCAGAAGGGTACAAGAGAACTCACATAAAAACAAACATTTCATGCTCTGATTATCACGTTGAAAACACAATTATCAAAGCTGTAAATAAAGATTTTCGAGCATCACTCATTTTATTTTGTATATATAAAAGCCCACCTTAAAGTTTATAGAACTATAATACGAGCTTCTGTCTCTGGTCTTCTGTCCTATCCTCGGTGCTGACTTCCCCCTTTTATCGTAAATAAATAGACTTAATAACTTGATCGCAATGATAAAAGAAACAGGAAATCGAAATCGGTTTTAGTCTTTTAGGCCTTTGCACTTTACTATTTTCTTTTGATTAACTAATAAACAAGACTCGATCAATTCTCGTTTACAAACTGACTCAGCTCAACACTCGACACTTAGGTCAGTAGATAATGGATGTCAATATCTCATAACGACTTAAAAGCTCACAAGGAACGAAGTTGAAAAGGATTCAACTTAAGAAACTAAGTTTTGGAAACTTCCTGCACAATACAGTAGTTCTGGAGTTTTCACAGAACAGAGCATTTTAAATCAGGGGATGACTTTTATACCAAACGAAAGCCACGGATGTCTAGATTACTCTCCAATTTACGGATCTCAATTTCGTTAAGCGAGCTAGAAGTTATGACAGTTTCCGTGAAACGTCGCAAAACAGTCCGCGCGAAACTCTAATGCTCGACAAAACTCGACGCACGATTCCCTAGGTTCGATCAATACTATTCCACTTTTATTTTCACGAAATTTCCATCTCAATGCAGTCAACATGCAATATCCCTTAATCGGGTTCACATTCACGTCTTTTGATTAAACAACGACGAGCATTTCCTCGTCATTTTCAACTAACGAATTACTATACCAAATCAAATTTCAATTTCTATTTCGTTCAACAACTTCTCGTTTATTAACTATAACTCATAACATCTTGTATCTCGGATGGAAATATCGTCAACTACACTATTGTTCGTTTATCAATAACAATCATTATTATCAAAATGGTTTTCCTTATTCGACTTTTCTATCGGCTTTTAATCTCGATTCTCCGTCTCTTATCAAAATTCGAACCTTCTTAGAATTCGTTCAAATTTTACAGTTACGATCTTTAACTAGCAAGATTATCATAGGTTTGAATCACAAACCTAAATTATTACTCATTCTCGACTTATCGATGATTGCTCGTCTCTTAACAAAAATCCTACGTTCTCCGATTTCGTTCAAATTTTACAACAACGATCATCATCTATCTAGCATCATTAATATGTAAACCATATTCTCAAAAAATCAACGACTCTTGACTTATCGATGGATTTCCGTCTTTTACGTTTTTCGTTTTATTTTCAGAAAAATCTCAATAAATTATATTATCATCTACATACATACTACATCTCATTTCCATTAACAATTCATGCATATCATAACATATACTCATTCAAATCATCCATTCTTCATCTCTTACATTTTGATTTTTATTTTTAGAAAATTCTAAATTAATTCATGTAGTCATCTAACATCATGTAGAACACTAATCCATCAATTAAACATCAAGAAAATCGAGCTAGCAAATACCCCTAAATCTCAATAAAATTTCGGTAATTACATAGAGATTAGGAGGGATGATTTCTTCGATTTCAAACCATAAAAACCTAATTCTAAGCATACTATAACATGTTCTAACCAAGAATCGTCATGCTTCTTCTTCCTCTATAATTTTCGAAAAAATCAACTTGATGGAATCGAGTTTTTGTTCGGTTCATAACGTAGAAGATGTTCCTACCTTGCGAAATATGAACTCGGAAATGAAATCGATCGGTAGACGGAGGACTTGTTGCTCTTGAGAAAGCTTGAAGATGAACTTTAATGGAGGAATTTGAGAGAGAAATGAGAGAGAGAGATGAGGGGTGGGGGGTAATGTGTTGAGAAAGAGGGAGGTGATGACAAGGTTATTACTATTACATAAAGGTGTTAAATACCTAATTACAAAGGTGACGACTCATTAAGGGGCGTTTGAGTATGTTTTATTTAACCAAAATATCGCGTTTACGGGTCTAGAACGTCGTTATAAAAGTCGAGAAATAATTTCTTAGATAGTTACGTATTCGACGAAATCTAATTCGACCGTTAGATTAAAAATAAATCACATACTCGGAAAACCTAATTCGTTTTTCAAAATCCGATAAAAAGTCGGGATAAGACAGTCTAAAATTCGCCCGGAAAAATCATAAAAACTAACTTTCTCTGGTGAACTCGTATCGAAGAAAAAGTGAATGTAAATTCTGACGGTTTTTCAATCTGAGTTTTCGGACGAAAATTCTATCGGACGCGAAAACCCTAATACAGTAGTCGTTCGACCGACTTCTAAAATTTATTTTCTGAAACAGATTTTACCGTCAGTCTTAGAATCGAAAATCCTTAACTTAGGCGTGCAAAGCCTTAATTATTAATTAGATTTTTATTTTAAGGACGAAATAATTATCCGGGGTATTACATCCTACCCCTCTAACAAGAAATTTCGTCCCGAAATTTGCATACCTTCTTCAAAAAGGTAAGGGTACTTCTCTTTCATCTTTTCTTCGAGTTCCTACGTGGCTTCTTCTTGCCCTTGGTGATTCCACAACACTTTCACTATTGGTATCGACTTGGTTCTTAACTCTTGTATTTTTCGATCCAAGATCGTTAATGGTTTTTCTTCATAACTCAAGTAAGATTCAAGAACAACGTCTTGCTGGTTAATTACGTGCTTAGGATCAAAAACATACTTTCTTAACTGAGATACGTGAAACACGTTATGAACACTTCCTAGACTTGGCGGTAAGGCCAATCTATAAGCAACAGGTCCTACTTTTTCGAGAATCTCGTAAGATCCTATAAACCTTGGTCTGAGTTTACCCTTAACACCGAATCTAACGATTCTTTTGGATGGTGAGATCTTGAGGAAAACTTTATCCCCAATTTCAAAACTAAGATTGGTTCGACAATCGTCGGCATAAGACTTGTGTCGGCTCTGGGCCTCTTTCATTCTAACTCTAATCTGACGAATGATCTCGATCATTTCACTGACCGCATCGGGTCCTAGGTTCTTTCTTTCACCTACTTCATCCCAATAAAGTGGTGATCTACATTTCTTTCCATATAAAGCCTCGTAAGGCGCCATTCCTATCGTCGCCTGATAACTGTTATTGTACGCGAATTCAACTAAATGTAAGATATCTTCTCAATTCGCGCTTCAATCCAATACTCCCGTTCTTAACATATCAACGAGTATCTGAATCATTCTCTCGGATTGTCCATCCGTCTGAGGGTGAAAAGTTGTACTAAAGTTAAGTTCGGTACCCAACTCTTTCTGCATCGTGATCCCAAATCTTGACGTGAATTTGGCATCTCTATCTGATGTTATCGACTTTGGTATTCCGTGCAGACGTAAAATCTCACGGACATACAATTGTGCTAACTTCTCTGATCCATAGGTAATCTTAATCGGTAGAAAGTGAGCTGATTTAGTGAGTCTATCAATAACTACCCAGATGGCAGTGTTTCCTCTTCTTGACTTAGGCAAACCTGTCATAAAATCCATGGCTATATCTTCCCATTTCCATTCTGAAATACTTAATGGCTGTAACAATCCGTATGGTCTTTGGTGTAGAGCTTTTACTTGTTGACAAACCAAACATCTTTCTACAAACGAGGCAACGTCTCGTTTCAAACCGTTCCACCAAAAATTCTTCCTTAAATCCTGATACATCTTCGTACTCCCTGGGTGTGCTGTATAAGGCGTATCGTGAGCCTTACTCAAGATATCGTTCTTCAATTCTTCGTCTTCATGGATACAAAGTCTGCCTTCAAACAAAATTGCATTGTCCGGTACCTCGGAAAAACCGTCCGATTTATCCGTTCTTATCCTCAGTCGAAGCTTCTCAATTGATTCGTCCCTTCTTTGCGCACTTATGATTCTTTCTCGTAAGTCTGGTGTAGCTACTAGTGCTGCTATATGGTTTGTTATCGTTTCAGATGCATCGAGCACTTCTAAGTCCATTTCCTCAAATTCTCTTACAAGAGCTTCTTCCTCAACAAAGAGACATCCTAACTTGGTTGGAGTCTTGCGACTCAACGCGTCAGCTACCACGTTTGCTTTTCCTGGATGATAGTTGATTCCGCAATCATAATCCTTGACTGATTCGAGCCATCGTCTTTGTCTCATGTTCAATTCCTTTTGCTCGAAGAAGTACTTCAAATTCTTATGGTCCGTAAAAATCTCAACCCTAACACCATAGAGATGGTGTCGTCTCCAAATCTTCAGCGCATGCACAACGGCTGCTAGTTCTAAGTCGTGGGTTGGGTATTCAACTTCATGAGGTCGAAGTTGTCGTGAAGCATAAGCTATCACCTTTCCATCTTGCATCAAAACACAACCTAATTCGTTCTTCGAAGCATCTGTATAGACCACGTATTCCTTATTTGCTTCTGGCAGAGCCAACACTGGTGTTGTGGTTAACTTCTCCTTGAGTGTCTGAAAACTCTTCTCGCATTCATCCGTCCATTTATACTTGTTTTCCTTCCGAAGTAGTTGCGTCATAGGTCTAGCAATCGTTGAAAATCCTTCGATGAATCTTCTGTAATAACCGGCTAAACCTAAGAAACTCCTAATTTCGTTCGGACTTGTTGGCAATTTCCAATCGCGTACTGCCTCTACCTTGGCAGGATCCACCTTGATGCCTTCTGCTGACACGATGTGTCCAAGGAACATCACTTCCTTCAACCAAAACTCGCACTTACTGAATTTGGCGTAAAGCTTTTCAGCTCTAAGCATTTCTAAAACTATTCTCAAGTGTTTCTTGTGTTCTTCCTCATTTTTGGAGTAAATGAGAATGTTCGATGAATACCAAAACAAATTTGTCTAAGTATGGGTGAAAATTTTGATTCATGAGATCCATGAATACTGCGGGAGCATTAGTCAAACCGAATGGCATAACTAGGAATTCGTAATGGCCATATCTGGTTCGGAAAGTAGTCTTAGGTATGTCCTCGGGTTTGATTTTTAATTGATGATACCTGGATCTTAAGTCTATTTTTGAAAATACTCCTGCGCCCTTAAGTTGATCAAAGAGGTCTTCTATCCTTGGCAAAGGATACTTATTCTTAAGGGTGATCTTATTTAACTCTCGATAGTCTATGCACATCCTCATAGAACCATCCTTCTTTCTTACGAACAAAACCGGTGCTCCCCAAGGTGAACCACTCGGTCTAATGAATCCAAGATAACAACTCTTGCAGCTGGATCTTAAGCTCTTCTAATTCTTTCGGTGCCATCCTATATGGGGCTTTTAATTTAGGGGCCGATCCTGGTTCTAAGTCAATCGAGAAATCTATGTGACGGTCGGGTGGTAAACCAGGTAAAATTTCTGGAAAGACGTCTTCATATTCGTTAACAACTTTCACGTCTTGAATGGTTTCCTCAGCTCCTGGTTCTCCAACTAGATATACGAGATAGGCTGTGCAACCCTTCTTCTTCATCAACTTCTTGACTTGTAAGACGGATATTATCGGTATTCTCTTGCCCATTGCAATCCCATGAAATTATGTCGGATCTTTTCCTGGTGGTTGGAAAGAGATTTTCCTTTCGTTGCAAAGAATTGTGGCATAATTCTCAGACAACCAGTCCATTCCTAAGATTATATCTACGTCCCACATTATCATAACATTCAAATTGTTCGCCTTAACCTTAAGAGTTCCAATTTCTAATTCTAGGTTAGAGCAAACATGCGTGGAAGTAGTAATCTCTCCTAAAGGTGTAGCTACTCTCATGGCGTGTTCAGCTCGTACAGGTCTGATATCTAAGTTATCCGCACACGAACCAACAATAAAAGAATGTGATGCGCCAGTATCAAACAGTATCTTGATAGGGATCTTATGAAGTTTACCCATACCTGCTAGGTTTCCTTTTCCTTTATTCTGCGCACCCTGTTTGATCGCACATGCCCTTGCATTCTGTTGCTGTTGAGCGTGCTGCTGGAACTGCTGCTGGGTCATTTGCTGCTACGGCTGCGCTTGAATCGCCCTCAAAGGCTGGGGCTGTCCATAATGGTTCTGTCCTGGCGCTTGCAATGGCTTTGTGCACTCCCTCTTCATATGCCCTTTCTGTCCGCAGTTAAAGCAAACACCCATTCCTATTTGACAAATGCCGGGATGCTTCCTATTACACTTTTGACAAACAGAAAAGGTAACCCTCCCTGGGTTATTATTTCCATGGTTGAAATTTCTTTCTTGTCCTTGTGGCTGATTCTGCTGGTTATTTCCTCTTCCTGACCCTGCTTGTCTATTTCCTTGTAAAAACAACCCTGACTGATTGTTTCCCTGTCACGGCCTTTTGCCAAAATTGTTGTTCGGGTTAGGCTGCTGAAAACCTTGCTGGTTGTCACTTCTCTGATTCCCTTGGTTATTAAAGTTCTGATTATATCCACTGCTATTTCCCCCTTTCCACTTTCTTTTCCCTTGGTAGTTGTTATTGTTGTTGTTGTAGTAGCCTCGGTTTTGATTCTGGGTTGGGGCTGGTGCGGTTGATATTGTTTTTCATTCGTCAGGCACTACGGCCTCCATCTCTAGGGCTCACCCTAAAACTTCCGTGTAGCTCAGTCCCCCATGACTGGCTAACGCAATCCCAAACTCATGCTTCAGTCCCCCACGGAACTTCTTTGCTATCTTATCTTCAGTATCCACCTGAACAGGCGCATACCTCGACAACTCACAAAACTTGGCGTCATATTCTGTGACTGTCATCTTCCCTTGCTTCAAGTTATAGAACTCAGCCTCCTTCTGAGCTCTATAGGTCTTAGGTACGTACTTATCATATAGTGCTTCCTTGAATTCTTTCCAGGTAAAACGAGCCAGGTGCTCTGCGGGTATAACCTTCTGTCGAGCTTCCCACCAGTAATCAGCTGGTCCGGAAAGCTGAAACGCGACACATAACAGTCGCTCCTCATCAGTACATCTGAGGAGTTTGAAAATTCGCTCAATAGATCGAACCCAAAGCTCGGCATCGCTTGGGCTACCAGATCCGTTGAACATAGGTGGGTTACGTTTAAGGAACAAGTCCTCAATGTCACGACGGGGTGGGGGTGGAGGTGGTGATGGTGATGGTTGGGGTGGGGTATCACGATGTTCCTGTTCTTCTTCTCTATCATTATGTGCTGGACGTCTACCACGTCCCCTGGGCCTATCAGGTCTTCCTTGGTTGTTAACTACTCTTGGCGGCATACTTTCTTTTGAAACTATAAGAACAAAACTCTCATTAGCACCTTACTTTTAAGCCTTCTTTTACTTTCTAACCCTTTTTCTGACTTAAACAAGTTCATGGAAAAGAAAACTGATAATAGCTTCGATACTTAGCTCTTTAAACTTTTAACTTCTCGATTTAAACTAGAATATTCATTCAAACTTTTTCTTCCAAACGCGCTTACAAGAAACTTTTCATAAGATTAAGCCCACTCTCGGGTCATCATATATATATACATGTCAAAAAGAATATTAGTTTTGCCTCCAACGAGGGCTTATACAAAAGGTTAGACTACGACTAGTCTAAACTAGGCTAACTGCCTATCTATAAACTGGGTGCACTAACAAGTTGCATCTCCGTATTTTTTGGAAGTACTAGAACGGAAATGATCCCAAAAACTTCGTATCCGTTTAGAGTACTACAAAAGGATGGTTACTGATCCGACTATTTACAAGACAAAAAGAACTTCTACTACTACTATGCGTCTAAGACACTCTGCTCAACAAGCTGTTGTCGAGTCAGTACTGCCCTCTACGGCTAGCAACTCCTCGGGGTCCTCCTCAGGGTCCTCCTCAGGATCCTCCTCAGGGTCCTCCTCCATCGGATCCTCCTCCAGATCCTCCTCCTCAGAATCTGAACCAAAGACAAGCTGAATTGCCTTGTCAACCCTCAAAGTAGTGCCGTCCAAAAGTGTAAGTGGTGGTGGTGAAGGCACGTCAGAAGTAGTCCTCTCGGAGTTTGAAACCAAGTAGTCTGAATTGGATACCACTGCACGCTTCTTCAGGGGAAGAAGGTGCTCAGGAAGTGAACTGGACACGTACACCTCTGCAGAATGAGCCCTAGATTGTCACAGCCCCAAATCCCGAGGGACGGTAGAAGCCGGGGAGCGACTGGGGTTGGATTAGAGAAGCGGGGAAGAAGGGGACTGACTGAATAAACATACATACATGACTACATAATTTCTATGAACAACACCTCAATTGTAATATATATAAGAAAGAGTTGACATACAATTCTGGAAAGCACGACGGCTAACGTACAAATCTTGACCAGTCATTATCACCGTGGCTGGTTATCCCTCAACAGGATACCACATACACCACAGGCTACAGTGCACTAACTCTGGAAAGCACCTAATTGACTAACTCAGAGCCGATCGTTAAGTAGTTAACACCTAGATGGTTAACATACAATTCTGGAAAGCACGACGGCTAACTCAGATGGTACAAGAGAACTCACATAAAACATGAAACAGTTTATGCCTGATATCACTTTGAAAACACAGTTATCAAAGCTCATAAAGAATTACTTTCGAGTTGTGGAAAAACCCACATTTTATTTGATATAGATAAAAGCCCACCTTAGCTTTACAGAACTAAAATAACGAGCTTCTCTTCTTTAGTCTTCCGTCCTTTCCTTGTGCTGACTTCGTCCTTCATCGTACATGAAACATAATCTCGATGAGTCGTTGAGACGACAAAAGAAAATGGAAATCGAAAACAAGTTCGATTTAATCTTTTACGTTTCAACTTTTAGGCATTTGCACGCTTAACTAAATTTCTTTTATTTAATCGGAAACGAGATATGATCATATCTCGTTTTAACACTCAAACTCTGTACTTGACTCTTAGGTTAGTAGAATAGATAGTCGTTAACTCATTATGACTTAAAAGATCGGAAGAAACTAAGTTGAGAAGAAAGCAACTTAGGAAAACTAAGTTCTGAAATTTCACTGCGCACTGCAGTAGTTCTGGGGACTGCCCAGAACATAATATCTGGAAACAGAAGAAGAGCCCTGTACCGTTAGAAAGCCTGGGAAGTCTAGTTTACGTTCCAATTTACGGATCTCAAATCCGATAAACGAGCTAAGAGATATTACAGTTTCCGGCAAGGGTCGCAAAACTGCCGAGGTTAACCCTAATTGTTCGATAGAATCGACGTATGACTTCCTAGGTTCGTTCTAAGTTATCGAACCTATATTCTCACGAAATTATCACGTCAAGGCAGTCAACACGTACTCTCGTACGTGAAAAACTCCTTTTCAAAACTCGTCTATAGACACGACGTTTAAAAACTCGTCGTTTCAACTACCAATTACTATACCAACAACAAGTTATCAATTCTCGTCCTAACTTCTCGATTATAACATAAACTCAATATTTTATAGCTCGGATCAACACGACGTCAACTACAATTTCGTTCCCTCAACATTAATGATCATTAATATCCAATTATCATTCCTACTCGACTTTCCTATCATTAATTACGTACATTTGTTCGTCTCTTACGAAATTTCCAAAGTCATCGGATTTCGATCAAATTTTACGTTATCAATCCTCATCTATCGAGATTCATTATTATCTATATCATCACCTCATATTATTACTCAAACTCAACTAATAATCGAACCTTTGTCTCTTACATTAACACAATATATTTTAGATTAATTCCAAATAATTTCTATAATCAATAATTAACCACTAGATCATTATTTCATCAACAAAACCTTACTAGAATTAAACCACACAAAACCCCTAATTTCTTCCGTATTTTCGGTCACAACCAAAAATTAGGAGGGGTGATTTTCTTTTCTAATTCAATCCATTAATCCAACAATAAGCCTTCTACAACTATTATTAACCAAAGATTAACCATACTACAACATTAATTGAATTTAATTAGTGAGACCCTAAGCCCTAATTCGGTCCACATCAAAATTGATAGGGCCTTTCGTTTCTTCTTGCTTAATTCACCAATTAAACCATTCCTAAGTCTAATTATCTAATAAATTTAAGAATCAATTCATCCTACATAGAACCCCTAAAATCGGTTCTACCCTAGAATTTAGGGCTTTTAATTCTTCTTTCAAATCCACCATAGAAATTGATTATTAACAATCTAATTTCACTAATTAAAGCTCAAATCATCTTCCTAATTCAACTATAAAGATCGGTCCTCAAGCGAAATTGAAAGAATTGAATTCCAAATGGATAGAATAGAAGAGGAGATGGATACCTTGAATATTAATGAAAGAAATATGAAATTTGATGGATAGATGATAATCTTTAGTGAAGGATCCCCTTCCAAAGCTTCAAGTCTTCTTCAATGGTGGAGAGAAAATGAAGTGTATAGTATGTGTGTGTATGTGGCGCAAGAGAGGGAGAGTTGGAGAGGTTGATGACTAATGTTAAAGTAAGAAATATCCTACAACTACATGCAAGATGTCCAATATTAAAACTATCCAAATGGTGACTCATAAAGTAAAATACTATATAAAAATCAAATATCAAGCTATGAGAGAGGAGAAGAAGTCAGTCATGAGGATTAAATTTCCGCCAATACGCGATTTTTCCGGCTCGTTATGACGTTACGGAAATCGATAAATTAAAAACTTATCTCGGCACATTATTATCAAATTCCGATTTTACCATAAATTCCGATATATTTAACTTATTCGGAATGTAATATTTTAAAAACTATTTTCCAACAAAAACTCGGGACGTCACAGTCCGAGTTTCGTCCGGAAAATCATAAAAACGAATTTTCTCGGGCGAGTTCGTATCGCGATTTCGTGAATGTAAAAATCAGACGGTTTTCCGATCTGAGTTCCTTAACTAAAAAGTTATCGTACGCGATAACCCTAAATACAGTAGTCATCTAGCTGACTTCCGTAATTTATTTTCAGAAACGGATTTCACCGTTAGTTTTAGAATTCAAATTCATGAACTTAGGCGTGCAAAGCCATTTTTATTAATTGATTTCATTTTTAGAGACAGTTATAATTTTCGGGGTATTACATAGATGGCCCCGCCTCAAACTATCCCCGGACTCTAGTCCACTCACCACAGATCTCCTCTAGTGGTGTAAGAGGAGATGGTAACTCTAACATCGCAGCCAGCTCTGCGTCTCTCTCTAGGTACTCGTCTCCTAGAACTAACCCCTCACTAGGTGAAAGCACTGGCGGCAGCTCCAACTATGCAGCAAACTCTGGGTCTACGGCTAACGGCTCAGGCTCAAACTCGGGCACAGACTCTATCGGAATGTGAAGGTAGGGAAGGTGCTCCTCAACCGGGATAGTCCACCTAACCCGACTGTGAAAGAACTGCATATGTATGGCTAAGGCAAAACTAGCAAAGTCACCGATCGGCTCGGGGTCATCGCCGATCAGTGCGATGTGGTACCAGGATATGGCATGCTCCCAACCATGCCACTCGTCGGGCAGCCGTACAGTCAGATCGGCCATCGCCTGACGCTCAGTAACAAAGTGACGAGCTGCGTAGAAGCGTGCAGCGAAATCACTAACCAACTATCCAATATCATGATTCGGGTCCACCTCATAGTCATGGTACTCGTCTAAAATCTCATCAACTACTGTACGCTGTCTCAAAGGTCGACTCTTCCGAGCCATAACACGTGTAGCAGGCATCCTACAAAGTTTTTAAGAGAACACGGATCAGTAACTGGTAGGGTAATTAACATATCTTAAAAAATTCTTAACTCACAATTAGAATATTCCATTATTCAAATTGCAACACTTAACCACTTAATCACAGTTTATCTTAATCATCTAGCAATTTCAAGAATTGCACTCAAAAAATACATATATATAAAAAAAAAAAAAAATCACGATTTTATTTTCATCCTTTTGCTTATTATTCTTTTACTTTCTCACTTTATTTCTTTCTCGAAGAAATTTTCTTGACGATTTCTTTCCATTCTTTTAACTTATCAACTTATTTATTCTTATTCTTCTTGTTATTCTTTATTTTATTTTCTTAAAAGGAAATTCTCACGGCTTTCATTTATAAAAACAAGTCGACTCCTGTCACTTTACGCAGGTGACATTCGTTTATTCTCTTTGATTCCCTTTATTCTGCCCTTTCCAATCCAATCGTTTCTTGGAAAGTTGGAACCAACGCTTCTTAGAACGTCTATGTTCTCAAAGAATCGGGAAGGCCTTAGAATTCGTCTAAATTCTCATGCCAATAAAACATTTTGAATAAAAAATTATAACTCACATAATTTTCACATACTTTCACATAGTATAGTATTCATGCTTTCACATAGTTCACGTAATATCACAAAATATAACTTTTATACTTTAATCAAATCATACTTGCATACTTTATTCACATATTCTTGCATGCTTATTCAAAAATTTCTTCTTAAAAGAAATCATACTTCTGAAATTCTTTCGTTACTTTTCTTCTTTGGTTGAGTCGACGTAGCGGGAGGTTGAGTTGTCGTCTACACTTTTAAACTTAGTGTTACGACTTAACTTTACTTGAATGAAGACTCGGGTATAGAGTATATACAAATACTCTATCTTACTACTCGAAAGAAATTCGTATGCAGAGCAGAAACGATTGCTCTGATACCACTCTGTCACAGCCCCAAATCCTGAGGGACGACAAAGTCGGGGTGCGACTAGGGGTTGGATTAAAGAAGCGGGGAAGAAGGGGGATGAATAAGAATGAACGAATAAACAGACATTAATAACAGAATAACTACTATGAACAAGACTTCATTTAAAAGAAAGAGTTGATCTCGAAGGATCATTCAACAAGTTGAAAAGGAACTGAATTCATTGTACGGGGCTTAGACCCAAAAGATAGATACATTGTCTTCAAAAGATTGGCAGCGGAAAGCGTAAAGCATGACATACAAGTCCTTTATTCTAAATACGACTTCTTAACTCAACATCAACCACCGCCGCTCCCGTCACTCAACCTGCACATTTTATAAAACATATGCAGGGCTAAGTACAAAAGCACTTAGTGGGCACATTGCCAAAAATATATCATAAGTATAGATAAATCAGGCATCTCATTTCTGTAGCACAACGGGGTTTTTCATTAAAGGTCCGTGTCTACTAAACATTTTCTTTTCTCATAAATCACTCGCGCGAGCATTTTCTGACTGATGTTACGTTCAATCTTGCCCAATAATTATCACCGTGCTGGCCACCCCTCAACAGGGTTCCACACACAACGGCTACTGTGTACACTAACTTTGGATAGCAAGTCGGCTAACTCAAAGTCCGATCATTTTAGTTAGCAAGTCGGCTAACTAATAATTCTGGATAGCAGGTCGGCTAACTCAGAAGGGTACAAGAGAACTCACATAAAAACAAGCATTTCATGCTCTGATTATCATGTTGAAAACACAATTATCAAAGTTGTAAATAAAGATTTTCGAGCATCGCTCATTTTATTTTGTATATAGAAAAAGCCCACCTTAAAGTTTACAGAACTATAATACGAGCTTCCGTCTCTGGTCTTCCGTCCTATCCTCGGTGCTGACTTCCCCCTTTTATGGTAAATAAACAGACTTAATAACTTGATCGCAATGATAAAAGAAACAGAAAATCGAAATCGATTTTAGTCTTTTAGGCCTTTGCACTTTACTATTTTCTTTTGATTAACTAATAAATGAGACTCGATCAATTCTCGTTTACAAACTGACTCAGCTCAATACTCGACACTTATTTCAGTAGATAATGGATGTCGATATCTCATAACGACTTAAAAGCTCACAAGGAACGAAGTTGAAAAGGATTCAACTTAAGAAACTAAGTTTTGGAAACTTCCTGCACAATACAGTAGTTCTGGAGTTCGCACAGAACAGAGCATTTTAAAACAGGGGAAGAATCTTATAACAAAAGAAAGCCACGGATGTTTAGATTACTCTCCAATTTACGGATCTCGATTTCGTTAAACGAGCTAGAAGTTATGACAGTTTCCGTGAAACGTCGCAAAACAGTCAGCGCGAAACCCTAATGCTCGACAAAACTCGACGCACGATTCCCTAGGTTCGATCAATACTATTCCACTTTTATTTTCACGAAATTTCCATCTCAATGCAGTCAACATGCAATATCTCTTAATCGGGTTCACATTCACGTCTTTTGATTAAACAACGACGAGCATTTCCTCGTCATTTTCAACTAACCAATTACTATACCAAATCAAATTTCAATTTCTTTTTCATTCAACAACTTTTCGTTTATTAACTATAACTCATAACATCTTGTATCTCGGATGGAAATATCGTCAACTACACTATTTTTCATTTATCAATAACAATCATTATTATCAAAATGGTTTTCCTTATTCGACTTTTCTATCGGCTTTTAATCTCAATTCTCCGTCTCTTATCAAAATTCGAACCTTCTTAGAATTCGTTCAAATTTTACAGTTACGATCTTTAACTAGCAAGATTATCATAGGTTCGAATCACAAACCTAAATTATTACTCATTCTCGACTTATCGACGATTGCTCGTCTCTTACAAAAATCCTACGTTCTCCGATTTCGTTCAAATTTTACAACAACGATCATCATCTATCTAGCATCACTAATATGTAAACCATATTCTCAAAACATCAACGAGTCTTGACTTATCGATGGATTTCTGTCTCTTACGTTTTTCATTTTATTTTTAGAAAAATCTCAATAAATTATATTATCATCTACATACATACTACATCTCATTTCCATTAACAATTCATGCATATCATAACATATACTCATTCAAATCATCCATTCTTCATCTCTTACATTTTGATTTTTATTTTTAGAAAATTCTAAAATAATTCATGTAGTCATCTAACATCATGTAGAACACTAATCCATCAATTAAACATCAAGAAAATCGAGCTAGCAAAAATCCCTAAATCTCAATAAAATCTCGGTAATTACATAGAGATTAAGAGGGATGATTTCTTCGATTTCAAACCATAAAAACCTAATTCTAAGCATACTATAACATGTTCTAACCAAGAATCATCATGCTTCTTCATCCTCTATAATTTCCGAAAAAATCAACTTGAAGGAATCGAGTTTTTGTTCGGTTCAAAACGTAGAAGATGTTCCTACCTTGCGAAATATGAACTCGGAAATGAAATCGATCGGTAGACGGATGACTTGTTGCTCTTGAGAAAGCTTGAAGATGAACTTTAATGGAGGAATTTGAGAGAGAAATGAGAGAGAGAGATGAAGGGTGGGAGGGGGCGGTAATGTGTTGAGAGGGAGGGAGGTGATGACAAGGTTATTACTATTACATAAAGGTGTTAAATATCTAATTACAAAGGTGATGACTCATTAAGGGGCGTTTGGGTGTGTTTCATTTAACCGAAATATCGCGTTTACGGGTCTAGAACGTCGTTATAAAAGTCAAGAAATAATTTCTTAGATAATTATGTATTCGACGAAATCTAATTCGACCGTTAGATTAAAAATAAATCACATACTAGGAAAACCTAATTCATTTTTAAAAATCCGATAAAAAGTCGGGATAAGACAATCTAAAATTTGCCCGGAAAAATCATAAAAACTAACTTTCTCCAGTGAATTCGTATTGAAGAAAAAGTGAATGTAAATTCTGACAGTTTTTCAATCTGAGTTTTCGGACGAAAATTCTATCGGATGCGAAAACCCTAATACAGTAGTCGTTCGACCGACTTCTGAAAATTATTTTCTAAAACGGATTTTACCCTCAGTCTTAGAATCGAAAATTTTTAACATAGGCGTGCAAAGCCTTAATTATTAATTAGATTTTTATTTTAAGGACGGAATAATTATCCGGGGTATTACATCCTACCCCTCTAACAAGAAATTTCGTCCCGAAATTTGCATACCTTCTTCAAAAAGGTAAGGGTACTTCTCGTTCATCTTTTCTTCGTGTTCCCACGTGGCTTCTTCTTGCCCATGGTGATTCCATAGCACTTTCACTATTGGTATCGACTTGGTTCTTAACTCTTGTATTTTTCAATCTAAGATCGTTAATGGTTTTTCTTCATAACTCAAGTCAGATTCAAGAACAACGTCTTGCTGGTTAATTACGTGCTTAGGATCAAAAACATACTTTCTTAACTGAGATACATAAAACACATTATGGACACTTCCTAGACTTGGCGGTAAGGCCAATCTATAAGCAACAGGTCCTACTTTTTCGAGAATCTCGTAAGGTCCTATAAACCTTGGTCTGAGTTTACCCTTAACACCGAATCTAACGATTCCTTTGGATGGTGAGATCTTGAAGAAAACTTTATCCCCAATTTCAAAACTAAGATTGGTTCGAAGATCGTCGGCATAAGACTTCTGTCGGCTCTGGGCCTCTTTCATTCTAACTTTAATCTGACGAATGATCTCGATCATTTCACTGACCGCATCGGGTCCTAGGTTCTTTCTTTCACCTACTTCATCCCAATAAAGTGGTGATCTACATTTCTTTCCATATAAAGCCTCGTAAGGCGCCATTCATATCGTCGCCTGATAACTATTATTGTACGCGAATTCAACTAAATGTAAGATATCTTCCCAATTCGCCCTTCAATTCAATACTATCGTTCTTAACATATCAACGAGTATCTGAATCGTTCTCTCGGATTGTCCATCCATCTGAAGGTGAAAAGCTTTACTAAAGTTAAATTCGGTACCCAACTCTTTCTGCATCGTCATCCAAAATCTTGACGTGAATTTGGCATCTCTATCTGATGCTATCGACTTTTGTATTCCGTGCAAACGTACAATCTCACGGACATACAACTGTGCTAACTTCTCTGATCCATATGTAATTTTAATCGGTAGAAAGTGAGCTGATTTAGTGAGTCTATCAATAACTACCCAGATGGCAGTATTTCCTCTTCTTGACTTAGGCAAACCTGTCACAAAATCCATGGCTATATCCTCCCATTTCCATTCTGGAATACTTAATGGCTGTAACAATCCGTATGGTCTTTGGTGTAGAGCTTTTACTTGTTGACAAACCAAACATCTTTCTACAAACGAGGCAACGTCTCGTTTCAAACCGTTCCACCAAAAATTCTTTCTTAAATCCTGATACATCTTCGTACTCCCTGGGTGTGATGTATAAGGTGTATCGTGAGCCTCACTCAAGATATTGTTCTACAATTCGTCGTCTTCAGGGATACAAAGTCTGCCTTCAAACAAAATTGCATTGTCCGGTGCCTCGGAAAAACCGTCCGGTTTATCCGTTATTATCCTCAGTCGAAGCTTCTCAATTGATTCGTCCCTTCTTTGCGCACTTATGATTCTTTCTCGTAAGTCTGGCGTAGCTACGAGTGCTGCTATATGGTTTGTTATCGTTTCAGGTGCATCGAGCACTTCTAAGTCCATTTCCTCAAATTCTCTTACAAGAGCTTCTTCCTCAACAAAGAGACATCCTAACTTGGTTGGAGTCTTGCGACTCAGCGCGTCAGCTACCACGTTTGCTTTTCCTGGATGAAAGTTGATTCTGCAATCATAATCCTTGACTAATTTGAGCCATCGTCTTTGTCTCATGTTCAATTCCTTTTGCTCGAAGAAGTACTTCAAACTCTTATGGTCCGTAAAAATCTCAACCCTAACACCATAGAGATGGTGTCTCCAAATCTTCAGCGCATGCACAACGGCTTCTAGTTCTAAGTCGTGGGTTGGGTATTCAACTTCATGAGGTCGAAGTTGTCGTGAAGCATAAGCTATCACCTTTCCATCTTGCATCAAAACACAACCTAATCCGTTCTTCGAAGCATCTGTATAGACCACGTATTCCTTATTTGCTTCTGGCAGAGCCAACACTGTTGCTGTGGTTAACTTCTCCTTGAGTGTCTGAAAACTCTTCTCGCATTCATCCGTCCAATTATACTTGTTTTCCTTCCGAAGTAGTTGCGTCATAGGTCTAGCAATCGTTGAAAATCATTCGATGAATCTTCTGTAGTAACCGGCTAAACCTAAAAAACTACTAATTTCGTTCGGACTTGTTGGCGATTTCCAATCGCGTACTGCCTCTACCTTGGCAGGACCCACCTTGATGCCTTCTGCTGATATGATGTGTCCAAGGAACATCACTTCCTTCAACCAAAACTCGCACTTACTGAATTTGGCGTAAAACTTTTCAGCTCTAAGCATTTCTAAAACTATTCTCAAGTGTTCCTTGTGTTCTTCCTCATTTTGGAGTAAATGTGAATGTCATCGATGAATACCAAAACAAATTTGTCTAAGTATGGGTGAAAAATTCGATTCATGAGATCCATGAATACTGCGGGAGCGTTAGTCAAACAGAATGGCATAACTAGGAATTCGTAATGGCCATATCTGGTTCGGAAAGCAGTCTTAGGTATGTCCTTGGGTTTTATTTTTAATTGATGATACCCAGATCTTAAGTCTATTTTTGAAAAGACTCCTACGCTCTTAAGCTGATCAAAGAGGTCTTCTATCCTTGGCAAAGGATACTTATTCTTAAGGGTGATCTTATTTAACTCTCGATAGGTCTTAGGTAAAATTGTTGTTCGGGTTTCCCTGTCACGGCCTCTTGCCAAAATTGTTGTTCGGGTTAGCCTGCTGAAAGCCTTGCTGGTTGCCACTTCTCTGATTCCCTTGGTTATTAAAGTTCTGATTATATCTACTACTATTTCCCCCTTCCCACTTTCTTTTCCCTTGGTAGTTGTTATTGTTGTTATTGTAGTAGCCTCGGTTTTGATTCTGGGTGGGGTTGGTGCGGTTGTTATTGCTTTATTTTCTTCAGGCACTACGGTCTCCATCTCTAGGGCTCGCCCTAAAACTTCCGTGTAGCTCAGTCCCCCATGACTGGCTAACGCAATCCCAAACTCATGCTTCAGTCCCCCACGGAACTTCTTTGCTATCTTATCTTCGGTATCCACCTGAGCAGGCACATACCTCGACAACTCACAAAACTTGGTGTCATGTTCTATGACTGTCATCTTCCCTTGCTTCAAGTTATAGAACTCAGCCTCCTTCTGAGCTCTATAGGTCTTAGGTACGTACTTATCATATAGTGCTTCCTTGAATTCTTCCTAGGTAAAACAAGCCAAGTGCTCTGCGGGTATAACCTTCTGTCGAGCTTCCCACCAGTAGTCAGCTGGTTCGGAAAGCTGAAACGCGACACACAACAGTCGCTCATCATCAGTACATCTGACGAGTTTGAAAATTCGCTCAATAGATCGCACCCAAAGCTCAGCATCGCTTGGGCTACCAGATCCGTTGAACATAGGTGGGTTACGTTTAAGGAACAAGTCCTCAATGTCACGACGGGATGGGGGTGGAGGTGGTGATGGTGATGGTGGGGGTGGGGTATCACGATGTTCCTGTTCTTCCTTTCTATCATTCTGTGCTGGACGTCTACCACGTCCCCTGGGCCTACCAGGTCTTCCTCGGTTGTTAACTACTCTTGGCGGCATACTTTCTTTTGAAACTATAAGAACAAAACTCTCATTAGCACCTTACTTTTAAGCCTTCTTTTACTTTCTAACCCTTTTCCTGATTTAAACAAGTTCATGGAAAAGAAAACTGATAATAGCTTCGATACTTAGCTCTTTAAACTTTTAACTTTTCGGTTTAAACTAGAATATTCATTCAAACTTTTCTTCCAAACGTGCTTAGAAGAAACTTTTCATAAGATTAAGCCCACTTTCGGGTCATCATATATATATATATACACGTCAAAAAGAATATTAATTTTTCCTCCAACGACGGCTTATACAAAAGGTTAGACTACGACTAGTCTAAACTAGGCTAACTGCCTATCTATAAACCGGGTGCACTAACAAGTTGCATCTCCGTATTTACTGGAAGTACTAGAACGAAAACGATCCCAAAAACTTCGTATCTGTTTAGAGTACTACAAAAGGATGGTTACTGATCCGACTATTTACAAGAAAAAAAGAACTTCTACTACTACTACGCATCTAAGACGCTCTGCTCAACAAGCTGCTGTCGAGTCACTACTGCCCTCTACGGCCTGCAACTCCTCGGGGTCCTTCTCAGGGTCCTCCTCAGGATCCTCCTCAGGGTCATCCTCCATCGAATCCTCCACCGGATCCTCCTCCTCAGAATCTGAACCAAAGACGAGCTGAAGTGCCTCGTCAACCCTCAAAGTAGTGCCGTCCAAAAGTGTAAGTGGTGGTGGTGAAGGCACGTCAGAAGTAGTCCTCTCAGAGTCTGAAACCAAGTAGTCTGAACTGGATACCACTGCACGCTTCTTCAGGAGAAGAAGGTGCTCAGGAAGTGAACTGGACGCGTACACCTCTGCAGAACGAGCCCTAAATGGCCTTGCCTCAAACTGTCCCCGGACTCTAGTCCACTCAGCACAGATCTCCTCCAGTGGTGTAAGAGGAGATGGTAACTCTAACATCGCAGCCAGCTCTGCGTCTCTCTCTAGGTACTCGTCTCCTAGAACTAACCCCTCACTAGGTGAAAGCACTGGCGGCAGCTCCAACAGTGCAGCAAACTATGGGTCTAGGGCAAACGGCTCAGGCTCAAACTTGGGCACAGACTCTGTCGGAATGTGAAGGTAGGGAAGGTGCTCCTCAACCGGGATAGTCCACATAACCCGACTGTGAAAGAACTGCCTATGTATGGCTAAGGTAAAACTAGCGAAGTCACCGATCGGCTCGGGGTCATCGCCGATCAGTGCAATGTGGTACCAGGATATGGCATGCTCCCAACCATGCCACTCGTCGGGCAGCCGTACAGTCAGATCGGCCATCGCCTGACGCTCAGTAACAAAGTGACGAGCTGCGTAGAAGCGTGCAGCGAAGTCACTAACCAACTGTCCAATATCATGATTCGGGTCCACCTCATAGTCATGCTACTCGTCTAAAATTTCATCAACTACTGTACGCTGTCTCAAAGGTCGACTCTTCCGAGCCATAACACGTGTAGCAGGCATCCTACAAAGCTTTTAAGAGAACACGGATCAGTAACTGGTAGGGTAATTAACATATCTTAAAGAATTCTTAAATCACAATTAGAATATTCCATTATTCAAATTGCAACACTTAACCACTTAATCACAGTTTATCTTAATCATCTAGCAATTTCAAGAATTGCACTCAAACAATACATATATATATAAAAAAAAATCACGATTTTATTTTTATCCTTTTGCTTATTATTCTTTTACTTTCTCACTTTATTTCTTTCTCGAAGAAAATTTCTTGACGATTTCGTTCCATTCATTTAACTTATCAACTTATTTATTCTTATTCTTCTTGTTATTCTTTATTTTATTTCCTTAAAAGGAAATTCTCACGGCTTTCATTTATAAAAACAAGTCGACTCCAACGAGTCTGTTGTTCATGTCACTTTACGCAGGTGACATTCGTTTATTCTCTTTGATTCCCTTTATTCTGTCCTTTCCGATCTAATCGTTTCTTGGAAAGTTTGGAACCAACGCTTCTTAGAACGTCTATGTTCTCAAAGAATCGGGAAGGCCTTAGAATTCATCTAAATTCTCATGCCAATAAACCATTTTGAATAAAAAAATTATAACTCACATAATTTTCACATACTTTCACATAGTATAACATTCATGCTTTCACATAGTTCACGTAATATCAAAAAATATAACTTTTATACTTTAATCAAATCATACTTGCATACTTTATTCACATATTCTTGCATGTTTATTCAAAAATTTCTTCTTAAAAGAAATCATACTTCTGAAATTCTTTCCTTACTTTTCTTCTTTGGTTGAGTCGACGTAGCGGGAGGTTGAGTTGTCGTCTACACTCTTAACCTTAGTGTTACGACTTAACTTTACTTGAAAGAAGACTCGGGTATAGAGTATATACAAATACTCTATCTTACTACTCGAAAGAAATTCGTATGCAGAGCAGAAACTATTGCTCTGATACCACTCTGTCACAGTCCCAAATCCTGAGAGACGGCAAAGCCGGGGTGCGACTAGGGGTTGGATTAAAGAAGCGGGGAAGAAGGGGAATGAATAAGAATGAACGAATAAACAGACATTAATAACAGAATAACTACTATGAACAAGACTTCATTTAAAAGAAAGAGTTGATCTCGAAGGATTATTCGACAAGTTGTTCAAAAGGAACTGAATTCATTGTACGGGGCTTAGACCCAAAAGATAGATACATTGTCTTCAAAAGATTGGCAGCGGAAAGCATAAAGCTTGACATACAAGTCCTTTATTCTAAATACGACTTCTTAACTCAACATCAACCACCGCCGCTCCCGTCACTCAACCTGCACATTTTATAAAACATATGCAGGGCTAAGTACAAAAGCACTTAGTGGGCACATTGCCGAAAATATATCATAAGTATAGATAAATCAGGCATCTCATTTCTGTAGCACATCGGGGTTTTTCATTAAAGGTCCGTGTCTACTAAACATTTTTTTTCTCATAAATCACTCGCGCGAGCATTTTCTGACTGATGTTACGTTCAATCTTGCCCAATAATTATCACCGTGGCTGGCCACCCCTCAACAGGGTTCCACACACAATGGCTACTGTGTACACTAACTTTGGATAGCAAGTCGGCTAACTCAAAGTCCGATCGTTTTAGTTAGCAAGTCGGCTAACTAATAATTCTTGATAGTAGGTTGGCTAACTCAAAAGGGTACAAGAGAACTCACATAAAAACAAACATTTTATTTTGTATATAGAAAAGCCCACTTTAAAGTTTACAGAACTATAATACGAGCTTCCTTCTCTGGTCTTCCGTCCTAACCTCGGTGCTGACTTCCCCCTTTTATGGTAAATAAACAGACTTAATAACTTGATCGCAATGATAAAAGAAACAGGAAATCGAAATCGGTTTTAGTCTTTCAGGCCTTTGCACTTTACTATTTTCTTTTGATCAACTAATAAACGAGACTCGATCAATTCTCGTTTACAAACTGACTCAGCTCAATACTTGACACTTAGTTCAGTAGATAATGGATGTCGATATCTCATAACGACTTAAAAGCTCACAAGGAACGAAGTTGAAAAGGATTCAACTTAAGAAACTAAGTTTTGGAAACTTCCTGCACAATACAGTAGTTCTGGAGTTCGCACAGAATAGAGCATTTTAAAACAGGGTAAGAATCTTATAACAAAAGAAAGCCACGGATATTTAGATTACTCTCCAATTTACGGATCTCGATTTCGTTAAACGAGCTAGAAGTTATGACAGTTTCCGTGAAACGTCGCAAAACAGTCAGCGCGAAACCCTAATGCTCGACAAAACTCGACGCACGATTCCCTAGGTTCGATCAATACTATTCAACTTTTATTTTCACGAAATTTCCATCTCAATGCAGTCAACATGCAATACCCCTTAATCGGGTTCACATTCACGTCTTTTGATTAAACAACGACGAGCATTTCCTCGTCATTTTCAACTAACCAATTACTATACCAAATCAAATTTCAATTTCTATTTCATTAAACAACTTCTCGTTTATTAACTATAACTCATAACATCTTGTATCTCGGATGGAAATATCGTCAACTACACTATTGTTCGTTTATCAATAACAATCATTATTATCAAAATAGTTTTCCTTATTCGACTTTTCTATCGACTTTTAATCTCGATTCTCCGTCTCTTATCAAAATTCGAACCTTCTTAGAATTCGTTCAAATTTTACAGTTACGATCTTTAACTAGCAAGATTATCATAGGTTCGAATCACAAACCTAAATTATTACTCATTCTCGACTTATCGACGATTGCTAGTCTCTTACAAAAATCCTACGTTCTCCGATTTCGTTCAAATTTTACAACAACGATCATCATCTATCTAGCATCACTAATATGTAAACCATATTCTCAAAACATCAACGAGTCTTGACTTATCGATGGATTTCCGTCTCTTACGTTTTTCATTTTATTTTTAGAAAAATCTCAATAAATTATATTATCATCTACATACATACTACATCTCATTTCCATTAACAATTCATGCATATCATAGCATATACTCATTCAAATCATCCATCCTTCATCTCTTACATTTTGATTTTTATTTTTAGAAAATTCTAAATTAATTCATGTAGTCATCTAACATCATGTAGAACATTAGGAGGGATGATTTCTTCGATTTCAAACCATAAAAACCTAATTCTAAGCATACTATAACATGTTCTAACCAAGAATCATCATGCTTCTTCATCCTCTATAATTTCCGAAAAAATCAACTTGAAGGAATCGAGTTTTTGTTCGGTTCATAACGTAGAAGATGTTCCTACCTTGCGAAATATGAACTCGGAAATGAAATCGATCGGTAGACAGATGACTTGTTGCTCTTGAGAAAGCTTGAAGATGAACTTTAATGGAGGAATTTGAGAGAGAAATGAGAGAGAGATGAAGGAGGGGAGGGGGCGGTAATGTGTTGAGAGGGAGGGAGGTGATGACAAGGTTATTACTATTACATAAACGTGTTAAATATCTAATTACAAAGGTGATGACTCATTAAGGGGCGTTTGGGTATGTTTTATTTGACCGAAATATCGCGTTTACGGGTCTAGAACGTCGTTATAAAAGTTGAGAAATAATTTCTTAGATAGTTACGTATTCGACGAAATCTAATTCGACCGTTAGATTAGAAATAAATCACATACTCGGAAATCCTAATTCATTTTTCAAAATCCGATAAAAAGTCGGGATTAGACAGTCTAAAATTCGCCCGGAAAAATCATAAAAACTGACTTTCTCCAGTGAATCCTTATCGAAGAAAAAGTGAATGTAAATTCTGACGGTTTTTCAATCTGAGTTTTCGGACGAAAATTCTATCGGACGCGAAAACCCTAATACAGTAGTCGTTCGACCGATTTCTGAAATGGATTTTACCATCAGTCTTAGAATCGAAAATCCTTAACTTAGGCGTGCAAAGCCTTAATTATTAATTAGATTTTTATTTTAAGGACAAAATAATTATCCGGGGTATTACATCCTACCCCTCTAACAAGAAATTTCGTCCCGAAATTTGCATACCTTCTTCAGAAAGGTAAGGGTACTTCTCTTTCATCTTTTCTTCGAGTTCCCACGTGGCTTCTTCTTGCCCGTGGTGATTCCATAGCACTTTCACTATTGGTATCGACTTGGTTCTTAACTCTTGTATTTTTCGATCCAAGATCGTTAATGGTTTTTCTTCATAACTCAAGTCAGATTCAAGAACAACGTCTTGCTGGTTAATTACGTGCTTAGGATCAAAAACATACTTTCTTAACTGAGATACGTGAAACACGTTATGGACACTTCCTAAACTTGGCGGTAAGGCCAATCTATAAGCAACAGGTCCTACTTTTTCGAGAATCTCGTAAGGTCCTATAAACCTTGGTCTGAGTTTACCCTTAACACCGAATCTAACGATTCCTTTGGATGGTGAGATCTTGAGGAAAACTTTATCCCCAATTTCAAAACTAAGATTGGTTCGACGATCGTCGGCATAAGACTTCTGTCGGCTCTGGGCCTCTTTCATTCTAACTCTAATCTGACGAATGATCTCGATCATTTCACTGACCGCATCGGGTCCTAGGTTCTTTCTTTCACCTACTTCATCACAATAAAGTGGTGATCTATATTTTTTTCCATATAAAGCCTCGTAAGGCACCATTCCTATCGTCACCTGATAACTTTTATTGTACGCGAATTCAACTAAATGTAAGATATCTTCCCAATTCGCGCTTCGATCCAATACTACCGTTCTTAACATATCAACGAGTATATGAATCGTTCTCTCGGATTGTCCATCCGTCTGAGGGTGAGAAGTTGTACTAAAGTTAAGTTCGGCACCCAACTCTTTCTGCATCGTTGTTGGGAAATTTATTAAAGTTTTGATTGATTCCAAAACCAACTGACCTCAACCGAGTAGATGTTGTCAGATCCTATTGTTAATAGTTAGGCTCGCTGTTTGAGCATTGTTGAGATTTTATCTTTACAGGTCTCCTGCTGAAGACGACAACAAGGCATTGCTCGGAGAGAACATCAGATGTAATTAAAGACAACTGAGTGTTTAAAAAGGGGGAAGTTACATTCACAAGATAGAACATTAGTTGAGCAATTCAAAAGGGAAGAAGAAAGTTATCTGAGCGTTCGAGCCAACTGAGCGTTCAAGTCTCAGAACATCAACTAAGTTCAAATGGGGAAGATACAAGAGAACATCAGTTGTAAGAAAGACGACTTAGCGTTCGAAGCCAACTGATCAGAGTCAGATACAAGAAGGACAACTGAGCGTTCAAGATGGAACATCAGTTGTAGGACTAAATCAGTTAGATCAACAGCTTGAAGTTCAAAGTCAACTGAGAGTTCACATGTTCCTACTCAGACAGCAGCATTCAAATAGAACATCAGCTGAAGACCAATCAGATGAAGATCAAACGACTCAACTGACTGTCAAATGTTGGAGGTCAAAGGTTAAGATTTGAATTTCAAACAAGGAAGTCACGTGAAGGTTTGACTCTCTGTCATTACCTCATTTGGCCCAACACAAGGCTGTCTCAGATGGAAAGCAGAAGCATGTAGTTGCCAAATCCGGAAAGTCTGCAGAGATGAGAGACAAGCCATCGCTTTCAAAGAACAGAGATCAACAGCTCTTCCAACGGCTAGTTGATTCTCTCCGCCTATATATAGAGGCCTTCATTCATTCAACGGAGATACAAGACAAGCAAGAGCAAGAAGAGATCAAAGAGCGAAAGAAAGAACCACATACTTCACACGAGCTGAGCTGCATTCAATCTCTTAGAACATCATTAGTTGAGAGTTCTAGAGTAATAGATTCTGTCTAAGTGTCTTTTGATCCAACCTTGAGAACATCACTAGTTGAGAGTTCGTAGAGTGTTAGATAATAGCTTACTTCTTGTTCGAGCTATTAGTTGGAACCCCACCCTTTCTTACACCTGAAAAGGTTATTAGGACCCTACTCTTCCCGTAACTGAGTAGATAGGTTGATTAGTACCCGTAAACTAATTTGTAAGGTTGATAAGTACCCGTAAACTTATCTCAACGGTTGCAAAGCCCGCGTAAGCTTTGTGGTTTGTCCAGAAGAACTTGGACTGAGTTGTGTGGACTCACAACTCCCCATGGACGTAGGAGTTATCTCCGAACCACGTAAATCTTTGTGTATTGTGTTTATTTTTCAGTTATCTTATTGCATATTCAACTGACCAACTAACCTGCATACAAACTGCATTCTTCCATATCAATTGTCTTGGTTATTGACCAACCTTGCCTTTAAGCTTGAGTTGATTTTTATACGAGTTAATTTCCACCACATTCCGCACAGCACTTCACTTCCAGCTGAGTGTTTCTTACTCGGTTGTGATTCCAACTGAGTTGCATTACTCGGATGTGTTATTTTTAGGGGGTTGTTTTTAAAAAACTTTATCTGGTGTATTCCCCCCCCCCCCCCCATACACCAGAACTCGTATCGGGACCATCAAGTGGTATCAGAGTAGTGGTTCAAACGACTACTGACGTTGTTTCACAAGGTGTGAATTCGAGGTGTTTTCTTCAGTGGTCAACTGAACAGATCTCTTTATCACGCTAGTGCATATCTGCTTGCATTTTTCTTCTGTTGTTGTGTGAAGATGGATGTTAAAGACAAGATCGTGGTCATGTTCTCGGTTGTGAACTATACATCCTGGAGAACTCGAATGAAGAAAATCCTACTGTCAAAGCATCATCGCATGCAACAAGTACACACATCCGTACCGATCATCATCAGAGAGAGAATCACTCGAACTCCTACAAATCCCAACGATGGGGATGCAACTGTAGAGTTAGTGGAGAAGAAGCCAGAAGACTTCACTCCAGAAGAAGCGAAAGTGAGCCAGTTGGACATCTGTGCTCAGAGCACGATCATGTCCACAGTTGGACAAGACTATCTGCCTTGGATAGAAGAGTGCGAAACCGCTAAAGAGATGTGGGATATCTTGGCATCTCTGAGTGAAGGAAGCGACAAAACAAAGGAAAACAAGTTCTCACATGCCTGCCAAGATTTCGACAACTTCTGATTGAGAACTGATGAAACCATTGATCAGTTAGAGCTCCGGTTCATGGACATCATCAGAAGGATCCGGTCCATCCGAAGAGGAAAATATACTTTGAGAGAAATCAACCTCAAAGTATTACAAGCTCTACCAGCTGAGTGGGATACCTTCACCAACATCCATGAGAGCCGAGCTGACCTTGGTGAGATGGGAACTGAAAGATTGTTCTCAATTCTGAAGGAAAATGAGTACAAGGTGAACCGACGAAGGTCAACTCAGTCCTCGGTTCAGACGAGTCGACATGAGGATGTTGGTTCAGCCGCAAAGTCAGTAGCGCTCCGAGCTGACTATTCAAAGCCGCGAACATCAAGGCCAACAAGATCAGCGGACACAGCTACGAAGGAGCCAAGCAGAGAAGAGCTACAACAGAACATAGCCGCCCTGTCAAAGAAGCTAGCTGACATGGACACTCGGTTCGGAAAATACAAGAGGTTCTACAAATCTAACCGAACTCGAGATAACTCAAAGCCTGTGAACAATGGTTGCTTTGAATGCGGCAAGGAGGGACATTTCAAAGCAGATTGTCCAGACCTCTCGAAGAAAGAGAGAGAAGCGTTGAGGGCCAAGCAAACTGGAAAGAACAAGGCCATGGTTGCAGAAGAAGCAGCTGACGACATGGACATCTTCACTGACACTGAAGATGAGGATGAGCTGACTTCCACCAACAAAGATATCGGTCAGGATCAATGCCTCATGGCACTTGGAACCGACCAGGATGATACTGAGGTACACTCTAGTCCTGCTAATTTAAATTCTTCCAATATTTCTAACATGCAGGAAACACTGGATGAAGAGTTGGAACCCTCCTGGAGTGACTTTCAAGAACTCAGTGAGGAACTGCATCAGCAATCGGTTGAGTTTAAGAGTCTTCAAGAACAGTTCTCCAAACTTGAAGAATCCTTAACCGAAAAGGACGATCTGATCAAAAGTCAAACTGAAGAGATAGATAATCTCAAAAGTCAACTGAATGCAGTCAACCGAACTAATGCTCCAACCGATGAGGAGTTGACGAAGCAGATCAAGGAGCAACAAGATCAATTGAAAAAGCAAGAGACTCAGATCGACCAGCTGATAAAGAAGTCAGACGGACAAACCAAGCATATAGCTGTCCTCCTCAAGGAGTTGCAAACTGAGAAGGACAACTTAATAAAGCTATATCAGCCATCCAAGATCATCGAGAATCTCATCAGTTACAGCCGACAGATAGATGACGTGTCAGGACTCGGTTATGATGTGATCAAGGATACTGGAATCCCTCCAGTGACCTTCATCAAAGCTATGGAAGTCAAGGTTGTCGAACCTAACACAGTTGAACCTGAATCTCCTCAAAGTAATCCAACCGACCAAGGGAACCACAACTGAGAAGGGAAAAGAAGCAGTAGATGGAGGACAGAACGTTCCATCGGTTGGGACATCAACCGAGGGGGAATGTTCCAAGAGTCAGAAGAGGAATCAGAGGTGTCGGAGACACAATCGAAACTGAACTCAGAACCGACCTCTGAATCAACCTCAGAGTCAACATCAGAAAGAATGGAACCGACCGCAGAACCGACAAGGATCCAACCATCTGAATCAACAGCGGTTCTATCATCAGATCAACCAGAGGTTCCAACCGAGTCAACCGATAAGGAACAGGTCGAACAGCTGGAGATATTCATGCCACAACATGAACCACCAACAGGGCATGAACAGCTATAGACAACATTCAGGGAGTTGGAATCCGAATCAGCCACAAAGATTCCAACATGGCGTCCAACCTCATAGACAAATCAAACATGATAAAAAGCGCCATCAAAACAAGGGGAAAGCCTCTCCTCCGAAAGCTCAGAATGGGAGAAATCCATCTCCTCCTAAGAAACAGAACATCACTACTAACAACAAGCCTAAGGATAACCGAGGTGTTGTTATAGTTGATGATGAAGGAAAAGTAATCTGGAATAATAAATCTATCCGAGTATACAGGGAAAAACAAATCACAGTTCAAGGGGGAACTGGTTCTAACCCTCCAGGACACAACTGAAATTGGGGACCTAAGCGAGTTTCTCCTTGCAGGTACAGGAGAAACAGCTGAGGAAGAATAAAGCATCACGAACCATGTGGGTGATGGATAGTGGATGTTCGAAACACATGACAAATCTGAAGGATTTGCTTGGGAGTTTCGTGGAGAAAGAAGGACCTTCAGTTACCTTTGGTGACAACTCAAAAGGTCACACCAGAGGCTACGGTACCCTTGAAACCAATCACGTGTCGATTTCTAATGTTTCATATGTTGATGGATTGAAGCATAACTTGCTCTCCATCAGTCAATTCTGTGATAATGGTTTCTCTGTCAAGTTTGATGCACAGGGTTGCAGGGTTAAAAATGTCGGATCAAAGCAGGTCATATTGTTGGGAAATCGATCACCAACCGGAAATGTCTACTATGCTGACTGAACAGTAGTCCTCATGACACCTGCCTGTTATCAAAGAGCAGTTCAGATGTGAGCTGGCTGTGGCACAAAAGGCTCAACCATCTGAACTTCAAGACTATGAACCGACTTGCCAGACAAGAACATGCAAAAGGCATACCAAGTGTTTTCAACAACACATATCTGCAGTGCATGCCAGTTGGGAAAGCTCGCTAGATCCTCCTTCCGGTTGAAGACAACTCCCTCAACCGACCGAGTGTTACAGCTGATCCACATGGATCTCTTCGGGCCAGTTACACCAAAAAGCATGAATGGTAACGAGTATACACTTGTTGTAACTGATGACTATTCCAGATACACGTGACCATTTTCATGCGTCACAAGAGTGAAAACCGAGATGAGCTACCCAAGTTGATGGATCGGATATCTAACCAACAAGAGATGAAAATCATTTCCATCCGATCAGATCGTGGAACCGAGTTTCTAAATGAAACCATCATCGAGTACTACGAGAAGCATGGAATTACTCATCAAACATCAGCTGCGCGTACTCCGCAACAGAATGGAGTAGCCGAGCGAAGGAACCGAACACTGAAGGATGCAGCTACATCCATGTTGACAAGCTCAGCTCTGCCAAAGAGATTTTGGGCTGAGGCCATCAACACAGCCTGCTACACCCAGAACCAGTCTCTTCTAACCAAGCAGTTGGGAAAGACTCCATACGAGCTATGGAGACGTAGGAAGTCTGATATTTCATATTTTCGCGTTTTTGGTTCTAAGTGTTATATTCACAACAATGGGAAGACTCAGTTGAAAACTTTTGATGCCAAGGCTTCGAAAGGCATATTTCTCGGATATGCCGCTCGAATCAAGGCTTATAGAGTTTTTAACAATAGCTCTCGTGTTGTGGAGATAACACCTCATGTTAGTTTTGATGAATCTACTTTTGAGTGCAGGGAACAAGCTAAAGGACAACAGGCTGATCCATATGTTCCACATGTTCTCACCAGATCGCAAGCACTAAGGAAAAAGAATCTAGCTGAACCATTGGTATGGGCAACCGAGGATGATGATCTATACTCCTCTGAAGATGAATGCGAGGACCCCAGCTCATCTCAAGGGGGAACTCCAGCGAATGTCACTCCAACTGCATCAGCATCCGAAGCCCGACCAAGCCCGGTTCAAAATATTGTCAATATTGAGGATCCAGACTCAACAGCTGATCAATCACCAGTTCTGAAGATTCCAGCATCTCCTACGGGTCAGGATTCACCATCAGTTGAAATCCTGGAACAGCCACTGTTGGAAGAAGAAGGAAGACACAACCGAAGATGGTATGAAGATCATTCCACTGACAACATCATCGGAGATCCAACCGAAGGTGTGCGTACAAGGAGCAGAGTTGCAAATCCAGATTCGACTGAGGAAGATTCCAACACTTACGCTCAATATGCTGAGGAATTGGCAGTTCTTGAGAAGTTCGAGCAAGCTGGAGATGTTGCCATGATTTCTTGCTTCGTAGCTGATGTACCAGAACCGAAGAATGTTGTGAAAGCTCTCAACTGTGTTCACTGGACAACAGCCATGCAAGAAGAACTGAATGAATTTCTATGCAACTGTGTATGGGAGTTGGTAGAAAGACCAAATGGTGTCAAAGTCATTGGATTAAAATGGATTTTCAAGAACAAGAGAGACGCCATTGGATTCATCGTGAGGAATAAAGCAAGGTTGGTAGCTCAGGGATATTGCCAACAAGAAGGAATCGATTTTGAGGACTTCTTCGCACCAGTTGCAAGGCTGGAAGCCATCCGAATCTTTCTAGCCATGCTGCATTTCACAAGTTCAAGGTCTATCAGATGGATGTGAAGTGTGTCTTCCTCAACGGTGATATCAAGGAAGATGTATATGTTGAACAGCCTCCCGGTTTTGAAACTGGAGATGGAAGAGTGTATAAGTTGAAGAAAGCAATCTATGGATTAAAACAAGCACCCAGGGCTTGGTATGACACTCTTTGTGGTTTTGTTCTGAACTCGGGTTTCAAACAAGGGTCAGTTGACAAAACACTGTCCACCATCAAAGTTGGAGAAGATATACTTGTTGTGCAAATCTACGTCGAAGACATCATATTCGATTCCAAGTCGGAGGAGCTGTGTGAAAAATTCTCAAATCTCATGAAGGAGAAGTTTGAGATGTCGATGATGGGCAAGATGAATTATTTTCTTGGACTTCAGGTGAAGTAGTCATCAAAAGGAATTTTTATCAATCAGTCCAAGTATACAAAGGAGCTCATCACCAAGTTCGGATTGCAGACAAGTAAGACCACAAGGATCCCGATGAATACAAACTGGAAGATTGAATCTGGAACTGAGGGAAAGCTGGTGGATGCCTGTAAGTATAGAGGGATCATCGGTTCTTTGCTATATCTAACCGCTAGTCGGCCAGACATATCTTACGCGGTTGGAGTGTGTGCTCGGTTCCAAGTTCAACCGAGGGAAGCTCACATGTTGGCAGCAAAGAACATCATCAAGTATCTGAAGGGAACTGTAAATGTTGGGTTGTGGTATCCAACCGACGACAACATCCAACTGACCGGATACTCAGATGCAGATCTAGCCGGAGATCGGTTGGATAGGAAGTCCACATCTGGACACTGTCAGTTCATGAGAAGCAAGCTAGTCTCGTGGTTCTCCAAGAAACAAGCATGTGTTGCCACTTCTACAACCGAGTCAGAGTATATGGCTGCCGGTAGCTGCTGCATGCAAGTGTTGTGGCTCAAGCAACAACTGAGAGACTATGAAGTTGCAACTGGACAGGTTCCCATTCATTGTGATAGCTCAAGTGCCATTGCTATCTCTTTGAATCCCGTTCACGAAGCACATTGACATCTGACATCATTTCATCCGAGACCATATTGAGAAGAAGGACGTATCCATGGAGAAGATACCAACTGAGATTCAGAGAGCAGATATCTTCACCAAACCTCTAGCCGAAGCACGATTCAAGATGTTATGTGATTTACTTGGATTGTTGGATCCATCAGATGAGGAACCAGCTGAGATGAAAAGATAGATATCCATCTGAGGGGGAAGCTCAGATAAAGGGGGAATCTCAGATGCAGATCACCAACCGAAGACATCAGATGCGGATTGCCAACCGAAGACATCAAACGTCAGCTGAACAGACGAACTCGAGTCAGCTGATGGTATGCTGCAACGTAGGATCAGACGTCAGCTGAACAGACGAACTCGAGTCAGCTGATGGTATGCCGCAACATTGGAACACAGCTGATTCCAACATCAGCTGGCAGGTAACATTTATGGCTGAAGGTGTTATGATCTTAAATGAGAATGTTTGAAATTAATTTAAACATTCCTGAGCATGTCAGTTACATTAAAATAGCCATCATGCCGCATTTAATGTAAAGTACGGCCGAACATTAATAGCCTACTTTATAGTGCGACTGGGCTGACATGAAAAACTGTACACCTTCTCACGCGCTGGTTGGAACTCGGTTCATGACGTCAAGTTAAAGCTAGTCAACAGTCGCGTGATCTCAGCCGTTGATGGATTCGCGCCATTCAACCCTAGCCGTCGATTTCAACCGAGTCAAAAACCTATAAAAGGCGGAAAATCAGGAAGTGATCTCTTACCTTCCTCATTCGTATTTATCTGCAGTTACTATTCATCATCTTCTCAGATTTTGTCTAACCTTTTTCTGCAAGATTTTCCTTCCTTCTTATATATATCTTCTCAGTGATATTAAATGGCACCCAAAGGAAAGAAAATGGCTTCTTCCGGACCCTCTCTAGTCCCCACTTCGTATGAAGAATCGTTCGACCTGCTGGTTCGAAGATTCACTTCGAGCAGATCCTATCCGACGATGAATTGGAGTCACCGGTGTTGGCTCCCCGTGCAAATATACTCAGGGAGAACGGCCTACTGGAATGGGCAAAGCTCTTCCCCTCCCACCTGCTCTCCAGGTCGGAGAATTCAATGTGAATCTGCAGTCGTCCATCGACAGCAGAGATGGAGTCACAACAGAGATCTCTTGTCGGCAACGCGACGTTCCGACTAGAACCATTCGCCGTATTTTTGTCTCCATTGCAGTATCCGACGTTCTTCGCCACATCATACCTGTAAACCACACCGCCACGGACTTCATTGAAAACATAACTGATGAGCAAGCCGATGAGTTTCTGGAGAATGCTCTGATCACTCCGGAAAGGTTAAAGAGCTATGCAGAGGACCAAATTAAATCCAGAACATCGACTCCTGTTCGATGTTGTCTCCAAGGTCGTGTTCGGCTACAGCGGAGCATTCGGAGACATCAGCCGACCGAAACTTAAACAGTTGCTGGCATTGGAGCACAATCACGAGATCAACTGGTTCCAATATTTTCTGAACCAGCTGACCCTGGAGAAGCAGAAGATCTCCGAGACCACAACTGACTCAGGGGAGAGAATGTTGAGTGTCAAGGGGACTTTAAATTTCGGTTGCAAAATATCTGCTCTGATCCTGCTCGCAACCAAGGGTCAGAACATGGTATGGGAGGACTGCAAGGAGACCCCTGTGAAGAAATTGATGTTGTTCCCAATAGTAAAGAAGGCGCAGGAGGTGATTAGGAGTGTCTATACTCCTAAGGAGAAGAAGGATGCTGGGAAGATAACTGAACCCAAGGACACAGCTGAGGAGGCACCAGCTGTCATTCGCCCCTCCAAATCGAAAGCTGCACGCCGACGCAGAGCTGAGTCGGAGAAAGAGAAGGCGGAGGAGCCTGCCCAGAAGAAGCTGAGGGTGAGGTTCAAGAAGACGATTGTTGTGCCAGCTGAGGACATACAGGCTGAGGAGCATGCTGAGGAGCCAGCTGAGGAACCAGCTGTTGATGCACCAACTGAGGAGGAGGCGCCGGTTGAGACGGCACCAGCCGAGGAGCCATCCGAGTCGAGCCACTCAGCTGAGGCAGTTGTCTTCAAGATCGTCCCTCACATTGCTGGAACTGATGAGGCGGAAGGAATGGAGACGGACGTGACATCGGATGCTTCTTCCTCCTCTGAGGAAATTGAAGACGTTTCAACCTTCCCCACGGCAGGAGTTGATGCCGTACCGCCCCAAGAGCCTCTTGCTCTCTCAACCGAATCATAGCCAAATGATCTAAGTCATTGCTCGATGCCAACATTGAGACCATTTCTTCGGCCAATGTTGAGGAACCTATTGATACCCCCCTCCTCACAGAATCTGATATTCCGAGCTCCCAGCTCGATGCCAATGTTGAGACCACTTCTTTGGCCAACATTGATGAAACACTTGAACCATTGCCTTATGAGAATCTATCTCCCTCCCCCATAGATGACGAAGCTGACCTTCAGGCCGTCGCGCTGGAGCATGAAGGCAAGGTGGCCTACTGCTTCCAGAAGCTGATAGGGATGTTCCCAGAAGCACGCGACATGCCAATCTTTGCTACTCTTGGAACCGAGCTGTTGTACCAATTCAACCTGATCTTCAGTCACTGGTATGTGAAGGAAGATACAATCAGGGTACACAACTGGGATCGGCTGAAGGCGGACGAGTCTCGCATCCGAGACTACTTCAACTATGCCAACCTGGAAGTCGCCTACAACAACAAGGTGGCACTGCTGACACGTCGTCTAGACCTCAGCAAGGCAGAAGGCACTGATACCAGGGAAACAGCTGGACAAGATTGCATTGAATTCCTCGACAACATGTTAATCAAGTCAGCTGACTTCCTCAATGATCTGGACGCAGCCGCCGCCGCAGCAAAGAATGAAGAAGAAGAGCTTCAACTGTACATGGCCAACCGTCAAGCCATGGTTACAGTTGAGCAGCCAGCTCTGATTGAACACCAAGCTCCAGCTGATCAGCCAGCGCCCTCATCTGAAGACATTTGCGAACTGATAGCTGAGAGGGTGAACCAGCTGTGGATGGAGATGCTTGCCAACTTCCAGCAAAACAAAGAAGATCAGCTGAGGATGTTGGAAGCACAAGAGGAGAAGAACAAGCAGCTGGTGGAGGAGAATGTTTCACTAAAGGCAAAGCTGGATGAATTCTCTTCCTCCACCAGCCAAGACATTTCTGAACTGAAGACAACCATCCTTGGGATCAAGTCTGAGCTGAACGTCTTCCAATCCTTGTCTGAATCCAACCTCGCTAAATCCCAACAGACTCAGGATGAAGAATGGGAGTCTCGGTTCGAGTCAAGATGGGTTGAGTTCGTTGCTTTCCAGACCGAGGTAACTGAAACATTCGCTGGATTGAGGAAAGCCGAACAAGAGCGCCATGACTCCGAACTGGACAAGAAGGTGGGAATAGAGTGCGCGGTCGATGAACTCTTCAACCGTATTCAACAAGCCGAACAACAGCTCACCTCTCTGGATGGATCAGTAGCCAACCTTGTTGCTGATGCCAAAAAGGGGGAAGATAAAGAGGCGGATGTTGAGATGCAGGGGGAAGAAGAGACCCAGGCTGAGGAAGAGATGCCAGCTGCTACAAAATCCCAGCTGAAGAAGAAGACTCAGAAGAAGAAGTCCGCTCCCAAGTCAACCAAAGTCGGCGGAGCTGAAATGGAAAAAGACTTGGAGCAGGCGGAGCAGTTTGGAGTTTCTTACAACTCCATAGCTGAGATCGTAGCCGAGCTTGATTCGGAACTCGACGGTATCACAACCGAAGAGTGTATTGCAGCTGCCAAGGCTATGGATGTTGCTGAGAAAGATTATATGAATCCGAGTTGGATCAAGAAGTTTGCTGCCAGCCAGGCTAGAAGAGTAAACCAATTTGAAGAGGAGCTGACAAAGATAACAAAGAACTTGGACCGGAACATCGCCTCCCGCAGCCGTCGCCGCATTGACAAACATCAGGTTAAGGCTGAAGCTCGGCTGAGACAACAGAGGTTGCCAGGGAAGGTCAAGGTCCAAAGTTTGTTCAGGCACGTGGACAAGTGGATGCCAGTTGAGTGGAATGAAGAATGGGAGTCATTCAAGCAAGAGTTTGTGAATGACTTCTATTACAAAAAGGTCTTCTCAATTGACGATCCAAGAAAAGCCTTCAAGGAAGCTCTGACCGAGTTGCACTCAGGGGACCCGGGCATGTTCAGCCAGTTCAGGCGTGCCATGATAGAAGAAAAACTGGACATGAACACAGTTCCGGTCCCTAAGAGGGTCACTTATCAGCCTCCCTTCCTCCCACACTCTCGTAACCCCAACCGTCAGAAGATTGCAGCTGAGGCGAGGCAAGTCTGCAAAGAGCACGGTGTGGACATAGCAAAGGAGTCAGAAGCAAAGAGAGAGATTTTTGTTAGAATTTTTAGCAAATATGGGCTTAAGTTTTAGCTCAGTTAGTTTTTGAGCAACTGATGTAACTTTTGTCTTTTGTGCTTATCTTTGTAACCATCAGTTGTAATAAAAACTATTCAGTTATACGATTCAACTTGACATACAATCTCTCATTGTCCAAGCTCTGAATCGCAAAGTTATCACAATACCATGTTATAACTGTACTAACCCTTTGATGTTTTAATCTTATAGACTTTCTAGATTTCAGATGAGATTTTGGATAGGTCAGTAAGATTTAGATCAGTTTGATTTGTAAGAACTTTATAAGGGGTTTTGGCATCATCAAAAAGGGGGAAATTATTGGGAAATTTATTAAAGTTTTGATTGATTCCAAAACCAACTGACCCCAACCGAGTAGATGTTGCCAGATCCTATTGTTAATAGTTAGGCTCGCTGTTTGAGCATTGTTGAGATTTTATCTTTACAGGTCTCCAGCTGAAGACGACAACAATGCATCACTCGGAGAGAACATCAGATGTAATTAAAGACAACTGAGTGTTTAAAAAGGGGGAAGTTACGTTCACAAGATAGAACATCAGTTGAGCAATTCAAAAGGGAAGAAGAAAGTTATCTGAGCGTTCGAGCCAACTGAGCGTTCAAGTTTCAGAACAACAACTAAGTTCAAAGGGGGAAGATACAAGAGAATATCAATTGTAAGAAAGACGACTGAGCGTTCGAAGCCAACTGATCAGATTCAGATACAAGAAGGACAACTGAGCGTTCAAGATAGAACATCAGTTGTAGGACTAAATCAGTTAGATCAACAGCTTGAAGTTCAAAGTCAGCTGAGAGTTCACATGTTCCTACTCAGACAGAAGCATTCAGATAGAACATCAGCTGAAGACCAATCAGATGAAGATCAAACAACTCAACCGACTGTCAAATGTTGGAGGTCAAAGGTTAAGATTTGAATTTCAAACAAGGAAGTCACGTGAAGGTTTGACTCTCTGTCATTACCTCATTTGGCCCAACACAAGGCTGTCTCAGATGGAAAGCAGAAGCATGCAGTTGCCAAATCCGGAAACTCTGCAGAGATGAGAGACAAGTCATCGCTTTCAAAGAACAGAGATCAACAGCTCTTTCAACGGCTAGTTGATTCTCTCCGCCTATATATAGAGGCCTTCATTCATTTAACAGAGATACAAGACAGACAAGAGCAAGAAGAGATCAAAGAGCGAAAGAAAGAACCACATACGTCACACGAGCTGAGCTGCATTCAATCTCTTAGAACATCATTAGTTGAGAGTTCGAGAGTAATAGATTCTGTCTAAGTGTCTTTTGATCCAACCTTGAGAACATCACTAGTTGAGAGTTCGTAGAGTGTTAGATCATAGCTCACTTCTTGTTCGAGCTATTAGTTGGAACCCCACCCTTTCTTACACCTGAAAAGGTTATTAGGACCCTACTCTTCCCATAACTGAGTAGATAGGTTGATTAGTACCCGTAAACTAATCTGTAAGGTGTATAAGTACCCGTAAACTTATCTCAATGGTTGCAAAGCCCGCGTAAGCTTTGTGGTTTGTCCAGAAGAACTTGGACTGAGTTGTGTGGACTCACAACTCCCCGTGGACATAGGAGTTATCTCCGAACCACGTAAATCTTTGTGTGTTGTGTTTATTTTTCAGTTATCTTATTGCATATTCAACTGACCAACTAACCTGCATACAAACTGCATTCTTCCATATCAATTGTCTTGGTTATTGACCAACCTTGCCTTTAAGTGTGAGTTAATTTTTATACGAGTTAATTTCCACCACATTCCGCACAGCACTTCACTTCCAGCTGAGTGTTTCTTACTCGGTTGTGATTCCAACTGAGTTGCATTACTCGGTTGTGTTATTTTTAGGGGGTTATTTTTAAAAAGCTTTATCTGGTGTATTCCCCCCCCATACACCAGAACTCGTATCGGGACCATCAATCGTGATCCAAAATCTTGACGTGAATTTGGCATCTCTATCTGATGTTATCGACTTTGGTATTCCATGCAGACGTACAATCTCACGGACATACAATTGTGCTAACTTCTCTGATCCATAGGTAATCTTAATCGGTAGAAAGTGAGCTGATTTAGTGAGTCTATCAATAACTACCCATATGGCAGTGTTTTCTCTTCTTGACTTAGGCAAACCTGTCACAAAATCCATGGCTATATTCTCCCATTTCCATTCTGGAATACTTAATGGTTGTAACAATCCGTATGGTCTTTGGTGTAGAGCTTTTACTTGTTGACAAACCAAACATCTTTCTACAAATGAGGCAACGTCTCGTTTCAAACAGTTCCACCAAAAATTCTTTCTTAAATCATGATACATCTTCGTACTCCCTAAGTGTGTTGTATAAGGCGTATCCTCGGAAATTGCATTGTCCGGTGCCTCAGAAAAACCATCCGGTTTATCCGTTCTTATCCTCAGTCGAAGCTTCTCAATTGATTTGTCCCTTCTTGGAGTCTTGCGACGCAGCGCGTCAGCTACCACGTTTGCTTTTCCTGGATGATAGTTGATTCCGCAATCATAATCCTTGACTAATTCGAGCCATCGGCTTTATCTCATGTTCAATTCCTTTTGCTCGAAGAAGTACTTCAAACTCTTATGGTCCGTAAAAATCTCAACCCTAACATCATAGTGATGGTGTCTCCAAATCTTCAGCGCATGCACAACGACTGTTAGTTCTAAGTCGTGGGTTGGGTATTCAACTTCATGAGGTCGAAGTTGTCGTGAAGCATAAGCTATCACCTTTCCATCTTGCATCAAAACACAACCTAATTCGTTCTTCGAAGCATCTGTATAGACCACGTATTCCTTATTTGCTTCTGGCAGAGCCAACACTGGTGTTGTGGTTAACTTCTCCTTGAGTGTCTGAAAACTCTTCTCGCATTCATCCGTCCATTTATACTTGTTTTCCTTCCGAAGTAGTTGCGTCATAGGTCTAGCAATCGTTGAAAATCCTTCCATGAATCTTCTGTAATAACCGGCTAAACCTAAGAAACTCCTAATTTCGTTCAAACTTGTTGGCAATTTCCAATCGCGTACTGCCTCTACCTTGGCAGGATCCACCTTGATGCCTTCTGCTGATACGATGTGTCCAAGGAACATCACTTCCTTCAACCAAAACTCGCACTTACTGAATTTGGCGTAAAGCTTTTTAGCTCTAAGCATTTCTAAAACTATTCTCAAGTGTTCCTTGTGTTCTTCCTCATTTTTGGAGTAAATGAGAATGTCGTCAATGAATACCAAAACAAATTTGTCTAAGTATGGGTGAAAAATCCAATTTATGAGATCCATGAATATTGCGGGAGCGTTAGTCAAACTAAATGGCATAACTAGGAATTCGTAATGGCCATATCTGGTTCGGAAAGCAGTCTTAGGTATGTCCTCGGGTTTGATTTTTAATTGATGATACCCGGATCTTAAGTCTATTTTTGAAAAAACTCTTGCGCCCTTAAGCTGATCAAAGAGGTCTTCTATTCTTGGCAAAGGATACTTATTCATAAGGGTGATCTTATTTAACTCTCGATAGTCTATGCACATCCTCATAGAACTATCCTTCTTTCTTACGAACAAAATCGGTGCTCCCCAAGGTGAAACACTCGGTCTAATGAATCCAAGGTCTAACAACTCTTGCAGCTGGATCTTAAGCTCTTCTAATTCTTTCGGTGCCATCCTATATGGGGCTTTTGATTTGGGGGCCGATCCTGGTTCTAAGTCAATCGAGAAATCTATGTGACGGTCGGGTGGTAAACCAGGTAAAATTTCTGGAAAGACGTCTTCATATTCGTTAACAACTTTCACGTCTTGAATGGTCTTCTCAGCTCCTGGTTCTCCAACTAGATATACGAGATAGGCTGTGCAACCCTTCTTCTTCATCAACTTCTTGGCTTGTAAGGCGGATATTATCGGTATTCTCTTGCCCATTGCAATCCCATGAAATTCTATCGGTTCTTTTCCTGGTGGTTGGAAAGAGATTTTCCTTTCGTTGCAGAGAATCGTGGCATAATTCTCAGACAACCAGTCCATTCCTAAGATTATATCTACGTCCCACATTATCATAACATTCAAATTGTTCGCCTTAACCTTAAGAGTTCCAATTTCTAATTCTAGGTTAGAGCAACCATGCGTGGAAGTAGTGATCTCTCCTGAAGGTGTAGCTACTCTCATGGCGTGTTCAGCTCGTACAGGTCTGATATCTAAGTTATCTGCACACGAACCAGCAATAAAAGAATGCGATGCGCCAGTATCAAACAGTATCTTGATAGGGATATTATGAAGTTTACCCATACCTGCTAGGTTTCTTTTTCCTTTATTCTGCGCACCCTGTTTCATCGCACATGCCCTTGCATTCTATTGCTGTTGAGTGTGCTGCTGGAACTACTGCTGGGTCATCTACTGCTGCGGCTGCGCTTGAATCGCTCTCAAAGGTTGGGGCTATCCATAATGGTTCTGTCCTGCCGCTTGTAATGGCTTCGGGCACTCCCTCTTCATATGCCCTTTCTGTCCGCAGTTAAAGCAAACACCCATGCCTGCTTGACAAACGCCGGGATGCGTCCTATTACACTCTTGACAAACAGGAAAGGTAACCCTCCCTGGGTTATTATTTCCATGGTTGAAATTCCTTTCTTGTCTCTGTGGCTGATTCTGCTGGTTATTTCCTCTTCCTGACCCTGCTTGTCTATTTCCTTGTAAAAACAACCCTGACTGATTGTTTACCTGCCACGGCCTCTTGCCAAAACTGTTGTTCGGGTTAGGCTGCTGAAAGCTTTGCTGGTTGCCACTTCTCTGATTCCCTTGGTTATTAAAGTTCTGATTATATCCACTGCTATTTCCCCCTTCCCACTTTCTTTTCCCTTGGTAGTTGTTATTGTTGTTGTTGTAGTAGCCTCGGTTTTGATTCTGGGTTGGGGCTGGTGCTGTTGTTATTGCTTTTCTTTCGTCAGACACTATGGCCTCCATCTCTAGGGCTCGCCCTAAAACTTCCGTGTAGCTCAGTCCCCCATGACTGGCTAACGCAATCACAAACTCATGCTTCAGTCCCCCACGGAACTTCTTGCTATCTTATCTTCGGTATCCACCTGAGCAGGCGCATACCTCGACAACTCACAAAACTTGGCGTCATATTATGTTACTGTCATCTTCCCTTGCTTAAAGTTATAGAACTCAGCCTCCTTCTGAGCTCTATAGGTCTTAGGTACGTACTTATCATATAGTGCTTCCTTGAATTCTTCCCAAGTAAAACGAGCCAGGTGCTCTGCGGGTATAACCTTCTGTCGAGCTTCCCACCAGTAGTCAGCTGGTCCGGAAAGCTGAAACGCGACACACAACAGTCGCTCCTCATCAGTACATCTGAGGAGTTTGAAAATTCACTCAATAGATCGCACCCAAAGCTTGACATCGCTTGGGCTACCAGATCAGTTGAACATAGGTGGGTTACGTTTAAGGAACAAGTCCTCAATGTCACGACGGGGTGGGGGTGGAGGTGGTGATGGTGATGGTGGGGGTAGGGTATCACGATGTTCCTGTTCTTCCTCTCTATCATTCTGTGTTGGACGTCTACCACGTCCCCTGGGCCTACCAGGTCTTCCTCGGTTGTTAACTACTCTTGGCGGCATACTTTCTTTTGAAACTATAAGAACAAAACTCTCATTAGCGCCTTACTTTTATGCCTTCTTTTACTTTCTAACCCTTTTCCTGACTTAAACAAGTTCATGGAAAAGAAAACTGATAATAGCTTCGATACTTAGCTCTTTAAACTTTTAACTTCTCGGTTTAAACTAGAATATTCATTCAAACTTTTTCTTCCAAACGCGCTTAGAAGAAACTTTTCATAAGATTAAGCCCACACTCGGGTCATCATATATATATATATACACGTCAAAAAGAATATTAGTTTTGCCTCCAACGAGGGCTTATACAAAAGCTTAGACTACGACTAGTCTAAACTAGGCTAACTGCCTATCTATAAACCGGGTGCACTAACAAGTTGCATCTCCGTATTTACTGAAAGTACTAGAACGGAAACAATCCCAAAAACTTCGTATCCATTTAGAGTACTACAAAAGGATGGTTAGTGATCCGACTATTTACAAGACAAAAAGAACTTCTACTACTACTACGCGGCTAAGACGCTCTGCTCAACAAGTTGCTGTCGAGTCACTACTGCCCTCTACGGCCTGCAACTCCTCGGGGTCCTCCTCAGGGTCCTTCTCAGGATCCTCCTCGGGGTCCTCCTCCATCGGATCCTCCTCCTCAGAATCTGAACCAAAGACGAGCTGAAGTGCCTCGTCAACCCTCAAAGTAGTGCCGTCCAAAAGTGTAAGTGGTGGTGGTGAAGGCACGTCAGAAGTAGTCCTCTCGGAGTTTGAAACCAAGTAGTCTGAAAATTCTATCGGACGAAAATTCTATCGGACGCGAAAACCCTAATACAGTAGTCGTTCGACCGACTTTTGAAATTTATTTTCTGAAACGGATTTTACTGTCAGTCTTAGAATCGAAAATCCTTAACTTAGGCGTGCAAAGCCTTAATTATTAATTAGATTTTTATTTTAAGGACGGAATAATTATCCGGGGTATTACAGTTTGTCCGCATTATAGGAAATGCAATGCAGATGATGGTATGCTTCTTAAATTTATATTGTAACTCAATTTATGTTGTTTTTAATTGCAATGGAATACTGCTATGCTCAATTTTTGATAAATATTACTTTATCCTTTGCAGTCCCCAGTTTGCCTGTTATTGATCCCATGATATTGGATTTTAGTATTGAATGGTCTTCTAGGAATCTATATTCAAGACTAGATTTATGATCAATAATGCAGACACTTTAAGGAAATTTCTAGGATAGAAAAGGACATTGCTGACTTCTGTTTTCATGATCATCGTACTCCTGTCAAGATGTATGTATTTCTGCTTATTTCCTTCTTCATATCCATGTATTTTATTTTTTGCTATTACACTTTCTTATTAACTCTTAATATTGATTTTAAGGATGAATGTATTTAGTCATGATCTTCATTGTTGGAAGTTCAATTTGAACTTCCAATCCATGAAAACTCTGAATGATGGTTTTTTTCCTGGATTCTAATGTGATTGATTGTTGGTCTATATGCTGAACAAGTCCATCAAGTATCATTGTTCCAGACTATCAATTGTCACTAGGAAGTTCTATTTCAACACTCAACATTCGGTATATTTTTATCTTTTTAAATTAGAATTTTTTTTCATTTTCATTCTTCCTTTTTATAGTAATCATTTAACTGTTCTTTTTTCTATTCATTTCTTTTTTTAAGTCATATGTTGAGAAATTGCTCGATGCCAAGCCTGGTGATGATTTTGAAGAAATAGCTTGTTCTGTGAGAAGTTGTTGGCATTTTTCCATGAAGCAAATGGTTCAACTTAATGATTTGCCATTTATTGAAACTGTAAGTAATATTTTGTTATTTTACATATTATTGTATACTGTATTCTTTCTTCTTCTTTTATGTTAATACGTTTTTTGTTCTTATTAACAGTTTATAATTCCCATTTGCCTTGATAAATATTTTGTCGCTCTTGTTATCAACTTTTGTTCATCGAAGATTCAGTACCTCGACAATATTCTCGATCACTGTCCAGAAAACTCTCAAAATTGGAAAATGGTTCGAATTGTGGTAGGTTTCTTTTTTATAAATATCTCATTTGCTGTACTTTTATATAATAATTACATCTTTAAAAATTGTTTCTGTTCTTATACAGAAAGATTAGTTTACTATATTTCTCCATGATATAAAACATCCAAGAGCTGCAGAGTTTTCATCGTTTACTTTTTGAAGAAGTTTCATTCGCATGGAGAAGTGACAAGATTAACATTGACTGTGGTGTTTTTCTGATGCATCACATGGAACATTTTGATGGCATCCCTTACATGCATGAAGATTTGTCACAGGTTTGATATTTTGTATTTCTTAATTTTCATTCAAATTTACAAATACATAATAGATTGTGTTGTCTTTATTTTTGAACTTTGCTTTTTCATCAATAAATCTGCTACAGTTTTTAAGTTTTTTCACTTTGTTTTGTTGAAGGTTAATGAAAGGAAAAAGCTTAGAGTTCTCTATTGTTCAAGGATTGTCCTGTCTTCTGTCAATAAATGCCTACAAGAAGTGCTGACTGAGGTTCTTCGATTTGCTAAAAGGGTGAAATGAGATGTTGTTAATGCGCCATCTTTGTATTGGAACTGATATGTTGTTTTTGACATTTAAATACATTAAATATTTGTTCTGTAAAACCAGCCGTCGAATATTGGTTATTTTCTCAGTATTGTTGAACTGGTTATATGAATGATGGATTTTATTTTTGAACAACATTATTTATTATGAAAATATTGTTGATGAGTATGTGATGATTTTTGTTTATATGAATTTGTGTAGACTGTTTGTTTAAAGTTATTTGTTTAGTTTCATTTTCTTTTTGTGAACATGATTCTATTTGTTGTTGATTAAATGATGTGTTAGGTGTAGTTAAATTGATGTTATGCTTTGTGTTGTGTTTTACGCAATAAAGAACAAAAGTATAATTTGTTGTAAACAAAAGTATGTATTGTTATTCACAGAAGTAATAGTTTGAAATATTACTTTCTGTAGAACTATAATTACTTTTGTCATTGCGAATTCTTATTGTGTAAAAATTCCTAATTTCAGCTTATAATATAGTCGCTCAATCTTATAATAGATCATTCGATATCTTTTCAAAACTCTCACAGTAAACTAACACGTGAAATACTCCACTTGGTTACAATACTTCTTCGAATTGTTGCTCGTTGGCTTGCAATCCTTCTTTATAATATAATAATAATAAAAGTACAATTTATTGTGTGCAAATAATACACACTTCATTACAAAAACTAACTTTTATGATTTCTTAAAAATTATTTTAACATTTAACAAAAATTATAAATTGTAATATTCAAATGTAGATATTTTTGTTATTAAAAGTAATTATTTATAAACATTACGTTTCATAGTGAAAATTTTTACTTTTTGAACGACGATAATTACTTTAACGTTAAACTAAAAGTACAACTTGTCATGCATAAAAGTGGACATTGTTGTGATGAAATGTACTTATTATTAAAGATTACATCTCTTAATGACAATATTTACTTTTTTCAACGAGAAAAATTACTTTTAACTTTTATTAAAGACAAACTTGCGTGAGACCGGTCTCTTGCTAGAGACTGGCGCATCCGATCTATGGATTACATGCGCATGCATCCACGTACGGCTCATCCACCCCATGCGCTACTTTTTTGAGATTTTTTTTTAATCCAAGAATATTTTTTCTCTTTTTTATTTTTATTTTTATTTGCCCCTTGATTTTCTTGTTTGCCGCTTTTTCTTTGGTAAAGATTCGAGCGAGAGGAGTCGAAGGCCTCGGAGCGAGCTGAAATAATCTAAATTGTTGCCCGATGATTATCCTTATATTAGTAAAATCGGAGCTAAAGACGGAGCCGAAGGCGGAGTCATAAAATCTAACTTTTATTGTGTGCAAATAATTTAACATTTATTGTGTGCAAATAATACACACTTTGTAGCAAAAACTAACTTTTATGATCTCTTAAAAATTATTTTAACGTTTAACAAAAAGTATAAATTGTCATATTCAAATGTAGATATTTTTATTATTAAAGGTAATTATTTATAAACATTACGTTTCGTAGTGACAATTTTTACTTTTTGAACGACGATAATTATTTTAACGATAAACTAAAAGTACAACTTGTCATGCATAAAAGTGGACATTCTTGTGATGAAATGTACTTATTGTTAAAGATTACATCTCTTAATGACAATATTTACTTTTTTCAACGAGAAAAATTATTTTGATTTTTATTAAAGACAAACTTGCATGAGACAGATCTCCTGCTAGAGACTGGCGCATCTGATCTATGGATTACATGCGCACGCATTCACGTATAGCTCATCCACTCCATGCACTACTTTTTTCATTTCTTTTTAATTCAAGATTTTTTTTTCTCTTTTTATTTTTTATCTTTGTTTACCTCTTCGTTTTCTTGTTTGCCGCTTCTTCTTTGATCAAGATTCAAGCGAGGAGAACCGAAGACCTCGGAGCGAGCCGAAAAAATTTAAATTATTGTCCGACGATTATCCTTATATTAGTAATCGGAGTGAAGGCGGAGCCGTAAAATTAGAGCAGAAGACGGAGCCGAAGGTGGAGTCGTAAAATCGGAGCCAAATGTTTAGTTGTAAAATTTGAGCCAAAGTTAGATAAAAAAATATTAAGATTTGAAAATAAAAAATTGGAAATTAAAAAACAAATAGTAACTCATTCGGAAGTAAAAGACTGGTCTCATAATATACCAACTCTCAAGTACAATTTGTCATATTCAAAAGTAAATATTGTTGTGATGAAATGTAATGATTTATAAACATTACGTTTCATAGTAACAATGTTTACTTTTTTAACATTAATAATTACTTTAACGTTTTAGTTATTCGGACAATCCAACTTTTTTCTACTACTATTATCTATATATTAGAAATTACTTGGAAACATTACATTTTTTTCTATTAATAATTACTACAAAATAGGATATATTAAATCATACTTAGGATAATCCAAATATTACTCGTATTGTTATAAATCTTGAAACATGATATATTAAATCATAATTAGGATATAATAAATTATCAATTAGTATGTATTATTGATGAATAATTTCACTGTTTTGAAAAGTAAATATCATTAGTAATAAAAGTTTCACCTTTTGTGAAGAAAAGTAATGTTTAAAAATATTACCTTTCTTCTTAAAGATTATTACTTTGCATCATTAAAATCATTACTACATAAAATGAAAACGGAAAAACAAGTAAGTTGACTATTAGTTTCTGTTCAATAATTAAATTACTAGATAAATCTTGTTTCACAATAAAAATTTGAAAGTGCAATAAAATTTGAGATTTTCCAATTGAATACAAAAATAATTAATCATCCTAATACGTCATTTAATATATGTTGCTTTCAATCCTGATTTCTTGTAGTTGTAAGATCAGTTCCCTGCACATTATAGTTAAGTCAAATTAGTACATAAGAAATGTAATACCCCAGATATTTCCTTCCGACGAGAAATAAAAAATTTCTAATTAATTAAGGCTTTGCATGCCTAAGTTAAGGATTTTCATTTCTAAGACTAACGGTGAAATCCGTTTCTGAAAATAAATTCCAGAAGTCGGTTGAACGACTACTGTATTAGGGTTTTCGCGTCCGATAAAATTTTCGCCCGAAAACTCAAATCGAGAAACCGTTTGATTTTACATTCACTCTTTTTGCGAGACGAGTAAGTTGGTAAAAATCCGTTTTATTATTTTTCCGGACAAAATTTGGACTGTGATGTCCCGACTTTTTATCGGATTTTGAAAAACGAAATATGCTTTCCGAGTATGTGATTTATTTCTAATCTAACGGACGAATTAGATTTCGTCGAATACATAACCACCTAAGAAAGTTTTTTTCAACTTTTATATCGACGTTCTAGACCCGGAAACGAGATATTTCTGTCAAATAAATCCCCACCCAAACGCACCTTAGTGAGTCATCCTCTTAAGTTGGATATTTTCTCACTTTATGGAATAGTATACATGAGTCATCTCTCTCTCTCTCTCTCTCCCATTTCCGCCACTTCTTCATCTCTTTCTCTCATTTCTCTCTCAAATTCCTCCATTAAAGTTCATCATCCAAGCTTCCTCAAGAGCAACAAGTCATCCGTCTACCGATCGATTTCATTTCCGAGTTCATAATCAAAAAGGTAGGAACTTCGTCTACGATATGAACCGAACAAAAATCAATTTCCATCCACCTAATTTTTTTCGAAAAAAATGGAATGAAGAAGCATGATGATCCTTTGATTAATACATGTTATAGTATGCTTAGAATTAGAGTTTATGGATTGAATCATGTAAAAAATCATCCCCTCCTAACCTAATGTCATTACCGAAATTATTTTGAGATATTAGGGGTTTTTGCTAGTTCGATTTTCTTGATGTTTGAGTGATGGATTCTTGTTCTATATGATGTTAGATAACTACATGAATTAATTTAGAATTTTCTAAAAATAAAAATAAAAGTGTAAGAGATGAAGAAGGCATGTTTTGATGAAGAAGATGTTATGATTTTCATGTTTTGTTAATGAAAATGAGATGTAGTATGTATGTAGATGAATATATAATTAATTGGATTTTTCTAAAAATAAATTGAAAAACGTAAGAGACGGAAATCCATCGATAAGTCAAGACTCGTTAATGTTTTGAGAATATGGGTTGCATATTAGTGATTCTTGATAGATAACGATCGTTGTTGTAAAGTTTGAGGGAAATCGGATAATGTAGGATTTTCGCTAAGAGATGAAAAATCAACGATAAGTCTAGAATAGATAATGATTTAGGTTTGTGATTCGAACCTATGATAATCTTGTTAGTTAATGATCGTAACCGTAAAAATTGAATGAATTCTAAGAAGATTTGATTTTTGATAAGAGACGGAGAATCGAGATTAAAAGCCAATAGAAAAGTCAAATAAGGAAAACCTTTTGATAATAATGATTGTTATTGATAAACAAACAATAGTGTAGTTGATGACATTTCCATCCGAGATACGAGATGTTATGAGTTATAGTTAAGAAACGAGAAGTTGATAAATGAAAATGAAATAGGAATTGAATTTGAAATTTGATTTGGTATAGTAATTGGTTAGTTGAAAATGACGAGGAAATGCTCGTCGTTTGTTTAATCAAAAGACGTGAATGTGAACCCGATTAAGGGACATTTGCATGTAGACTGCATTGAGATGAAATTTTCGTGAAAATAAAAGTGGAAAAGCATTAATCAAACCTAGAGAATCGTGCGTCGAGTTTTATCGAGCATTAGGGTTTCGCGCGGACTGTTTTGCGACGTTTCACGGAAACTGTCATACTTCTAGCTCGCTTAACGAAATCGAGATCCGTAAATTAGAGAGTGAATTAGACATCGGTGGCTTTCTTTTGGTATAAAATTCATCCCCTGTTTTAAATTTCTATGTTCTGTGCGAACTCCAGAACCCCTGACTTGTGCTGAAAGTTTCCAAAACTTAAATTCTTAAGTTGAATCCTTTTCAACTTCGTTCCATATGAACTTTTAAGTCGTTATAAGTTATCGACATCCATTATCTACTGACCTAAGTGTTGAGTAATGAGCCGAGTCAGTTTGTAAATGAGAATTGATCGAGTCTCGTTTATTAGTTAATCAAAAGAAAGTAGTAAAGTGCAAAAGCCTAAAAGACTAAAACCAATTTCGATTTCCTTTTTCTTTTATCGTTGCGATCAAGTTACTTAAGTTTGTTTATTTACGATAAAAGGGGGAAGTCAGCACCGAGGGTAGGACGAAAGACCAGAGACGGAAGCTCGTATTATAGTTCTGTATTCAGTAAGGTGGGCTTTTCTATCAAAATAAAATGAGCAATGCTCGAAAGTGTTTATTTACAGCTTTGATAATTGTGTTTTCAAAGTGATAATCAGAGCATGAAATAATTGTTTTATGTGAATTTCTCTTGTGCCTCTCTGAGTTAGCCCACAGAGTGCTATCCAGAGTATTGGATTCTGAGTTAGCCCACAGAGTGCTATCCAGAGATTCCAACTAAACGATCAAATTATGAGATAGCCCACAGAGTGCTATCCAGAGGGACAGATTCTGAGTTAGCCCACAGAGTGCTATCCAGATGATCGGATTCTGAGTTAACCTACAGTGTGTTATCCAGAATTAAGTGTACAGCAGTATAAGTCTTACAAGTGTTTATGAAAAGATGCCTGATTAATCTATACTAAGTATGAAATATTTTCGGCAATGCGCCCACTAAGTGCTTTATGTACTTAGCCCTGCATGTTTGTTTTTAAATGTGCAGGTTGAGTGACGAAGGTGGAGAAAGTTGAGTAAAGGTCGTACTTAAGAAGTAAAGTTCAGTTGAGCCTCGATTTCACATTTGATATGTGATATCATTCTACGTTTTTCCGCTGCAAATAACTCTCTTATTGTTGTAAATCTTTTCGGTTTAATTTGTTCATACTTTAAACCTAGTCTTCTCTGATCACAACTTTGTCGAGCTATCTTTCGAGATTGACTCTCTTTTGTCTAATAAGAATCAGTTCATAGTATTTTTGTCTCGGTTATAGATGATAAGTTATTCATTTATTCTTTCATTCCCCATTCTTCCCCGCCTCTTTAATCCAATCCCTAGTCGCACCTCGGCTTGGCCATCCCTCGGGATTTGGGGCTGTGACAAGAAATATATGAAAGAATATATGATGCCACATATCAATGATATAATGAAAATATTTTATAATTAAAATTTATAAATTATACCTATCAATAATAATGTATTCATTGACTGAATTTTACTCTAGGTTTCTAGAATAAATGTGGATTTGGAGTTTTGAACCAAATTTGTTTGGGCTAATTGAATTTAATTCCTCCGAACTCTTCCTTTTCTTCCTTTTATTTCTTTCAATCTGTCATTTTATTCTTTTCTTCCTCCCCTTGTTCACTGATTTTAAAGGATCTTTCACACTAACACCCGATACAGATGATCCAACATCCTCTTTGCTTTCATTTATTTCAGTTAATGCAGTGTTCAACTCTGCAATTGTTGCTGATTTTGTAGCTTACAAACCATCTTCAAAGATTCTCCTTGCCTTTTCATTTTCCTGCACTTGTAGAATTAGATTCAAGCAGTATCTCATCATTTCATGTCTCCAAGGTCGAACACTTGTACTTTGCTATTTAGAACTTTTATCCCACAGAGCTTCTTTTGCACTTTTAGTCCACCTTTTGTTTATGTAGCAATCTGGTATTGTGTTTATGGAATGAATGTGTAATATCCTCAAACAATGACTACACAATATTCCACATTCCTCAAACATCTTGCAGTTACAAGTTACCAGAGGATCTACTACATAATAACTGACTTGGTAACTACCCTCAGCATCACTGACTTCATATAGCTTGAAATCATATTTATTGCTTAAAAGAGAAGATGATTGAAATAGACATTTCATGAACTGATTCTCAAAGTCTTTGAAAAAGGTAAGTGTGTATACCTCAGCACCATGTTTGATCATTCCATTCATGGGTAATGAGGAGGCAGGCTGTGCTCTTGAACATTGGAACTCATCATTCAATTCGGTGTTTCTCCAATGCTTGACTGTCTGCTTGAATATTTCATAGAACTCGGTCAAGCTTGTTGTTTTCTTGATTTGAAGCTCAGACATTGGTTAGTACTTTCACTGCGCTGTGATGATAGAATCCCTGCAGAGAAGTGCTCTTTATTGAATGCATTTGACCACTTTTCTCTCAAATCATACAACCTTTGAATCCATGAATTGTTCTCCAATTTATGTTCTGTAACCATTTTGCTCCAAAACTGCTCAATTCATCTGCACTTTTGCAACCTGTTATGCATTTCTGAAATGCATCACCAAAAGTTTTATCACTTTTCAGCTTGCCCAAATGTGCCTGTGCATTTTGGTATAAATGCCAAATGCACAACCTATGTCTTGTTTGTGGAAAGACCTTTTCGATGGCTTTTGTCATTTCCAAATTTTGATCTGTGAACAGAGATGAAGGAGTTCGACCACCCATGCATTTCTTGAAAGTCTCAAATAACCACATAAATGTTTCAATCTTCTCATTTGATAGGAATGCACATGCAAACATAACATTCTTATGGTGATTATTGACACCAACAAATGGAGCACATATCAAGTTATACTTGTTTGTTCTATATGTTGTGTCAAATACCATGACATCTCCAAAAATCATGTAATCATCTTTCATCATCGAATCCCTCTAAAAAACATTACTTAATCTGCCATCTTCATCTAATCTAACCCTATAAAAGAAGTCAGGTTGTTCAACAGCCTGATCTCTTAATATATCCGTAAGTGTTTGTGCATCCGCTCCTTCTATAGCTAAAATTTTCAACAGATTGACAAAATTTAGTTGGTCTTTTTTTGTATGACCAACCTATCATCACCCCTTGCTTCTTGTGTTATATATCTATACACATCAGTGGGTCTCAATCTAGTTGACACCATATCTTCGATAATGGTTACATCTTCAATGCTAATTTTTCTGTTAGAATAATGCATGTAACTTAATTCTTGTCTACAGAGTGGATGGTTGTGCTCTAAAACATGTTCTGTAACTTCATAAACCCCATCATTAGGTTTAAAGCTAATCTTCAAACATGCTTTACAATCTATCCTAATGTTATGTCTTTTTATCTTTGCAAATTCATTCGCACTTCGAACTCCTTGATATGCACAAACCAACATTCTATAAACCAACACCCCAGCAACATTGCATCTTGTGTTTGATTTTCTAATACTAAATCCCACTTTTAGAGAGTGTCTTCTGTACAAATCATAGATATCTTCAATTTTCTCTCTTTTTATACCAATCAAAGAACCAGAAATGCAATCAAGATCACATACATATATTAAGTTCAGTTTAGATCACAACATATAACATTCTCACAATTTATACTTTCGTTAAGACCAATATTTACTTTTATTCACTGCAATTATTACTTTTCAAGATAAAAAAACTGTATAAAATGGAAACAGAAATATACATAAAAATACTACAATAACCAACTCCATCATGAATATCAACCAACAACCCAGCAACCCAATAACATTGCATCTTGTGTTTGATTTTCTAACACTAAATCCCATTTTTATACTAAGTTCAGTTTATAGCACAACATATAACATTCTCACAATTTATACTTTCGTTAAGACCAACATTTACTTTCATTCACTGCAATTATTACTTTTCAAGATAAAAAATTGTATAAAATGGAAACAGAAATATACATAAAAATACTACAATAACCAACTCCATCATGAATACCAACCAATCAAAAATAAACATGTTAGTTTCTCATACATGCATTGATAAGTGTTTTAGAATGTTACCACATTCATTTTCAGCCCTTTCTTTACTGTTTAGACTCTCTGATTCATCATCTCCAGCATTTGAATGAGCTTCCACAATGTTTGTATTGTCAATTCTTTCATCATCTCCATCTCCAATATATGAATGAGCTTCCACAATGTTTGTATTGTGATTTCTTTCATCCACATTATCAATTTCCATTCTTCCACAAATCTCAATTTCTACTGCAAAAACAAAGAAAGCTACAAATAATCATCCATTTTGAAAAGTAATCATTCTAATGCACAAAAGTATCATTTGCAGTGATACAATATAACAATTTAATTTCACCTCAACTTCGATATTTCTATGAATATAGCTTTAGGATCTAGTAAATTAGGTTGAAATTAAAACCCCCAATTCCATTTTGAATGAATTATTGAACAAAAAAAATCATACATGTATTATTTGAAATCAGTAAATTAGGTTCAAATTTCTTACAATTTGTATGTTCTTTGGTTGAATTTGCTGATTGAATGAAACTTCTTCAATGATTTCGACCTCCAGCAGCCGGAATTCGAGCTTGAATGGTCGGAATTTGTTCGCAGATTTTCATTGTCTCGGAGGAGTTGTAGCTTCAATTTCAAGAACAAAACTGAAGATATTTTAGATGATTTCGACCTACACGTGTCGAAATTTGAGCTGTAATGATGGGAATTTCTTGCTTGATTACTGTCGTGGAGCTCGAGCTTTGAGATTGAAAAATTCTTCGTCGTCGAGCTGTGAGAAATCGCGATGAAGAAATGAATGCGGTTTTTCTCTTTTTTTTAATTGCTAAGTTGGGTCGCGGGTATGGGCTCCGGTCGGGTCGGGTTTCCGAGTGAAAACCGGTTGCACTCAAGTCCATCTCTCTCTCTCTCTCTCTCTCTCTCTCTCTATATATATATATATATATATATATATATATATATAAGGCAAATGATGATATGTCATTAGGGTACATGATAATAACAAATTTTGTCAAAAGTTCACTTTTGACGAAAATTGGGTAAAATTATACCCAATTTGACTGAAATACCCTTATAGGGTAGTGGGGTATATGGTTAATATTCAAAAAACATTAATAGCATTTTCCTCTCTCTTCCCTCTCATTCTCTCTCCTCATTTTCTCTCTCTCCATTTTCTTCTCAGCCGCGATTCCTCTTTCTTCTCAACCATATCTCCGCCTTCAACCACTCTCCGTCGTCAACCTTGTACCTCCATTTCCTAGATAGCGCCGCGGACGAAAAAGCCAAAAACCGCCGAACTAACGGCGGAACAAAAAGCGGTGGCAGCGAGCAAACCCGCGCCGACCAAGCCGAGCAAAACTGCCGCGACCAAGCCGAGCAAAACCGCCGCAAGGAAGCCTACCAAAGCCACGACGAAGAAGAGCAAAGCCGCAACGCCGACCAAAGCGCCACAAAAAACTAGGTTTAAATGCACCGAAATTCCTCCGCCGGCGCGCGAACAAATGCCGCCGCGCGAACAGACGCCACCGCAACAAGACAAAGAAGCACATTCGATGTCGCTGTGCGAAGAAGAAGCACCACAGCCGTCGCTGTTGCGCAAAGAGCTCGAAGCACAGTCGTCGCCGCCGCGGGAAGAGGAAGAAGAATAGTCGCCGCCGCCGCACGAAGAGGAGGAAGCCGATGAAGAAGATGTTTTTGCAGATTTGCCGGTAAGTTTTCCAGATCTGAAAGTTATGGTGGTTGCATGTTTGATTATCACTTGATTTCTTCGATTTCGCGGGTTTACTATGTTTTGAATGTCAATTGCGTACTTAGTTTGTTGAGTAGAATGGAAATTAGGGTACAATTTGTAATTAGGGGGAAAATTAAACTGGTACACCTGGTACGTTTTGTGAAATAGGTACCGGTAATTCCAGATATGTAATTTCTGGAATTGAGCATAGCTTGTTGTTGAATTTCTGAGATTGTTATGCATGGTATATTTTGCATTCGGTTAATGTAAATATGGCATTGTCTGGTTAAAATTGGTACGATTTTGTAAAAGCATATAAGTTTCAACTTGGTAAGCATTCGCAAATATGTACCAGGAAAACTAGTGTGTTTCTAGTACACTCGGTACGCATTTTAAAAAACGTACCGAGTGTATCAATATTTCATTGTCATGAAGGTACGTATTTACAAAAGCGTACCTACTTTACTGGTACACTCGGTACGCATTGTAAAAAATGTACCGAGTATACCAGTAATTCATTATTTTCAAGTACGTATTTGCAAATGCGTACCTACATGACAAATACATTAGGTACGCATTAGTAAAAACGTACCAAGTGTACCAGAAATTTTAGTACGTATTTGCAAAAGTTTACCACTTTTACCAAGCAGATTATGACTAAAGAGTGAATAAGTATTTGTCATTGAATTGTTTTCTGTCTTATTGCAGCACAACTAGCCATACAAGCGGCTGGAGCTTGCCACCTTGAAAAGCAAGGTGATGACTCATGGTTATCAGTCACTTATTTTAGACATTCGAGGATGCCTCGTTGCAAGTGGAAACTCCACATTGGAGAAGCTGAAGCAGTCTTGCCTCGGGCACTTTATGGGTATGGAGGACTTCAACACGCGATCAGGGAAGGCCATACACTGGATGGTGCTTCGTCAAGTGGAGTCGTTCCCCGAGTATGATGAATCACCTGTATGGTTCAAGGTTGACGGGAAGCTCTTGCGCTTCTCCAGATCAGAATTTGCATTGGTGAACGGGCACAGATTTGGCCCTGCAGAATTCAACCCATACGCCAACCACACTATACCGCGATCCTCGCTGTACACCAGACTCTTCGGCAACAAAATGGTCACCCCTGCAGAGGTGTGAACACCATTTAAGAATCGGAAGTTTTTTCGCAATCAATCTGTTATCAAGCTCAGCTCCGACGACTACTTGAAGTTGGCTAAAATTTTGTTGGTGACGTCGTACATCCTGGGCTATGATAATGTCAGGGACAAAATTCCAGATTGGGTATGGGTCTTGGTTGAAGATGAGGAAGCTTGGGAGAAATTCCCTTTGGGCAGTTTCTCTTTTCAGATGGTTGTCGATCTTTTAAGCATATCGACACAGAAGATAAAAAAAAAAATCTGGCATCGCTTACCACATTCGAGGCTGCAGCTTCGCTTTATTGGTAAGTTAATGAATGGTAAAATTGGTACTCATTGGAAATCTTGTTACGATTTTTTAATTACGCATTTACAAAATCATACCAAGTTTCCAAATATAAGTATAATCTATTGGAAATCTTGGCACGATTTTATAATTACGTACCAAACGTAATAGTTTAATACTGGTAAACTCGGTAAGCAATTAAAAAATCGTACCAAGTTTCCAAATATAAGTATGAGTTATTGAAAATCTTGGTACGATTTTATAATTACGTACCATGTAAACCTATTGTATCTTGTTTATAATTACATACTAACAAAGTTTATTTATTAAACAGGTTGGATATTTGAGACTGTGCCGGCGATAGGAAAGAAGGTGGCATTGAGGTCCACTGAGAAGAAACTGCCTCGGATGTTGAGGTACAGATTCCTCAGAGACACAGAAATCCCTCCAGAGGAAAAGATAAAATTGGTAAGATTTCTTTCTTACATCTAATATAATTTTAGTAAAACTTGGTACGCATTCACAAATACGTACCACTTTTACCAGTATAAAAGTGCTACATTTGGTACGCACTCACAAATGCGTACCAAGTGTGCATAGATATATTGGTAATCTTGGTACGTAATTATAAATGCGTACCAAGTGTACCAAGCTAAACGAGCAGTTTATTAGGTACACTCGGTACGCAATAGGCATTTCGTACTGAGATTACTTAAATAAATTGGTAAACTCGGTACGCAATTATCATTGCGTACCAAGTGTACCAAGTTTACCGGCAATTTGTATAACCATATTGTATCCTTGTCAGAATCTTCGACAGGAGCTGAAGCCTTCCAATGCTGAGAAGAAAACACCGTACTGGCTATCACTTCAAAACGACTTAGATTTCAACAAGTTTGCATTTGAGTATGATCCAAACGATGCCAAAAAAAAAGAGAAAAAGAGAAATAGCTGACGATTGTGGGGATGATCAACAGCCTGACGCCAATGAAGATGATGAAGACACTCCTCCTCCTCCTCCTCCTCCTCCTTCGCATACCAACACTGCATCCACCTCCACCGCTCCTCCTGCCGCCAATACTGCTTCCTCTGTCCTTGCCACCTTAATGCAAGGGCCGGAGAGAGCGGTTCTTGTGAGAGAGATAGCTGAGGCAGCAGCAAATCTACTGATATCATGGCTAACAGATGAAAGGCAGCAGCTCGTGAAGGATGTTGGGAGCTATGTTGTTAACAAGCTCCAAGAAGAAGGGATAGTCCAACCCTTCGCGAGTGCACATTATACATCTCCAGCCTCTCCACAAAATAACATCGAACCCAACTCCAACAGCATCCCCGTGGACGTGGATGGCGAGAGGGAAAGCGCAGAGAAAGAGGAACAGGTGGCAGCAGCCAGGGGAAGTGCGGAAAAAGAGGAACAGCAAGCAACAGCTGGGGAAAGCAACAAGACGAGCATGAAGAAGGAGGGAGGAGCGCCAGAAGAGCAAGTTGGCGAGAGGATGACGGAGCAGGCAGATGATGATAAGGTACAAGATGCATCTTGAGTTGATGCATAGCAATATTTGAACAATTTGATGGTGGGATAACTTAAACAATTTGATATTTTATTTTTCATGCTGTGAACAATTTAAATTTATGTTCCTGTTTATTTGATGTTGTTGTAACCGAATTCGTAATACATTGGATGCATTATTTTTCATCATTTGATATGTATTGTAGTTGGGTACGCATGGTACGATATATAAAATCGTACCTGTTTTGACGCGTATGCATGGTACGATTATCAGTAAAACATACCATGCGTACAAACAAATGTTTGTTAAAAACGTACCGAGTGTACCGAGTATACAATACAAATCTAGTACGAAATTTGGAAAAACGTACCAACATTTCTCTTTTCTCAAGCAGGGCCCTGAACATGCAGGAGATCAATTTTCCGACACTCAAATCAACATGTTGTGGGACACCTTTTAGGAAGAAGATCAATTTATACCTCCGTAACAGAAAATTCTTCAAGCATCTACAGCTTCAACTGGATCATTCGAACAGTGTCCATAATTTCAAGCTCCACAAGGTGCTCAAGCTCCACAAGGTCCACCTCCATAAAATCCACAAGGTCCAACTCCACAAAACCAGGCACAACAAGTTCTAGCTCCACCACAAGATCCACCAGCACCACAACCCGCAGCTCAACAAGCTCAAGCTCCTAGAATAACGGTACACATCTTGAATCCGAGGCCAATCCGAAAAAGATTTCCAGCTCCACCTCTACGCAGTCCATTTCTCCCGGATGACGTGCGACCAACCCGTCACACATTTGAGAATTGGTTGAACTCAGAAGATATGGCAACGTAAGTTAAATTTTTCATCTTACAATATCAAAGTTTACACGTTTAAAACGTACAATTTTGTAAAAACGTACCAGGTGTACCAGTGTAGAATTGGTAAACTGGGTACGATTTGGTCAATGCGTACCCGGTGTACCAGTGTATATTTGGTAAACTCGGTACGATTTTGGAAAAACGTACCAGGTGTACCATTTTGCAATTGGTAAACTCGGTACGATTTTGTAAAAACGTACCAGGTTTACCAGTGTACAATTGGTAAACTCGGTACGATTTTATCAATGCGTACCAGGTGTACATTTTTAATTGGTAAACTCGGTACGATTTTGTAAAAACGTACCAGGTGTACCAGTGTACAATTGGTAAACTCGATACGATTTTATCAATGCGTACCAAGTTTAATTAATATAATATTCATTGAAAACGGGAAGAATGTCGGAGCCTTTTGTGGTGTTGAGAAGACCTTTTTTCAGTCTATCATGGATCCAACAGGACAGCTCGACATAGAACACATTGAGGCTTACCTTGTTGTTCTCGTGACAAATCCTAGAATGGTCGGATTGGGAGAAGTTGACCCGAAGATTGCCGTGACATCTTGTTATTTTATGGTAAATTCAACCAATTAAACTGATTTTAATTGTTTACAGTAATACTTCTACACAGATAACATATATATATATATATATTTATATTTCTTACACTTATTTGTAGAAAACGGTGGAGAATGTGTTCGACTCGGTCAACCTACCTAAGAGACCCAATCCCTTTGATCCGTACGATCACAAGATCTTTAACACGAATGTTGAAGAGGTCTTCCCCGAAGATGAAATGAATAGGTTGCTTTTGTTTGCTGAAGCAACTCAGCCAGCATGGGGGGAGAACGTAAGGCATTGGGTTTACTGCGACAAGGTACGATTTTATTGATACGTAACGATAAATCTAAGTACACTCGGTACGCATTGCTAAAATCGTACTAGTTTTACCAAATGCATGTATGGTATACACGGTACGATATTATAAATGCGTACCGAGTGTACCTAGTTTTCCAGTACGCATTTTCAATAACGCACCACGTTTCATTTTTTTGTAGGTAGTTACACTATGTTTCTATAAGAAACACTGGGGTACCCTGTTGATAGATCTCAAAAAATAGAAGATAACTCTCTATGACTCGAAAGAACATACATTTGAGGACTACCATTTTGATAATCGACGAGATCTATTTCTGCCAATGACAAGAACGATCCCACAAATCATGAAGGCTATTGGATATTACCGAGAGCATCGCATCAAGGACCCACAATTCAGCCAGTGGGAATTATGCTTTCCTCCAAAGAAGGGCCAGAAGAGAAACAAATTCCAGTAAGATAATGGATATGATTGTGGCCTCTATACGCTCAAATATGTGGAGCAACTCATCTCAAAAAATCCAATAACAATGCAAAGTGCAAAGATGTTTGGAACAACATGAAGACCGGGTGGAGTACAAAGACCACATAGCAAGGACCATTTATGCCCATAGCACAGAGGAAGTGACACCGGAAGTCATGGATTTCGATAGAGTTAATGAAGGCAATGAAGGCAATGAATGAACAGTGAATTGATGTTAATATTTTGTGCAGGATGGATAGTATTTTGTCAATTCATACACATTAGTATATTTTGAATGTGTATTTTGGATAACTATTAGCATATGCTACTGATGCTATGTATATTTTTTATCTTTATTGGTAGTATGCATAAGATAAGTATGTAATTGCATTATGGTACGCACGGTACGCAAATATAATTTCGTTACAGTTTTTCTAGTACGCAAGGTAAGCAATTAAACAAAACGTACCAAGATTTACTTGAACACTTGGCACGCATTTCGTAATGCGTACCAAATTCTGATAAGCAAACCTGGTAAGCACTTGTAAATGCGTACTAGGTGTATCGCATCCAAACTTGGTACGCCGATACGTTTTTAGTCAAGTTCATAACAATTTTTATAGTGCGCAAGGTAATCAATTAAACAAAACGTACCAAGATTTACTTAAAAACGTCCCAATAATTACAATAGTATTTGATACAATATTAATAAAAACGTCATAAATTTCAAACAAAAACCTTGACAAACAGTACACATCTAATAAAAAACAATAAATCTCCAACTATCAACCAAATCTATGTGGATCTTGACATGTTTGGCGAGTATGATCCGCAACATCACAAATACCACATTTTTTCGTTTTGCAGGTTCTCGTTTTGATGCTTGGTTGGTTGCTACTCCCTTCTTCTTCCGAATTAATCAAGCAACGTCTTAGAGGGCATGTACTCATATAATGACCTTTCTCATGACACCACAAACACCCTCGACTGCGTTTGGTATGAGATCCAGTTGGAATCCTCTTTGTACTCAGTCGTCCAGCTTGCTTAGGTTCCTTAGGTGTAAGAACAATCCTTGAAGCAACATGTGGAGGCACACACCACAAATCTTTATCCGGAATAAGCATCATATCATCAACATAAATCTCACGCCACGTCGCAGTAGAATAATATTCATGCACATATGACAGTGGGGATTCCTTCTTAAACCTAAAAATGTGTAAAAATTAAAACTTCTTCGAAGGAAAACATGGTGCGTAATTAAAACTGCGTACTAGGTGTACCACATCAAAACTTGCAAACTTGGTACGAATTGGATAATGCGTATCGGCGTACCAAGTTCTGACGATCAAACTTGGTACGCAATTGTAAATGCATACCAAGTTTACTCGTCAAAACTTGGTACGCTAGTATGTTTTTATCCAAAGCGTATCGGCGTACCAAATTCTGACGAGCAAACTTAGTACGTAATTGTAACTATGTACCAAGTGTACCACATCAAAACTTCCTAAGCAGGTACGCATTGATCAAAGCGTACCTGCGTACCAAGTTTTCATGCGGTAGACTTAGTACGCAATGATCAAAGCGTACCAGATGTACTAAGATGTTTTGGTAAAATAGGTACGAATATGCAATTAATACCAACACATAAAACTTCAACTTCACCTGATTGCTGCAGTAGCGTGAGAGCAAGGTATTAAGTCCAGATCCCATACCCGACATGAACACTTCTTGGAAGCAACATCAACAACATTGTTCTTTACTCCAAAAATGACATTAAACTTCGTATCAGATATCGGTTCAACTCTCATCACACGCCCCGCCTTCACAGCTATACCTAATTCCCTTGTTGCGTATACCGATAATTCTTCATTTCTAGATCCAGATTTTGTGCGCCGGTGAAAGAACCAAGATTGCACAAGATTATGACAGTATTCTAGAAGAGAACATTCCGGAAGTTTTCTAGCCCACCGAAGTCTTGAATTCATATTCTCTACAGCGTTGGATGTACCAAACCCAAACTTCTGCATGGGGCATAGTGCAACAGACCATCTGCTCGGACCAATACTCATAAGCTTTTCATAGCCATTACGAGAGGCCTCCTTCAAATTTTTCATGTACTCCTCATAATCTTCTACTTTGTAAGCATTGGCAGCAAGATGGAATAGATCAGTCACAACGGTACCCCAAGTCTTCAGGTTACCCTGTATATGAAACGTACAAAGATCATGAGGTATGCCAGGATAAACTCGATCAATAGCATTCTTGATACTCAGATGCTGATCAAAAACTATCATAAAATTCGGAGGGCAACCAAATGTCCCACGGACATGCTCCAAAAATCACGATCAAGATGAAGTATCCTCCACATCACCAATGTCAAATGCTAATGGAACAATCTGTTCATTAGCATCCTTCGTAGCTGCAACAAATAAAATGCCCTTGTATTTTCCTTTCAAGTGTGTGCTATCAATGACAATCACGGGCCGACATGCACGAAAAGCTCTTATGCACGCAGAGAGAGCAAAGTAACAATATTGAAACAAACCGTCTGGACAAGTCTGAAGGTCCACAATTGAACCCGAATTCATCTGCTCCAACATGTATAAGAACTTGGGAATCATCTGAAAGAATTTATCTCAATTAATACAAATAATCACTGAAAGTACACTCGGTAAACATGGTACGCTTTTGAAAAGATGTACCGAATGTACCAGTAATATAGTTGCAAACTAGGTACGCGTTTAAAAAAACGTAGGTACGCAATAGTAATTGCGTACCAAGTTTGCAAGTGTATTACCGGTACACTGAGTACAATTTTGTTAAATCGTACCAAGTGTACCGGTAAAATAGTCGCAAACCTGGTACGAAATTTTAAAATCGTACCAAAATTACCAATAATAATTAGGCGACACTAATATAGAAAAGGATAGAGAAACCTAAAATGAATTATCCGCATCGCCAAATGAGAGTTCCAGAGCGTGGTGCTTACCAGCCAAAGCAGTAGAATATTTTACATTCACACCAAATTCCCTTCGTATCTCTGATTGAATATCCTTTGGCTTAAGACACGAACCATCTTCCCCAAAATTTGGGCCAAGGTGTGCAGTAACAACTCTAGATGAAACCTTAGGATTAGGGTGATATGTTAAATCATCCACACAAGAGTGACGAGTGAAGAGATTGATATGCCACAAATTAGATGCTGCACTTGCTCGCATCTCAAACTCACATCGTTCTACCAGTTTGCATCTCACGTGGAGTACACCTTGTTTGATCGAATCGGTTTACACTGGAGATGCTTTTTCATGTGGTTTAAATCAAGAGCTGACTTCATTTTCTTCTTTCCGACAAAAGTGCCACCCTTAACAAGCTCATCCACACGCACAACCGGTGCAACTACTTCATCCGACGGAATAGATGCTTGCTGGGCTGCACCAGGAATAACCCACAAACGTTTTCCTACACTACTTTCATTACCCACATCACTATTACCATCCATATTGCTATTACCAACATCATGGTCATCATTCTCACCAATGCCATCAAAACCCAAATCATCACAAACAACATCAAAATTGTTCTAGTCTTCATTCTGCAAACCACCATCAATTAACGGACTCTTCCTATTATGAGATTCATCAATCGTAGAAGAAACCGCCACATATACAGTAGGAAACTCCAACACATCCATCAAATAGAACAACTCGAAATCATCTGTAATCTTCATTCTCATAGTTTCACCACTAGGAGACTACACTAAACCATCTATATCAAACATATACATACTCTTATCCTTCTTCATTCGAACTTCAAGTTTTGCTAATAAAGATTCAAAGCTTATACCACTAGTTGGTATAGGAATATACTCTTTCCTACCACCCTCATAAATGTTCTCTTTCCAGTATCCTCCATGCGCAACCACTAAAGAAGATGGCCTTACTTGCACCGAGTAAACTTGGTACGCATTCAAAACTACGTATTGCGTGCCAAGTACACTTTGTACGTAATGATAAATACGTACTGCGTACCAATAAAACAAATTAAGTTACACGGTACGTATTTATCAATATGTACTGCGTACCAGGTAAACTTGGTACGCACCAGTACGCAATTGAAAAAACGTACCAACTCAGAACCAGAATTCAGTCGCCGGAAAATCACCTCCATATCTTTGACGCCATAACCAAAAATTGCCGGAAAATTACAATCGAACACCCGTAACACGTTCAAAACGAAAATTCAAGCATAAAACACAGCAAAATCGCAAACAAATTTGTAGAATAAAAAAAATAAATTCAAAAAATTCTCCACAAATCACAACCAAATTGCTGCAAAATCACAACAAAATTAGGAGAAAGATAGACGACGACGACGATGACGGACAAAAAAGCTCCAAAATATGGAGACGAAAGAGACGACGGCGCGACGATAACGAAACAGCGGCGACGACGACGACGACGGAGAAAAAGGATTGAGAAATTAGCTGAGGGATGAAGGATTAACATGAGGAAGAAGAAAACACAGAAAAAAAAAACGAGAGAGAGAAACGTGAGGTAAGGGAAGAAGAGAGAGAACAAAAAGAGAGAAAAATAAAAGTGAAAAAGTAGGATTTCTAGTGTACTAGGATGGAATAAGTTATAAAACATAAGGGTATAAATGTCCAAAAAGTAAACATATGACAAAAATTGATAAAATTTGAACTAATGACCTTTTTGGATACATTTCAACTAATGTCATATGGGTGCATTTCCTATATATATATATAGATAAATATATAGATAGATAGATTACTTTAAATTATAAGCGACTAAAGCTTTTATATATTTTTTTGAAGAGATTCTAAACATAGCCCCCAAATTTCTCTTTATATCCCCTATATTTAAAAAATAAAAAATTTATGAATAAAAGTACTATTTTACCCTATAACCACCAAAATTAAATTCTAAATAAATACTAATAACCGAAGTATCATAACCCTCAAATTTTAAAGAAAAAAACATGCTAATGTATATAGCCCCTTCCTCGCCACAAACCCGTTGCAAAAATCCACCACAACAAAGAACATTGCATATTTCCAAGCAAGGATTTTGTTAAATATTTTATATTGAATTTTCAAGAATTAGCGAATTAGTGATTTTTTCTCCTAAAAATATTTGAATTATCAATCTGGAGTGACCAATCCTATTAATTTGAAGAAAATAAACTTCAGCAAATATTATTATGAACTGCAAAAAATATGGAGAGGGGAAAGTCGCCTCCTTGTTCATCTTATCCCTAATAAAGTTCATCTGTTATTTAAGATAGAAAAACCACATAATTAATTGCTACTTTTATCGATTAACCATAAAAAATGGAGAAGAATTGAATAAAATTGATTTTTTTTACCTTCTTGAAACTCTTTCTCTCCAAAGCAACCATGGATGAAGGCTTATACTCCACTACAGAACTTTTGTCGCCGCCCATCGTTGTTTTCTCCAAAACCTCTGTTGCCTTCTTTCTTGTCGCCCAATTTTTGTTGCTCCCAATATCAATCATCATCAAAACGATTCAACAATCTATTACTCTTGCACAATTAGCTTCAGGATGACGACGAACGGTGACAATCACATAAGCGGTGATGGAGGCAATGATGTAGCCGCTCACAATAAATTTGGAGACTATAAGTTTTTTTGTATTTCTTTTTTTAATTTGAGGCTATAATTATTAAACTAACTATTTTTTTAGAATTTAATTTTGAGGGTTATAGGTTAAAATAGTAACTTTATTAATATTTTTATTATTTTTTAAAAATAGAGGCTATAGAGAGAATTTGAAGGCTATATTTAAAATTACTTTTTTTAAATTAAAAAACAAAACAAAACAATTCTAATTAAAATTTTCTAATACGAAAAAAGACAATAATACACAAACAGTAAAGAAGGTAACTCGACTCTTCTCTCTCTCGCGCCTCATCTCTGACGCAAAAACTCAAACAACAGTTGCGTCGCCTCCCTGTCGGCCGTCGCCTCCCTGTCCGCCGTCGCCGCCGCTACGCCATCCTCCGGTCTTGCTCGGGTTCTCGTGCCCGCTGTTGATTCCCCCAGGTACCATAAATCTATCTTCATTAGGGCTCGAATTAGGCTCCAATTTAGGCAAAATCATTCTATCTTGCGAATTAGGGCTAGTTATGGATATTTTATGATTTATGAACCTTATGTTATGGTCATGGAATTCATTTTGAGGATTTAGGATTGGACTTTTATTATGTTAGCATTTTCTCTTCATTCTCTGTTCATATTATGTTGCGTGATCGAATTTGTACTTTTAGATATGTATGCATTAGTTTGTTTGGCTGTGTTGTTCGAATGATCTGGAAATTGAGTGGCTAATGCATCGAGCTGAAGGTTGGTTCTGCATTTTGTGAAGCATTTGTCTAAGTTTTTGTCCATATTATATTATCTAATGTGGGAGTGCAGAGTGTTGTAGCTTCGATTCAGAGAGGTGCCGATATTGTTTTTGAACTGACGGTTATTCAGTTAATCGACAACCGAACCGCCCAACTGAGTTTGGTTAGCGGTTAACCGAACATCATGACTGGTGCGGTTAACTGCAGCATAATTTTGCTTAGTCGGTTATTGGTACAATGGGTTATTGGTTTAGTTATTGCATATTTAACAGATTTCCACCCATAGTTAGAAGTAAAATGTCAACTAAAGTCTAAAAAAATAAAAAATAAAAGTGAAAACACCGTAGGATGCACAAATTCTTTTTTTTTTATCAAGAACCTTGGAGCTATTTTAATTTGAAATTTTGTATAAAATGTTCAATTTACAAATTTAGCGTAAAATTCCTTCAGCATCACCAATTAAGGAAAAACAAGCCCGCTAGAGAGAAAAACATGAAGATCGTTCGGAGAGACCTGACGCGCAACGGCCCTGGAAGTGTGAAGGTTGAATTTCTGTAAATATATTTTTGCTTATTGTATCGAGAAAACATTAACTATTTCACCACAATCGTTTTTCATATTTTGTTTTTTGCCCTAATGGTTTCTTAGTTTTGATTACTGGTTTTGGTGCAGATGATTCCAGATGAAGCAGATGATCTATGGCTTGTTTATAATTTGATTGCAGAGGGCGATAATGTAATGGCCGTCACAGTTAGGTAGCATTTTTGCACTAAGAGCTGTTCTAAATTGGATTAAAGTTGACATGCTAAATGGTTTTGAACGTATAGCCTTGTTGAATGTTTGAAATAGATCTCACAATGTTGTTAATTTCAGAAAGATTATGAGAGAAGCCGCATCAGGAGGAAGAGATGCTGAAAGAGTGAAACTGAAACTAGAAATCAAAGTTGAGGTAACTGAAGAACTTCATTCATGCTCTTAATGGTTAATGAATAATTTCATTTGCTTTAGCTTTTTTCTGGACAAGATTGACCAAGAATTTATTTTAAATATCAGACTATCGAGTATGATAAAGAAGGATCTGTCTTACGTATACGTGGGAAGAATGTTTTGGAGAATGAACATGTCAAGGTAGGTGGCTTAAGCTTTCTAGTCCAAACTACTCATATCCTTGGTGCTTTAACATAACTTAGTTTTCACTTTTCATTTTATTGCAGATAGGAGCATTTCACACTCTGGAAATTGAGCTCAACCGGCCTTTTGTATTGAGGAAGGTAATCTTTTTAAGTAATAAACTATTGCCATTCATGAGTTGTCTTTATGCAACTCACTGAAAAGTGAGACTGCAAATATACATACTATGCTTATTAAAATCTTGTCACCTATTTAGGACCTTTGGGACTCATTGGCATTGGATGTTCTTCACCAAGCATCTGGTATGGACCCATTAACCTGTGATTTCTTTCTATTTCTTTTGGAACTACATGATCTAGATTTATATTTAAGTATTCACTCATAAAACATAAATTGCTATTCCTCTAGATACTCTCTTTTGACAAATGTACTTCCTAATTTAATATTGTCTACACCAGACTACCAGATAATATTAGTCACGATAAAGTATTGTATTAGAAAAGGCACGCATGTTATCGAGCAAAGAAAATTCAACAACATATTAATAGATGTATATACTGCCCCTTGGAAAGATTACAACCATTGTAGGGTACCTTGAGTTCCAATGTGCTTATTTTGACTTCGTGTTTTTTAGATCCTAAAGCGAGCGCAGACCTGGCTATTGTTCTGATGCAAGAAGGTCTATCTCATATCTTCCTTGTTGGTAAAAGGTAAACATAGTGATTGTGGTTTTCATATATTATCAAGGAAAAATATTAACAATATAGCACCTCATTTTGCTTTTTCTAAACTAAAAATTATGTGTTCTCTACTTCTCTTCACTCATCTATAGTTTATGACTTTGCAAAACACTTATCTCGGTTTCTATGAGGTGTAACTTGTTGATGATTGGTCATATCTTTTGGTTTGTGATTTTAGTTTGTATGCATTGTTGTTTTCCAAGTCTTATGGTCAATTGATGTGTGCCACAGCATGACAATTACTCGTGCTCGTATAGAGACGTCAATACCGCGAAAGCATGGACCTGCTGTTGCAGGCTATGATAAAGTATGATCACTTTCTTGCTATTACTGGTCCGGTTATCTTTGTAAAACTTTTTTAAGATGATGTAATTATTATCCATTTTATGATGCTTTGTTTTGCAGGCTTTGAGCAAGTTTTTTGAAAATGTCTTGCAGGTGAATCTTAGCCCAATATTGTTGTTGTGCTTGATCATTTCTTTTCAAACTTAATTCCAGAAGTCAATAAATGTGGTCATACAAATTTGTGGTGTTTTAGGCATTTCTTAAGCATGTGGATTTCAACGTTGTTCGTTGTGCTGTGATTGCAAGTCCGGGGTTTACTAAGGTCCAGTTTAATCTAATATAGCTCATCTCTGTGACTTCTCATATGCCTGATAACATGTGTTGATAATTCTTGTTCATGTTTAGGACCAATTTCACAAGCACTTACTGTTGGAAGCAGAGAGAAGGCAGCTGAGATCTGTCATTGAGAATAAGTCCCGCATTGTTCTTGTGCATACTACTTCTGGTTACAAGTATAACCTTCTCAATCTTTACTCTCTCTCTACTCTAATATCTTTGATATTGCCTTCGAGAATTCACTAGTGATAATTTTTGTATGGAAAAAATTTAATTCTAGCATTGCTTCGGTTCCGCTGTAATAAATAAAAGTATTGGCAGCCATGAGCACTTTAACCTACTCACATACTCTCCCCTAGAAATAATAGAGGGCCTTGATATGTACTTTCAAAAACGTGTTAAGTGATGCATGTTATCTAGTTTGCTCAAAGGCTGGAAGCCATGGCCAAGTAAGCACTGTTAAATCCTTGCATTAATCTATGCTGCCTGTTATGCTAATTTTCCTATAATAATTTGGATGGTTCATCATGCTTACCTTTTCAAGACAAGGTAAAGGACATGAAACAAAAATCTAAAATGAGTTCATCCCCTATGGTACCATAAAATTTCAATTTGACAGGTTGAAAGAGGTTGCTAATGAGTTAGTAAATTAGCAAGCACTAGGTACTTTTGTAACTTTATCTTTATTAATTGTTGCAGGCATAGCCTAAGAGAGGTTTTGGAAGCTCCAAATGTGGTGAATATGATCAAAGATACTAAAGCTGCTCAAGAGGTAGTGTTCCACATAGTGCACTACTTATTAACTGGAGCTATCTACTCCATCTTCAATCTGACACGTTATCCTAATACAACTTTCTTAATCATAGGAGTTTATTTAAATCTTGCAATTTCATTTCTTGATGCAGGTCCGAGTACTCAAGGATTTCTTTGCCATGCTTTCCAATGTTAGGTTCTACCCTTCATATTGGCGTGCATATCATGCTTTTCTATAGCATATATATTATATACATGTATTACATCACTGAAGTGAGGGAGATAGTAAAAGAGTTGCTATTTTTTTTTCCCCTTATTTGACTTGAGGTTTTGCTTTTTGCTCAAGGATCCTGAGCGTGCATGCTACGGACCAAAGCATGTGGAAGTTGCCCATGAGCGAATGGCTGTCCAGACGCTTCTAATAACCGATGAGCTCTTCAGGTTAGTAGTCTTATTAACTCTTACAGTTGCAAGTTCCCATGAGATATCCAGTCTACTTTCATGCATACTTTGTCAATATAGATCAGGGTTACACTTTCTGTGTTTAACTGTATCATCCCATTGATCAATCAAACAGTTTCCATTTGGGACTGATAAGTAATATTTGTTCAGTAACAAGCAAAAATTCCCCTTGTGCATACTTCTTTACATGCTATTACGTTTGAGAGTTGGATCATTGGCAAATGACTGGGAAAATCATTTATCTGCATGCTTTGATTTTTTTAATATAGATGCTCTTTAATTTTTTTCCCAGCATATAGTTGAGAATCCTGAAAATTATAACCTCTTGTGAGCAACTGAGCACATTTAAACAGGAATCATTTGTGGAGAAGGGAGTGACCAACAGTCGGGACTGTTTTTGATTTCATGAAAACCCATACAGCATACTTATAAACGTATTAAGCCCTATTACAGTTGGTAGCTATTCCGTACAAATCATGAACGTTTATTTGCACATGCTATGCCAAGAAGAGGCACCATGGTATCTCTACTGTCCACGAAATATGACTTTATTTCTACAATTTTCAGGAGTTCTGATGTTGCAGCAAGAAAAAAGTATGTTAATTTGGTCGATTCAGTCAAGGCATCAGGCGGCACTGTTCACATATTCTCATCAATGCATGTTTCAGGAGAACGTAAGTATTCAGTTTTTTAAATTGCATCTGTTTATTAAATTGTTAGATGGGGAAGGGAATGTGTGCTGTCTTTGTGCATGCATTTTGTGAAGTTGTTTGTACCTAGCTTTTGTGTGTTAAGTGGAGTAATATTAGTTTCTTTTGAGCAGAACTGACGCAGCTGACTGGTATTGCTGCGATTCTTCGTTTCCCCCTGCCAGATCTGGATGACATAGAAATGTAACACAAGGTTGATCAGAGATGATAATCTATTTTGTATATAATAGTTTTTTTTTTTTTTTCCTTCAATTTTATACATCTTAGATTTAAAGGGCAACAAATATTGAATTAATCGCATCAGTTCTTGTATAATGTATATAGCATTCTGTTGAGAGGAGACGATATATTATATAGGCCGGAGAATAAAGTTTATTTCTTCCCATTACTTCCGCTTCACTGAAAAGGTTATTTTACATTTCTCTAAACTTATATTTGGAACACTTCATAACTTCATTGGTGTTTGGATCTAATACTTTCTTAGATCTCACGTCTTTTAATATACTAACATAAGTTTCGTGCATTCGCACGCAAATTAAATAATTTTTGAATGCATGCAAATTAAATAATTTTAACATATAAATTTTGATAAGTAGTACATTTTATATTTCATTTTATTTTTAAAGTGATATTTAAAATTTATATTATGACTTAAACTTTTCAAAAGATTAAACTATAACTCCCAATTTTTATGGATCTTCCAAAAATTACAATAAGTACTTAAGTAAAATTTATTAATTTAAGGTTTTTGTTTTATTCATTTTTTTTGTACTCTCTCCTTCTACAAACAATTACCCCATTATGTGCTCGACACAAGTTTTAAGAAAGCTAATAAAGTACAAATGCCTCATTGTGTGCTCGATATGAGTTTTAAGAAATCTAATAAAGTTATTGTAGTGAAAATATAGTTGCTCATGTTGAGAGTGGAAAAATTAAACTGGAAGTTTGAAATATTGTTAGTATAATAAAGGTCCAACTTGTTGTGAGTAAAAATAGGGTGAGTCGGTACAATATACCGTCGTTTTTGTGTAATACCTTATACCTTACTGGAAATTTTGGTATGACAAATTTCATACTGTTACCATACCGTACCTTACGGTATACCAAAGTTTGGTATACCGTAAATTCGGTATAAAATTTTTACATACCGTTGTCGTACCGCAGTTTCGGTAAACCTTATCGATATACGATATACCGAACTTTCACGGTATACCGAACATTTACGGTATACTGAACATTCATGGTACATCGAACTTTTACGGTATACCGTACACATTCTATACCTGTTTAGAAGAAATAATATCCTAAATTTCCAACAACTACTTAATTATATATATTATTATTAATTATTAACGGGTGTGGTACGATATACCGTATATACCATACTACGGTATATATCGATACGACGGTATATACCGAAAATAACGGTATATACATCGGTACGGTATAACACGGTATACCACGGTATTAGGAAATTCCATACCGTTACCTTACCGTAATCCGGTACGGTATCATACCGTACTGTAAGTGACGGTATTCCATAAGTTCGGTATTTTTGATATTTTTCGGTAGAGTAAGGACGGTATACCGTTTTTTTGGGTATACCTACCCAACCCTAAGTAAAAATGATGAAATAGAGTTATTGTGGAATAAAAGTCTCACTTGTTGTAAATGAAAGAAGTAAAATAGGAGTAGGAATTGTTGGGAATGAAATAAGACCCCACTTAATGTGAGTGAAAAAAGTGGATTAAGGTATGTCTTTGTGGACAAAGATAAAATGTGGTAAGTAGAACATTTTTTCGAAATACTAAAGTTGTCATTAAATAAAATAAATCAACACAATTATTTTAAAGTATTCTAAATAGTTGAAATTGAGATTGAGATATCAAAAGTTTAAATGATGCATCATGAAACGTATATCTTCATTAATATCACTATGCTACTAGACTTTAAATAGCTTTTACATCTCAAATAATTTAAACTCGTTAAACGATTAAAGTCTAAATAAAATTGATTATTTGTATATTAGAGTGCACATGTTACTACTATACATAATAATAGAAGGAAGAGTACATAGTTTTTTTAAGTCCGTAACTTTGGGCAAGTTGCAATAGGATAAATTTTGCAAGCTTGCAATTGTAGGACAAAATTATAAAATTTATATCGCATTTGTTAAATAGTTTTTGTTGGCCATATCGGAGGTTTAGGAATATTATTTGGTTTGTGTTGATTTATGAAATTAGAAAAATTATTACTACTATATCTAGCCACGTAGCCATCGGGCCGTTTAAATCACGCCATGTGGAAAAAATATATAATTTAGTCCGATTGGGGTCAAGTTTGTCCTTCAATTGCCGATTTTTTTTATTTTCCTACAGTTGCAAACCCGCAAAAATTTGTCCTTCTATTGCAACTTGCCCAAAGTTACGGGCATAATATAAGTATGATTTATATAATGTTAGTTCTTATTTAGTTTTCTTTTCATTTATTAATCCTATAAAAGTATAATTTTAGTTTTTTTTCCCCGAATCATACACGAAATATTGCTTCATCGAACTCATTTTGCCTATTTTGGATAATTTAAACATATAGCACATGTAAAATATTACTCTTAATAAGTAAATTAAACTAGTAAAGGTTTTGATCCCAACTGACCCCAACTGAGTAGATGAAAGCCATAAGTCTGAACTTAGCTAGAGCTCACTGTTTGAGAGTAGGGATTTTTATTCTTAAAAGATTCAAGCAGAAGAAGACAACCAGACTAAAGAAGGCACTTTGTGAAGAACTCAGTTGGACCACGAGCTCAGTTGAACCACAAGCTCAGTTGGACCACGAACACAGTTGGAAAGCAACTCAGTTGACTCCTCAACTGATCCATGCAGCTCAAGCGTGAAGAGAAGTTGTGTCGAAGTCAAACGTCACAAAGCTGAGAAGAGAAAACTTTGAAAACGTTGAAGGCAGAAGAGTTGAAGTCCAAATTCAAATCTACTCGGAAGCACAAGTCATATGAGAACTTACTATAAATGGCCCGACAACAGAGACGCGCAAAAAGCGAAGGTCGTTGCCATTTTAGGAAAGTTTCCAGTAAAACAGGTGGAGCATCAAGTTTTTGGCAGAGATCAAATGGCTCTTTCCAACGGCTAATTAAATCTCCCTCTATAAATAGAGGTCTCTACATTAAAGCTCGTGGGAGCGCAGAGAGAGAAGAGAGAAAAACAAGAGTGTAGAAGAAGCAGCAGACAACCTCTCTCTCAAGCAAGAACAACTCAGTCGAAGAACAAGTAGAAGTCGACTGTCTACACCTTCTCATGTTCTTTCATCTAGCCTCTTAAAAAGCCCCTTCTTTGATCGAGTCTAGAATATTGATTCTTGCTTAATTTGTTTCTGAGCATATTCTTCCCAAAAGATCGAGTCTCTAAGCCTTAAGACGAAGCCTCCACTTCTCTCTGTGTAGAAGGCTTCATAGTTGGAAAAACCCCCAACCCCCAAACCTCAGGTCTGTCTTTGAACCCGCAATCAAATACACGAGGTCCCTTAGAACCCACAATCCAAGATTACGTCCCTTAGAACCCGCAATATAAGACCAGGTCCCTTAGAACCCGTAATCTAAGCCCAGGCTATACCCTTGCCCGTAAAAGTGTTGTAAGGTTTTGTTCGAACCTGTAATCGAACAGGTTAGGTTGCTTGATACTCGTAAACCAAGTGGAACGTTTGATAAGCATGCGTAAGCTTATCTGGTGGATTACTTCCCCAAAAAGGAAGTTGTGGATGTAGGAGGTCAATCTCTGAACTACGTAAAAATACTGTGTCATTTACATTTCTCTATTTACATTCAGTGTTTACTTTTCACTTACCTAACCAACTGACTCTGCATGTAAACTGCACATTTACAAACTGCACTAAGTTTTGGGAACTTGACCTTCCCCGTTTTCATAAAGGTTTCAGTTTAAGTAACGAGCGTTAATTTCCACCAACTTTAGCATAGCTTAACTCTTTGAAACCCCAGTTAGAATACACACCTGACCCTCAGTCAAAGAAGTCAGCTGTGCGATCATAACTGTGTGATCAGCTCCAACTCACCTTCTTAGTTATTGAGCGAAGTGACCTGAGCAGTTAACTCAGTGAAAAGATTTTGAAAGAAAGAAAAATTGCTACTATTGTACCCCCCCATACACCAGATACTCGTTACCGGTACCATCATAAATTTAGTATGTGTTTCATTTTTTCGTTACTGTAATCCTTTTTAACGCATTTATTAATTAATTGGTGGATTATTTTTTCAAAATTGGTAAGATTTTTAATGGATGTATAAAATATAGAATAATTGAAATATTCAAAAGACTGCTGACTCTGGTTCACAAGATGTAAGTCGAGTAAATTTTTCAGTGGTCAACTGAACAGATCTTTTCTGAAAACCTTTTTTAGTGCATTCTGCTACATATTTTCTAGTTTGTTTCTTTTGGTGTGCAGGAAACATGTACCCGACATTACTTAGAAGCATACCGGAGTACTCCGTGGATGACTATTCCACATGGAAGTTTCGTCTGAAGATGGCACTGACTGCCAGATATCACAGGATATGGGAGACTATTAAAAATGGTCTCATCTGTGTGACTCAGTCAGTATTGGTCCCTTCCATTACTCCTGGAGAAGGAGAGAGGACCATGAAAGAAGAACCAAAAGCTCCAGAAAGCGTACACCAAGGAAGAAAGAGACATCGCACAGCTTGATGACATAGCAAAGAGTGTCATCTCTTCCACTGTCGGCAAAGCCTACATGCCAAAAATTATCAGTTGCTCCACATCAAAAGATATGTGGAAAGCCTTAGCTACACTCTGTGAAGGCTCTGACGAGATAAAGGAGAATAAATTCACCTTAGCTTATCAGAAGTATGAGAACTTCTCTCAGCTCACCGAAGAGTCCATCGACAAGATGGAGCTAAGATCCACAGATGTCCTAATGGGCATTGAGAGTATTAGAAAGGGCAAATACTCTCAGCGTGAGATGAACTTGAAAGTTCTCTCCGCATTAGGCGAAGACTGAGTGGTTTACAGAGTCGTCCATCAAAATCGGAGTGACCTTAGTTCGATGAAAACTGAAAAGTTGTTCTCCATGCTTAAGGCGAATGAGTATGATATCCTCCGACTGAAGCACATTAAGCTTCAGAAACCAAAACAAACCTGTAATACCCCGATCTTTCACGAGTCTTTAAGTTCGTCTTAATTGAGTTTATGTGCTCAATTGTGTGATAAAATTTCCAAGAAAATAAATTTTCTTGCAAATTACCAAAATACCCATGAAGTCGTTATATGATTTATCTTGTTTCGATTATCCGAATCGAATGTGAGATGAATTGATTGAGCATGAGAATGTGAGTTTGAGTTTGAGTTCGAATTTCGGAAAATTCTGAGGAAATTCATTTTTCAGTGAATAGTAACCAACGACGAGAATTCACTATTCACCGACTGTTTCTGAATTGCGTCAAATTAGTGAATTTTGAATCTAGAATTTATTCTAAGACCATTGGTGCATGTTTGAGAATTTTTTGAGATGGTTTGAATCGAGTTTGAATTTCATTTCTTTGAGGAAATGAATATGAATAGTAACTTTTTACGTTTTCTTCGTTATTTGGAATTTTGAGCCAAAACTTGGATTCCTAGTATCCTTGATTTATTTGGTGAAGTTAGAGATGAAGTAGAGAGAATTCTGATGTCGAGAAAGAGCCGTGATGAGTTTTAAATCGTTTGAGAGTTTAATGAGAAATTAGGGTTAAATTGCACCGGATAACTTTTTCTTCCGGAGAAAATTATATCACGTTTTTGACCACCGGGTGCAATTAAATTCCTTATCTCTCTCTCTCTAATATGTCTTGCCGACATAACTCTCTCTCATTTTCTCTCTCTCAATTTTTCTTTCTTAATCATTTCCAATCTTGAAAAATCTCTCTAAGATTCTCTCTTATCTCTCTCCCTCACGGCTATGAACACACACACACGCACACACTATTTCTCTCTCCTCCATTAGAGCTTGAGTTTCAAGCTTTCAATCTCCAAGAAGATCACATCCGAGCATCTAATGACTTAATCATTAAGGCATTCGAAATCCTCTCATTCTTGTGATCGATTTGAGACTAGAATTCATCCTCCTTTCTCACTTTCATTTTCCAGCAGCCTTGTGCCTAAAGAAGAAGCTTGATTTTTAACTTGATTCGGAGCTTAGAATCATGTGGATTGAAGCCCTTTGATCGATCAACCTTTCAAGAGTAGTAAGTTCTTTGATTCTTTCTTGATCATAGTGATTAGAACTTAAGAAATCCTCTATTATCTTGAGCAAGGGAATCGAAGCCTCTCTTTCTAGCTTTGATCTTTGATCTTTTGAGTAATTTTTATGCAAGAAAAATAGGAGTTAAAAATCGATTCCTCTTCCCTTATAAAATCTGCCGAAAATAATGCTTAAGGGTAGAGTTTTGATTTTTTATTTTGATTATGGTGTTCATGATCCTTGTGTGTATATATGTGTAGTTATGTTGAAAGAGAAAAGTTGATATATATATATATATATATATATATATATATAGATGTTGAGAGTGCCGAAAATTATGAGTTAAAAATAGGGATTTTCATGTTGATGATTTTAGCTTGATTTGGATGATGGATTTGTGTTCAAGATGATGATCTAAGAGTTTTTGTATATGAGATTGAATGAGAAAAATAATGAAGTATATACATGAGAGTGGACCGAAAATTTTGATGAGAAATTTAAAGATTTGAGTTGTTGATGTTCTTAGTTAAATTTGAAGATGGAAATTGAGATGAGTGATGATAAGAAATAAAGAAAAGGGAGAAAGAAATTAATGGTTGTATTTTTCTTAAGAACCGAAAATTTTGTAAGAATGAAGACGATGATGTTTTTGAGACGTTCTTGATGTTCTTGATGATATTCTTGATAAAAAGATGATATTTTGATGATATATGGATAGATGATGTATGATTTGATGGAATTAAAGTGTTAAAATAAAAAGAAAAATAAAAATAAATTTTTGACGATTTTTTAGAAATTTTTACTAATTAAATTCAAATTAAAAGTGATGATCAATGTTGATAGTTTTTGAAGATTCAAGTTAGATTTGATGCATGTGATGAATTGATGATGAACATGAAGTGAAATCAATTAGAGTTTCTTCTCGAAGTTTTTGAATTCGAGTTAAGATGAAAAAGTTATTGAGAATCGAGATCGTTAATGGAAAATTGAGTTTAAATAATGAGAAATGAGAAATAATGTAAAGAAAATGAAAAACAAAAAAAATAAGAAGAATAATCGAGTTAATTAAATGTAATTAGACATCATTAGAATCGTTTTATCGAGTTAATAAGTTTCCAAGCATGACACATTTTACGAGAAAAAGACGAAAACTTTATTTAATAAAGTTAGTTTTGGATTTTCATTAAATGATTAAAATTATAAATTATTAAAAAGAAAATGAAATTAATTTCATAAAAGTTTAATAATTTATATTTTCTAGAAACCGAGCAGAGTCGAGATAGCATAATTCAATAACCGAGTGTTGGATGATTAACCGAGTTTATAATTATGATTAAGTAATTAATTTAATTTTCTAGAATTTTCTAGAATATATTATTATATTTGGAAAATTTTTCTTTTTCCAAATAATTATCGAAGTCGATCGTTTACCTGTTTGTGAACATTCGATTCTTTATCTGAAAGTTTGTTTGTGAATGATTTGAGATGTTAGAACTCAAAAATTAATTTCATAATTTTCTGAGTTCGTTTAACTCGAGAAATCGAGAAAAACGAGACGTGTGATGTGAATAGTAACTTTCTGTCTTATGGGAAATATTTTATTAATAAAATATTTAGATATTTTTTTAAAGTAAAGTACTTGAGTTCAGAGTCTGTTGGTTTAGTACTTGGATATAATTGAGAAACTGAGAAGGATCGAGTTAGATAAGTCGAGATAAGTTGAGAAACCCGAGTCATGTAAAAGTCCTTTAGCCGAGTTATAATTCATTTATCGTTTCCGAGAAATAGAACTCGTCCTTATAAGAATGTTAACCTTGAAGGAACGAGTGAAATCCGATAATAAGAAGCGAGTGGAGTCCAGAAGTAAGAAGCGAGACGAAACGAGGTATTACGAGCAAAACCATCAGATGACAGGTGGACTTTCTAAACTGAAACTCAAATGATAAATGCATGTACTATCTATGTATTACGTGTGCTTTTCAAATTGATTGACTTTCCTAAATGTTCTAAATGTTTTGGTATGCAATCATCTACGTGTTAAAGTTATTAAGGTCATCTGGACGCACGAGATAAAGGTCCTGTAAGATACAAGACAATGCATGCATTAGTTAAGGTGACTGTGAGCCTTGCTTCGGTTGGGCCGGTCACGGTGTTCGAGGAAGAGGCCTACTTCTCGATACCACAGAAAGATAAGTTATAGATTGATTCATACCTAAGTATAAATGACTGCAGTCGATTTCAGAAAAGTATGATAATGTTTTTATAGCTGTCACAAGTGGTAAACTGTTTTTAAATGATTATATATTTAACCATTGTGATGCAGCAAAAGAGGCAAGTCTAATCATATAGCTTTAATGAGCAGAGTTTCAAATGTTTTTGGCATGTGTTCACTAAGTATGAAGTATTCACGCCCTGCATGTTATTTCTAAAACGTGCAGGTTAGCTCGTATGAGGAAGGATGCGGTGTGCTTGAGGTGATTCGTTGTTAACTACTTCCTAAGTAAATGTTTAAGCTTGAGGTTATATGTCTTCGTACATATAACCTTGGGATTTTGAATTGATGGTCATAATCCGCTGCAATTTCATTATTTCTAAAATAACCTCGTCTTGCATGCTCGATTCCTAATGATGAAAGAGCCCGTAAGTTCAAGAATTTCTTAAATCCTTTCTGAATTCAACTAAAAACTTGTTGGAATCATCTAACGATTCTTCAAATCTACTTCACCTCCACTTGATGATTAAAAGTTAAAAATTAGCCCACTTACTTTTTGAACGCGCAACATTTATTGAAACCAAACCTGATCCTTTAATTGAATCGATATCTAAAATCTTGACAAATGTTTGTTTCTTGAGAAATTATTAATTGAAAATTCACTTTATTTGTGAGCAAGTTTGGTTGATGATGTTATTCTTCAATTATCGAGCATGTTTCTTTAAGTAAAAGTCAGTTATTCCACCTCACTGTCCCTTGCTTTCTAGTCTTTGTAATACATTAGAAATCGGGTTGTGACAAGACCGAGCAAAGCTCAGCAACCAAAAGCTCAGCAACTAAGCCAATGGCACTTCGAGCTGACTCAAGCAGATCCAAGTTCGCTAGACCCTCACGGTCCGCTAACGCTTTAAAGCTGACTGTCCTGATCTCTCCAAAAAGGAGAAAGATGCCCTTCGAGAAAAGACCAAGGTGAAGACCAAGGCCATGATTGTTGAGGATGACGTCAACGACACCGACGTGTTCAGTGAGTCAGAAGGAGAGGAAGCTGACTCACCATCAAGCTCAGGATAAAAAGACCAATGCTTCATGGCATTGCCGGAAGAGTCAACTGATGACGTAAACTCTTCTTTCCATCCTTCTCATATTATTTCTTCTGTTAACCAAAGTGCAGGAGAATTAGATGAAGATATCCAACCATTTTGGGACGAGGTCAAACATCTGAGTAGATTGTGCACTACTCAAGTTGTACAATGCAAAGAACTCTAAGCTAAGTTTGACAACATGAGCAACGAGTTGATCATGAAGGATCAAGATATAGAGAAGCTCGTGGAGGAGAACTGAAGACTCTATGAAGAAGTTGCTCAGTCAACAAATAGTCAGGTCATCAACTCGATCAACATGACCAGGACTCAGGCAGAATCCATCTCTCGGTTGCAAATGGAGCTAAAGTTTGCACAAGAGAAGATAGTATCCCTTCATGCCTCGAGCGCAGCTCTAGAGAGCATGTTAAGCCACTAACGACCTTCCAAATGCATAGAAGGTCTTGGATACAACCCAGAGACGGACAGTGGAGCTCAGTCAGCGCAGTTCGTCAGGGCAACTCAATAACCGACTGAGGCACCTTAAGTTCAATTGAACTCACTTGAAGTCACAATTGAAGAGACTCTAGTCATTCCACAAACTGTTGAGACTCCTGTGAAGGATAAATGAAAGAAGGTTTAGTTTGAAGAACCTAAGGAGCATGAAGCTGGTACATCAAGGGATGCTGGGAGATCGTCAAGAATATCCAGACCCCGAGGTCACAGAGTGAGGGGAAACAGACAAAGTGGACCTTCGCAGCCAAGGCATAATCAGACTGGCAAACAACTCAGCTCAACATCATCGTCAAAGGCATCCAAACTAGGATAATCCTCACTTCTACCATCAGACATTCCTAGTGCCTCATCACTACCAGCAAGCATATCAAGGACATGAAAACTACGGTGATCGGTTTAATGGTCCTAGTTATCCACAGTACATGTATGCTCAAGAAGCTAAACAGTTTAGGTCGTCTCCCAGACAGTTCTCACCACAGAGGAATCAACCATCTCAGCTGAAACGAACCCAAGCTTCTCAAAGACAAGAATATCCACCGCTCGATTGGACTGCACGTGCACCCAACGAATTTCAGTCAGTAGTCTATGTGGATAAAGAAGGAAAGGTGATCCAAACTGATCACTCAGTTCGAGTCTTCAAGGAAGCTCCAGTTGCTTCCAAACCTGAATCCAACTGAGTTTGGAACGGAAGTTCGTCCAGTGGGCTGCAAAAACAGGATGAACTGAGAGTAGATTATCCTGCAGGGTCAGTATGTATTGTTGGGATAATTCATGCTGATCTCTAAAGATGAAGAGGATGGAAGTCACAAGTTGAGGGGGAATCTCAACTTGAGGGGGAACTGAGACAGTCAACGGAGATGCAGTTCGATGGAAGACATAAAAATCAAACCTCAACTAAATAGACGAACTTGAGGCAGTTGAGTGTATGCTGATTTAGTTGGGTGTCAAACCAACTGTGGAAATCTCTGTTGATTAAGCGGGAGTTTTTGAAACTTCTCAAAATTTTCTCTCACGCTTTGATCACTACTCCAGTGGCAAAATTCAATAAAAGACATGCATCATTCATTAGGTTACACTTTTGAGACTGCGAGTGGGCTGACATGGCCACTCTATCACGCGCGAGTGATCCTCTGCCAAACCCATGATCATCCCCACGTTTCCACATCATCAATCATGCGAAATGACACTCCATCTCAACCAAAGATCTTTATTGAGCGGGAATAATTCCTCACATCGATCTTCCTCTCCTCTTCATACATAAGCGATTCTCAAAACCCTTATTCCTCTTTCACACACAATTCTCCAAAATTCCCTCTACAAATCATCAACAGACCTTTCTTTATCCCTGATCAACAAAAGAAAAATCAATCTCATCAATAGCATATCTTCGAATCCCCAAACCCATCTCTTTTGATGTATTGGGTATTGCCAGCAATATCTTAAACATTAGAGATGTTATTGTCTTTGAGAACATTCTATCCATTGCCCAAGAAGAACACTAAGCTTTGAAGATAGTTCTGAAACAACTTCGTTCAGCAAAACTCAACAGATGGGTAACAATGGAGCTAAGATTCTTTCTTCTTGGTGCAGTCACAAAATTTTTCTTCCATCTTGAGGAAAATGAACAAGGAAAACTCACAACAAAAGTTCTCTTACCCATCAGTGATGAAAAAGGAAGTTTTGTCGGCCAAGAGATCTTCATCGATGTAGATGAATGCCTAGATAAACTGTTTCATCTTCCAGCTGAAGGACAACCAATCTCTGATATCAAAGACATGGAGGTTGAAGAGTTCATTCAGAGCATCACGGTGGATAGACGCAAGTTTAAATCAAGCATGCCTAAATCTCTAATCAAACCAGAGACACGTCTGCTAGATGATGTGGTGGAAAACTATGTTTATGTCCTGTTTGGTGCAAAAAGTGATGTGAGCAAGCCCAAGATGCGGATTGCTAAGGCCATCAGCAAGAATGACAACGTAAATTGGAAAATGTATGTGAGAAACCAACTTCTGGCTGAAGCCTCAAAGATTGGAATGGTAGAAAGTAGATACACTGCATCGAGCAAAATCATGTTTGGTACAAAGGTTAGCTGCATCATTCAATATACAGCACAAAAACAAAACATTCCAGTGAAGTGGAATCACGCTGACAAGGAAACCATCAGCGTCAAGGATCGTCTCTTCAGTTCTATAGAGAGAATTGAATTTGTTTTGAAGATGGCTTACAAAGGTGATTCTCCATCGAAATAAATCTATAAAAGAGGTCGAGCAGCTCAAACAAGATCTCAGTTAGCCTGAGATTAGAAGAGAACTGGCTCACAAGCAAATTTTGAACAAGCTCCTCTACCCAAGAAGACAAAATACTCCATAAAGAAGGCAGATATTACAACTGCCTCAATCAAAGAAGATGATGAAGATAAAGAATCTCCAGAATTGTCTTTGATTACCAAACGTAAAAGACTTATCCAGTCAAACTCAACTGGACACAAGAACGATCAAGTTGAAATTGGTCAAGATGAAACAGTTCATGTTACAACTGAAGAATTAGCAGATCATCTTGCAACCGAGGAACATGCAGCTGTATCGGTTGCTCACTATCAACAAATTGTTTCATCCAGTTCATCATCTTCGGCATCTAAGAGCCCTAAGAAGGATATTGAAAACAAAGCATAGACTGATGATGAAGCTCAGCTAGATAAATAACCTCTTACAGTCAGTATCTTAACCAGCGAGAAGAGAAATGCATCTTCTAAAGATGAAAAGAAAGTTCCCACCTCTCTAAAAGATCCAAAACAGATGAATGCTGAGAAGGAAGGGAACATAGAATTGGAAATCTTCTTGATTTTTGATGATATCTCTCTGAAAAATCCTCAGCCCATAGATGAATCAACGGGTGGTGAGAACCAGTCCAATCAGACTTCAAATGTGCCACATGCCACACTGGAACTTCTCCTACTCAGTAGCATGGCTGAAGATTTCCCTTGTCTAACAGAAGCTGAAGCTGAAAAGAAGGCCATCACTCAATCTTTCCATATAGTCCATCTCGTAGCTTACAAGAAGGCTGCCTTGACTCTGCATCCCGAAGTGAGGAATCACCTCAAGACACTTTCCTTACTGGTTGACCTTTACATGTATATCTTTGTGAGTCTGGGAGACTGTTATGCTCTGGGTGATTATCTCAAGCTTCATGACATTCGTGAGCTTCAAATTTCCGAGTGACGTCTGAAGGACACATTCAACTTCAAGAAAAATCTTGAACTGGTTCAGATTGAAGAAGAACTCATCCGAGTTTATCTGGATTCTCGCTCACTAGCCTGATCAAATGATCTACAGTGTGAAGAAGTTGTTCACGACTTAGCCAGCCTACATCTCAAGAACATTGATGCATGTGGATGGGCACCTCCTTCGGCAGTAGAAGACTTGGTTTCAACTGAAGATCAACCGACAAGAATTGATCCCATTCTGGCATTGGAACATACAGTTGAGCAGTCTATGCCAAAGGACATGGATCAGATCAGGAAGTCCATTAAGGAATTGCTAACCTTTCGAACTGAAGTCAAGAAGGACATTGACTTATTCAAAGCTAAAGTCCAAGAAAATTTTGAGGAGAAAGCTCAGACTCTCCTCAAACTCAAAGGCTTGCTTGGAAACGTTCGAGATCAGTTGAGTAACCGTATCTCCAAGGTTGTTGAGGATATGACTGCATTGTACAACACAATCTCTGACGACATGGATGTCAAGTAAGCAACCCAGATGTCCATCATCATGACTGACATCAAGAATTGTCAAGAAAAATTTATGACCAAACAGGATTTCCAAGGTCTCTCAGATAAAATTCACTCCAACAAGCTTTCCTTCGAAGATCATGAGGACAAAATGGCTCGTTTGGAAAGGGAGATTGCCATTTTGCAAAAAGAAGTGTAGAAGCTCAAAATTCAAAAATCCTCTGCTCAGGCTAATGAACAAAATTCTCTTCAGCTTATTTAATTCCTGACTGAATCCAACTCTCAGCTGTGCACAGAAGTTGATCACCTCAACACAAATAGAAGCAGAGGTTACTAAGGATGAAGAAGTTTCTAGACAACTCGAAGAGAAGGAAAGCATGAAGCAAACTGAAGATGATTTAGGCAACTGGATAAATCATTGAACACTGGCATTAAAGGAAAAGACAAAAGTCAGTTTCTAGAGGAAATCAACCACCTAGAAAAAGGTTTGGCTGATGTAGAAGTAGAACTCTTCATGGTAGACTTTGCTGAAGAGTTAGGGCTAAAAGATGATAGTGAAGAAACCGACAAAGATATTACTCCATCTTCCCCGACTCTCGTTGAATATGCTAGAGTTGCGGAAGCCAAAGAGAAGCAATTGAAAAGTACCAAATGGTTAGCCGACTTTCAGATGAAATAGACCGTGGTCCTAGGCAAATACTCAAAGGGGCTTCATAAGAAAATTGAGGCAAGTTCTTCCACGAGAAAGCAGCAAATCTACAACAAACAGATGAATCAAGTAGACAAACGGTCTCGAGCTCGTCAGGAAAGAACTCAACTAAGAAAGAAGTAGAACCCTGTTGGGAAATTTAAGTAAAATTTTGATTGATTCCAAAACCAACTGACCCCAACCGAGTAGATGTTGCCATTTCCTAATTTTAGTATTTAGGCTCGCTGTTTGAGCAATGTTCAGATTTTATCTTTACAGGACTTCAGCTGAAGACGGCAACATGGCGTTACTCGGATACAACAACAGATGGAAATTCGGATGTGTAACATCAGATGTAAGAAAGACAACTGAGCGTTCAAGATATAGAACATTAGATGTAAGAAAGACAACTGAGCGTTCAAGATATAGAACATCAGATGTAAGAAAGACAACTGAGCGTTCAAGATACAGAACATCAGATGTAAGAAAGACAACTGAGCGTTCACGATACAGAACATCAGATGTAAGAAAGACAACTAAGCATTCAAGCCAACTGTTCAGATGGATCATCAGTTGCAGGACTCAATCTGATAGATCGACAACATGAAGTTCAAGGCAGCTGAGGGTTCAACTGTACCTCTTCAGACAGAAGGTCAGATGTAGGTAGCGATCAGATGGAACATCAGCTGAAGACCACTCAGATGAAGACCAAACTTCTCAACCGACCAACTAATGTTGAAAGACAAAGGCTGAAATTTGAATTTCAAAAAGGAAGTCACGTGAAGGTTTGACGTTCTGTCATTACCTCATTTGGCCCAACACAAGGTTGTCTCAGAAGGAAAGCAGAAGTTCACAGTTGCCAAATCGGAAAAATCTGTAAAGATGAGAGACAAGCCATCGCTTTCACAGAACAGAGATCAACGGCTCTTCCAACGGCTAGTTGATTCTCACCGCCTATAAATAAAGACCTTCATTCATTCATTCACCAAGAAGACAGACAAGTACAAGAAGAGACTAAAGAACGAAAGAACAACGATATACTGCACACAAGCTAAACTGAAAATATTCTCTAAGAACATCACTAGTTGAGAGTTCATAGAGTGTTAGAATCTGTCTTGGTGTTTTCGATCTTAGTTTGAGTCTTCATTTGTTCAAGCTTAGATCCTAGCTCACTTCGTTGTTAGAGCTAGTAGTTGGAAAACCCACCCTTATACACATCCCCTAAAAAGGTTGTTAGGATCCTGCTCTTCCCGAAATTGAGTAGAAAGGTTGATAAGTACCCGTAAATTTATCTGTAAGGTTGATAAGTACCCGTAAACTTATCTGAACGGTTGCAAAGCCCGCGTAAGCTTTGTGGTAGCTGTCCTAAAGAATTTGGACTGAGTTGTGTGGACTCACAACTCCCCGTAGATGTAGGAGTTCTCTCCGAACCACGTAAATCCTTTGTGTGTTTGTGTTTTCTGTTCAGTTACTTATTGCATATCCAACTGACCAACTAACCAGCACTCAAAACTGCATTTTTACATTTTCAACTTATTTGGTTATTGACCGACCTTGCATCTGAGCATGAGTTATTTTATACGAGTTATTGTTGTTTCCACCACATTTCGCACAACACCACTCTTACAGCTGAGTTTTCCTACTCAGTTGTGATTCCAGCTGAGTCCTCTTACTCGGTTGTGATATTTTTCGAGAGTTGTTTCAAAATTCCTATCTGGTGTATTCCCCCCCCCCCATACACCAGAACTCGTATCGGGACCATCAAGTGGTATCAGAGCAGTGGTTCAAAAGACTGCTGACTCTGTTTCACGAGGTGTGAATCGAGGTGTTTTTCTTCAGTGGTCAACTGAATAGATCTTTTTCACGCTAGTGCATTTCTGCTTGCATTTGTCTTCTGTTTGTTGTGTGCAGATGGATGTTAAAGACAAGATTGTTGTCATGTTCTCGGTTGTGAATTATACATTCTGGAAAACTCGAACGAAGAAGATTCTATTGTCCAAGCATCATCGAATGCAGCAAGTGATTACATCCGGACCAATCACCATCATGGAAAAAGTTATTCGCACTCCTACAAATCCCAATGATGGGGATGCAACTGAGATGATGGTTGAGAAAAAGCAGAAGATTTCACTCCTGAGGAAGCGAAAGTGAGCCAGCTGGATATCTGGGCTCAGAGCACTATCATGTCCACAATTGGACAAGACTATCTTCCATGGATAGAAGAGTGCAACACAGCTAAGGAGATGTGGGATATTTTGGCATCTCTTAGTGAAGGGAGTGACGAAACCAAGGAGAACAAATTCTCCCATGCTTGTCAAGATTTTGACAACTTCTGTCTAAAAGAGGATGAAACCATTGATCAGTTGGAGCTTCGGTTCATGAATATCATCCGAAGGATTCAATCTATCCGACGAGGAAAATATACTCTGAGAGAGATCAATCTCAAAGTATTACAAGCCCTACCAGCTGAGTGGGAAACCTTCACCAACATTCATGAAAGCAGAGCTGATCTTGGAGAGATGGGAACTGGCAGACTGTTCTCAATTCTGAAAAGAAACGAGTACAAGGTGAACCGACGAAGATCAACTCAGTTCTTGGTGCAGACGAGTCGACTTGAGGATGTTGGTTCCGGAACAAAGACAGTAGCACTTCGAGCTGACTATTCCAAGCCACGAACATCAAGGGCAACAAGATCTGCGGACACAGCTTCGAAGGAGCCGAGCAGAGAAGAGTTGCAACAGAGTATCGCCGCCCTATCAAAGAAGCTAGCTGACATGGATACTCGGTTCGGAAAATATAAGCGGTTCTATAAATCCAACCGAATTCGAGATAACTCAAAGCCTGTGACCAAAAGTTGCTTTGAATGCGGCAAAGAGGGACACTTTAAAGCTGATTGTCCAGATCTTTCGAAGAAAGATAGAGAAGCGTTGAGGGCTAAACAAAATGCAAAGAACAAGGCCATGGTTGCAGAAGAAGCAACTAATGACATGGACATCTTTACCGACACCGAAGATGACGACGAGCTGACTTCTACCAACAACGCTATCGGACAGGATCAATGTCTCATGGCATTTGGAACCGATCAGGATGATGCTGAGGTACATTCTAGTCCAGTTAATTTAAATTCTTCCAATGCTACTAACATGTAGGAAACAGTAGATGAAGAGTTAGAACCCTCTTGGGGTGACTTCCTAGAACTCAGTGAGGAATTGCATCAGCAATCGGTTAAGTTTAAGAATCTTCAAGAACAGTTTGCCAGACTTGAAGAATCCTTAACCGAAAAGGACGATCTGATTAAAAGTCAAACCGAAGAGATTGATGATCTCAAAAGTCAACTGAATGTGGCCAACCAAACTAAGGCTCCAACCGATGAGGAGTTGAAGGAGCAGATCAAGGAGCAGCATGATCAGTTGAACAAGCAAGAGGCACAGATCGATCAGCTGATGAAGATGTCAGACGCACAGACCGAGCATATAGCTGTTCTGATCAAGGATCTACAAACTGAGAAGGATAACCTGATAAAGCTATATCAATCATCCAAAATCATCGAGAATCTCATCAGTTACCAAAGACAAATGGATGACATGTCTGGACTCGGTTACGACATGGTCAAGGACTCTGGAATTCCACCCGCAACCTTTGTCAAGGCTGTGGATGTCACCGTTGCCAAACCAAATACGGTTGAGTCTGCAACTCCCCAACTTAATCCAACCTCCACATCATAGCAAACACAACCAGCTAAGGAAACTGCAGCTGAGAAAGGAAAAGGAGCTGTGGTTGGAGAACTGAAGAATCCATCGGTTGGGACAACAACCGAGGGGGAATGTTCCAGGACTCAAAAGAAGAACCAGAGACGTCGGAGATACAATCAGAACCGACCCCAGAACCGACCTCAGAACCGACCTCTGAACCTACCTCAGAACCGACCTCAGAACCGACCTCAGAAAGGATGGAATCAACATAACCAACAGGGATTCAACCATCAGAATCAACATCGGTTCCATCATCAGAACAACCAGAGGTTCAATCAGAGTCAACCAATGTGGAACAGTTCCAACAGCAGCGGATATTCATGCCAGAACATGAATCGACAACCGGGCATGAACAGTTGTCATCGGCAGTCAGGAAAATGGAATCAGACTCAGCCACAAAGATTCCAAAATGGCGTCCGACCTCATAGGCAAAACCAATAGGGTCAGAAACGTCAACAAACCAGGGGGAACGCCTCTCCTTCTAAAGCCCACAATGGGAGAAATCAATCTCCTCCCAAGAATCAGAACGTCAACAACAACAAGCCTAAGGATGACCGAGGTGTTGTTATAGTTGATGGAGAAGGAAAGATAATTTGGAATGATAAATCTATCCGAATCTACAGGGAAAAACGACTCACAGTTAAAGGGGGAACTGGTTCTAACCCTCCAGGACCCAACTAAAATTGGGGACCTAAGCGTGTTTCTCTGTGCAGGAGCAGGAGGAACAACTGAGGAAGAATAAAGCATCATATACCATGTGGGTAATGGACAGTGGATGCTCGAAACACATGACAAATCTGAGGGATTTGCTTGGAAGTTTCGTGGAAAAGGAAGGACCATCTGTTACCTTTGGTGACAACTCAAAAGGTCACACCAAAGGCTACGGTACCCTTGAAACCAATCTCGTGTCTATTCCAAATGTTTCATATGTTGATGGATTGAAGCATAACCTGCTATCCATCAGCCAATTCTGTGATAATGGTTTCTCTGTCAAGTTTGATGCGCAGGGCTGCAGGGTCAAAAATATCAGAACAAAGCAAGTCATATTGTTGGGAAATCGCTCCCCAATCAGGAATGTCTACTATGCAGATTGGAATAGTAGTCCTCCTGACACCTGTCTTTTATTAAAGAGCAGTTCAGATGTGAGCTGGCTGTGGCACAAAAGGCTCAACCATCTGAATTTCAAGACAATGAACCGACTTGCGAGACAGGAACATGCAAAGGGTATTCCGAACCTTGTGTTTTCACCAACACATATCTGCAGTGCGTGTCAGCTGGGAAAGCTCGCTAGATCCTCCTTTCGGTTGAAAACGATTCCCTCAACCGATCGAGTATTGCAGCTGATCCATATGGATCTCTTCGGGCCTGTTACTCCCAAGAGCATGAATGGTAAAGAATATACACTTGTTATTACTGATGACTTCTCTAGGTACATGTGGACTATTTTCATGAGTCACAAGAGTGAAACCCGAGATGAGCTACCCAAGCTGATGGATCGGATATCTAACCAACAAGAGTTGAAAATCATTTCTATCTGATCAGACCGTGGAACCAAGTTCCTAAATGAAACCATCATCGAATACTGCGAGAAGCACGGAATCACTCATCAAACATCGGCTGCTCATACTCCACAACAGAATGGAGTAGCCGAGCGAAGAAACCGAACGCTGAAGGATGCTGCAAAATCCATGTTGACAAGCTCAGCTCTGCCAAAGAGATTTTGGGCTGAGGCAATCAACACAGCATGCTACACCCAGAACCGGTCTCTTCTGACCAAGCGGTTGGGAAAGACTCCATATGAACTATGGAGATGCAGGAAGCCTAATATTTCATATTTTCGCGTTTTTGGTTCTAAGTGTTATATTCACAACAATGGGAAGACTCAGTTGAAAACTTTTGACGCCAAGGCTTCGAAGGGCATATTTCTCGGATATGCCGCTCGGATCAAGGTCTATAGAGTTTTTAACAACAGCTCTCATGTTGTGGAGATAACACTTCATGTTAGTTTTAATGAATCTACTTTTGAGTATAGGGAACAGGCTAAAGGACAACAAGCATATCCACATGTTCCACCAGCTCTCACCAGTTCGTAGGTTCTAAGGCAGAAGAATCTAGCTGAACCATTGGTATGGGCAACCGAGGATGATGATCCTTGTTCCTCTGAAGATGAATGTGAGGACCCCAGCTCATCTCAAGGGGGAACCTCAACTGATGTTACTCCAACTGCATCAGCATCCGAAGCCCAACCGAGCCCGGTTCAAGATATTATCCATGTTGAGGATCCAGACTCAACAGCAGATAACTCACCAGTTCTGAAGATCCCAGCATCTCCCACGGCTCAGGTTATCCCATCAGTTAAAATCACGGAACAGCCACTGTTGGAAGAAGAAGGAAGACGCAACAAGAGATGGTATGAAGATCATTCCAAGGACAACATCATCGGAGATCCAGCCAAAGGTGTGCGTACTAGGAGCAGAGTTGCAAATCCAGACTCAGCTGAGAAAGATTCCAGCATTTACGCACAATATGCTGAGGAGTTGGCAGTTCTTGAGGAGTTCGAACAAGCAGGAGATGTTGCCATGATCTCATGTTTCGTAGCTGATGTGCCAGAACCGAAGAATGTTGTGGAAGCTCTCAACTGTGTTCATTGGACAACAGCCATGCAAGAAGAGCTGAATGAATTTCTACGCAACTGTGTATGGGAGTTGGTATAAAGACCAAATGGTATTAAAGTTATTGGATTAAAGTGGATTTTCAAGAACAGGAGAGATGCCATTGGATTCATCGTGAGAAACAAGGCAAGGTTGGTAGTTCAGGGATATTGCCAACAAGAAGGAATTGATTTCGAGGATTCCTTCGCGCCAGTTGCAAGGTTGGAAGCCATCCGGATATTTCTAGCCTATGCCGCATTTCACAAATTCAAGGTTTATCAGATGGATGTGAAGTGTGCCTTCCTCAACGGTGATATTAAGGAAGATGTTTATGTTGAACAGCCTCCCGGTTTTGAGACTGGAGATGGAAGAGTGTATAAGTTGAAGAAGTGGTTTGAAGCAAGCACCTAGGGCTTGGTATGACACTCTCTGTGGTTTTCTTCTGAACTCGGGATTCAAACGAAGGTCAGTTGACAAAATACTGTTCACCATAAAATTTGGAGAAGACATACTTGTTGTGCAAATCTATGTTGACGACATCATATTCGGTTCCAAGTCGGAGGAGCTGTGCGAGAAATTCTCAACTCTCATGAAGGAGAAATTTGAGATGTCGATGATGGGCGAGATGAACTATTTTCTTGGGCTAAAGGTGAAGCAGTCATCAAAAGGGATTTTTATTAATCAGTCCAAATATACAAAGGAGCTCATCACAAAGTTCGGTTTGCAGTCAAGTAAAACCACAAGGATCCCGATGAATACTAACTGGAAGATTGAACCCGGATCTAAGGGAAAACTCGTGGATGCCAGTAAGTATAGAGGGATTAATGGTTCTTTGCTATATCTAACTGCCAGTCGGCCAGACATATCTTACGCGGTTGGAGTGTGTGCTCGGTTCCAAGTTCAGCCGAGGGAAGCACACATGTTGGCAGCAAAGAACATCATCAAGTATCTGAAGGGTACTGTTAAAGTTGGATTGTGGTACCCAGCCGATGACAATATCCAACTGTCCGGATACTCAAATGCGGATCTAGCCGGAGATCGGTTGGACAGGAAGTCCACATCTGGACACTGTCGGTTCATGGGAAGCAAGCTAGTTTCATGGTTCTCCAAGAAACAAGCATGTGTTACCACTTCTACAACCGAGTCAGAGTATATGGCTGCCGATAGTTGTTGCATGCAAGTGTTGTGGCTCAAGCAACAGCTGAGAGATTATGAAGTAGCAACTAGACAGGTTCCCATCCATTGTGATAGCTCAAGTGCCATTGCTATCTCTTTGAATCTTGTTCACCATTCTCGGACGAAGCACATTGACATCCGACATCATTTTATCCGAGATCATATTGAGAAGAAGGATGTATCTGTGGAGAAGATTCCAACTGAGATTCAGAGAGCAGATATCTTCACCAAACCTCTAGCCGAAGCACGGTTCAAGACGTTATGCGATCTCCTTGGATTGTTGGATCCATCAGATGAGGAATCAGCCGAGGTGAAGAGATAGATATCCATCTGAGGGGGAAGCTCAGATGAAGGGGGAATCTCAGATGCGGATCGCCATCCGAAGACATCAGACGTCAGCTGAACAGACGAACTCGAGTCAGCTGATGGTATGCCGCAACATTGGAACACAGCTGATTCCGACATCAGCTGGCAGGTATCATTTATGGCTGAAGGTGTTTGTGTCTTAAATGAGAATGTTTGAAATAAATTCAAACATTCCTGAGCATGTCAGTTAGATTAAAATAGCCATCATAGCGCATTTAATGTAAAGTACGGTTGAACATCAATAGCCTTACTTTATAGTGCGACTGGGCTGACATAAAAACAGTTCACCTTCTCACTCGCGCGTATTGGAACTCGGAATTCAACGTCAGTCAAAGCTAGTCAACAGTTGCGAGATCTCAGCCGTTGATGGATTTGCTCCATTCAACCCTGGCCATCGATTTCAATCGACCCACTAACCTATAACAGGCGGAAAATTAGGAAGTGATTTCTTACCTTCTATACTTGTGTTTATCTGCAGTAACTGTTCATCTTCGTCTCTGATTCTGTCTCACCATTTCTGCTAAAATCTTTCTCTCTATATATAAACCGCTCTGGAACTCTTAATGGCACTGAAAGCTTCATCACAAGGAAAGAAGATGGCATCCTCTGGACCTGCTATAGTCCCTTCATCATACGAGGAATCTTTTGATATGATGCTATCCAAAATCCATTTTGAGCAGATTCTGTCGGAAGAAGCACTGGACTCGCCGGTGTTATCCCCCTTCGCCGATCTTCTCAGGGAGAACGGTCTTCTTGAGTGGGCAACGCTCTTCCCCACTCACCTACTCAGGCGACAGGTCGAGGAATTCTACTTAAACCTGAAATCTCCCATCGACAGCCGAGATGGCCTCGTTTCAAAAATCTCCTGTCGACAGCGCGACGTCCCTGCCAGAACGATCCACCGTGTCACCGCCTCCATACTAGTTTCCGATATGCTACGCTCCATCATTCCACCAAATCTGACCGCCACAGACACCGTCGAGAACATCACAGATGCAGATGCAGATCAATTTCTGGAGAATGCTCTCATCTTCCCCCAAAAAATTGAGGAGCAACATGCAGCGAACGAAGTTGAAACCCGAGCATCGACTTCTGTTCGATGTTGTAACCAAGGTCATCTTTGGATACAGCGGAGCCTTTGGAGATATCAGCCGACCAAAGCTCAAGCAGCTGATAGCTTTGGAGCACAAGCACAAGCATAACATCAACTGGTTCAAGTTCTTCGAACACCAGTTGACAATGGAGAAACAGAAGATTACAGAAACCACAACTGACTCTGAAGAGAAGTTGTTGAGTGTTAAGGGAACTCTCAACTTCGGAGTCAAAATCTCTGCCCTGATCCTTCTCGCCATGAAGGATCAGAACATGGTGTGGGAAGACTGTGAGGAGACCCCAGTCAAAAGGCAGATGCTATTCCCAACAACCAAGAAGGCTCTGGATGTGATTCGGAGTGTTTATACTCCTAAAGACAAAAGGGAAGCTGTGAAACCAGCTAAGAAGAAAGATACAGCTGAGGAGCTGCCTCCAGCTGACGGCCGCACTTCAAAATCGACAGCTGCTCGACGACTCAGAGATGAGTCAGTTAAGGAGAAAGAGGAAGAGCCAGCTAAGAAGAAGTTGAGGCTTCGTATCAAGAAGAAGTCAGTTGCAAAACCAGCTGAGGAGGAACCATCTGAGTCGAGTCACTCAGTTGACAAGGACGCTTTCGAAATTGTCCCTCGTGAAAGTGAAACAAGGTAGGAGAGCTCTCCCTATCGAGATGAGATGGAAGGGGTGGAGACCGATCCGGAAGATGAGCCGAACATCTCCTCGGATGCAGCTTCTTCTTCATCCAAGGAATCCAAAGATCTTCCATCCTCCCCCACGGCAGGAGCTGATGCCGTACAGCCCAAAGAGATTCTCTCAACCGACATTCAGCCAGAAATTCCGAGCTCTCCGCTCAATGCCAACATTGTGACCACTTCTTTGGCCAATGTTAAGGAACCTCTCGATCCCAACATCCCCACACAGCCAGAAATTCCGAGCTCCCCGCTCGATGCCAACATTGCGACCACTTCTTTGGCCAATGTTGAGGAAATCCTTGAACCGATTCCCTATGAAAATCTCTCTCCCTCCCCCATCGACGAAGAAGCTGACCGTCGAGCTGTCGCGCTGGAACATGAAGGCAAGTTGGCCTACTGCTTTCAGAAGCTGATCGGAATGTTCCCCGAGGCGCGCGGCATGCCCGCTTTTGCCACGCTTGGAACTGAGCTGTTGTATCAATTCAACATCATATTCAGCCACTGGTATGTCAAGGAAGATACCATCACGATACACAGCTGGAACCAGCTCAAGGCAGATGAGTCGCGTATAAGGGAATACTTCAACTACACCAACCTTGAAGTTGCGTACAACAACAAGGTTGCACTGTTGACTCGTCGACTGGATCTCAGCAAGGCAGCAGGAAGAGACACAAGGGAGACAGCTGAACAAGATTGTGTCGCCTTCCTTGACAACATGCTGGTCAAGTCTGCTGAATTCGTCGATAACCTTGACGCAGCCGCCGCAGCAGCCAAGCAGGAGGAAGAAGAGCTTCAACAGTACCTGGCCAATCGCCAAGCCATGGTTACTGTTGAACAACCAGCACCTGTTGAACAGCCAGCTCCAGCTGAACAGCGAGCACCCTCCTCAGATGAAATTTGCGAGCTGATCGCTTAGAGGGTCAATCAGCTAAGGAAGGAGATGCTTGCCAACATCCAGCTCAACCGAGAAGAACAGCTGAGGATGATAGAAGCTCAGGAGGAAAAGCATAGGAAGCTGCTGGAAGAACAAGATGCGATGAAGATGAAGCTGGATGACTTCTCAACATCCACCAGTAAAGACATCACCGACCTGAAGACAACAGTTCTTGGAATCAAATCAGAACTGAATGTGCTCAAATCCATATCTGAATCCAATCTTGCCAAATCTCAACAAACGCAAGACGAAGAATGGGATTCTCGATTCGAATCCAGATGGGCTGAGTTCGTCGCTTTCCAAACCGAAGTCATTGAAACCTTCGCTGCAATGCAGAAAGCTGATCAAGAGCGCTGTGATAATGAACTGGCGAAGAAGGTTGATGTGGAGAGCGGTGTTGATGAACTCTTCAACCGAATCCAGCAAGCTGAACAGAAACTCACTTCTCTGGATGGCTCAGTCGCAAGCCTTGTTACTGATGCCAAAAAGGGGGAAGATGAGATTGGGGAAGATGAGACCCAGGAAGTTGAGATGCAAAAAGCTGAAGAAGAGATACCAGCCGGGAAGGAATCTTAGCTGAAGAAGAAGACCGAGCTGAAGAAGAAGACAGCTCCAAAGAAGAAGTCCGCTCCGAAGCCAACCGACAAGAAACAACAAAAGCTGAAATCTATTGTTGTCGGAGGAGACGAAATGGCTAAAGACATGGAGCAAGCGAAGGAGTATGGAGTTTCCTACAACTCCATAGCCGAGATTGCAGCCGAGCTCGATGCTGAACTCGACGGTATTACAACCGAAGAGTGTATTGCTGCTGCCAAAGCTATGGATGTTCCGGAGAAGGACTACATGAATCCTGAATGGATAAAGAAATTCGCAGCCAACCAAGCTACAAGAGTCTACAAGTTTGAAGAAGAGCTTGCCAAGGTCACCAACAACTTGGATAGGAATGTTGCCTCTCGATGCCGACGACGCATAGAAAAACATCAAGTGAAGGTTGAAGCAAGAATGAAGCAGCAGAGACTGCCAGGAAAGATCAAGCTCCAGGGACGCTTCAAGCATGTAGACAAGTGGATGCCAGTTGAATGGAATGATGATTGGGAATCATTCAAACAAGAGTTTGTGAATGATTTCTATTACAGGAAGGTGTTCGCTACTGAGGATCCAAGAAGAGCGTTCAAAGAAGCCCTGACTGAGCTACACTCTGGGGATCCAGGCATGTTCAGCCAGTTCAGACGAGCAATGATTGATGCAAAGCTGGACATGAACACAGTCTTTGTCCCTCAGAAGGTTACATATCTCCCTCCATTCATTCCAGACACAAGAAATCCTAATCGACAGAAGATCGCAGCTGAGGCAAGAAGAGTCTGTCAGGAACATGGAGTGGATATCTCGAAGGAGTCAGATGCCAAGAGAGATATTTTTGTCAGGATTTTTGGAAAGTATGGGCTGAAGTATTAGCCAAGTTAGAGTTTTTGAGCAACTGATGTATTTTGATTTTTGTGCATTTCTGTGTAAACATCAGTTGTAATGAAAACTTACATCATATATCCGATTCACCTTGACGTACAATCTCTAGTTGTCCAAGCTCTGAATTGCAAAGTTATTTCAATACCATGTTATAACTGTGCTAACCCTTTGATGTTTAATCTTATAGACTGTCTAGAATTTCAGCTGAGATTTTAGATAGGTCAGTAGGGTTTAGATCAGTAGGGTTTTGGCATCATCAAAAACGGGGAAATTGTTGGGAAATTTAAGTAACGTTTTGATTGATTCCAAAACCAACTGACCCCAACCGAGTAGATGTTGCCATTTCCTAATGTTAGTATTTAGGCTCGCTGTTTGAGCAATGTTCACATTTTATCTTTACAGGACTCCAGCTGAAGACGGCAACATGGCATAACTCGGATACAACAACAGATGGAAATTCGGATGTGTAACATCAGATGTAAGAAAGACAACTGAGCGTTCAAGATATAGAACATCAGATGTAAGAAAGACAACTGAGCGTTCAAGATATAGAACATCAGATGTAAGAAAGACAACTGAGCGTTCAAGATATAGAACATCAGATGTAAGAAACACAACTGAGCGTTCAAGATACAGAACATTAGATGTAAGAAAGACAACTGAGCATTCAAGCCAACTGTTCAGATGGAACATCAGTTGCAGGACTAAATCTGATAGATCGACAACATGAAGTTCAAGGCAGCTGAGGGTTCAACTGTTCATCTTCAGACAGAAGGTCAGATGAAGGTAGCGATCAGATGGAACATCAGCTGAAAACCACTCAGATGAAGACCAAACTTCTCAACCGACCAACCAATGTTGAAAGACAAAGGTTGAAATTTGAATTTTAAAAAGGAAGTCACGTGAAGGTTTGGCGTTCTGTCATTACCTCATTTGGCCCAACACAAGGTTGTCTCAGAAGGAAAGCAGAAGTTCACAATTGCCAAATCGGGAAAATCTGCAGAGATGAGAGACAAGCCATCGCTTTCACAGAACAGAGATCAACGACTCTTCCAACGGCTAGTTGATTCTCACCGCCTATAAATAAAGGCCTTCATTCATTCATTCACCAAGAAGACAGACAAGTTCGAGAAGAGACTAAAGAGCGAAAGAACAACGATATACTGCACACAAGCTAAACTGAAAATATTCTCTAAGAACATCACTAGTTGAGAGTTCATAGAGTGTTAGAATCTGTCTTGGTGTTTTCGATCTTAGTTTGAGTCTTCATTTGTTCAAGCTTAGATCCTAGCTCACTTCATTGTTAGAGCTAGTAGTTGGAAAACCCACCCTTATACACATCCCCTAAAAAGGTTGTTAGGATCCTGCTCTTCCCGAAATTGAGTAGAAAGGTTGATAAGTACCCGTAAACTTATCTGTAAGGTTGATAAGTACCCGCAAACTTATCTGAACAGTTGCAAAGCCCGCGTAAGCTTTTTGGTAGTTGTCCTAAAGAATTTGGACTGAGTTGTGTGGACTCACAACTCCCCGTGGACGTATGAGTTCTCTCCGAACCACGTAAATCCTTTGTGTGTTTGTGTTTTCTGTTCAGTTACTTATTGCATATCCAACTGACCAACTAACCAGCACTCAAAACTGCATTTTTACATTTTCAACTGATTTGGTTATTGACCGACCTTGTATCTGAGTGTGAGTTATTTTATACGAGTTATTATTGTTTCCACCACATTCCGCACAACACCACTCTTACAGCTGAGTTTTCCTACTCAGTTGTGATTCCAGCTGAGTCCTCTTACTCGGTTGTGATATTTTTCGAGAGTTGTTTTAAAATTCTTATCTTGTGTATTCCCCCCCCCCCATACACCAGAACTCGTATCGGGACCATCAAACCCCAACACAACTCTCCTCATGTTGATAAATGGATGCCAGAGGAACTGAATAATCACTGAGAGACATTGAAAATAGAATTCGTAGAGGAATTCTATTATGAACTTGAGTATCGAGGCTTGGATGCTGATGAAGTATGGTTGGAACACATTGAAACCTTCTCAACAGCTGATGTAGTGGGTCTTCGACTTCTGAAAGTCCTTGAGGAAAATACTTTCCTCCTACTGCTCTTGCTAAACGGACATTTATTCCTCCCAAGATCAAGGGAAGCAGCAAGATCAATTTTGCTCAAATTGAGAAAGAAGCAGAGAGGTTGGCAATAAAATACAATGTTGACTCCATAAAGCAAGCTGAAGACTTTCAGAATATCAGGAAGCACGTTTATGAAAAACATGGGTTGAAGCTTGAAGAAGAAAAAGCCAACTGATGCTGCAAAGAGAAGACAATGCAATTGATGCACTTGGTTTTTGTACTTCTAAAATCTTAATTCAGTTGTAATGTAATCTCCCCTACTTATTATCATAAATAATAAGGTGTGGTTTTTGAAGATCATCTTGAATCATTAACTTCACTTGATGACCACTATCTCGTTGTCAATGTTTGAGGTTAATTTTTATATTTTATCTTGTGTTAATCCCTTTCTTCTCATAGACTAGAATTGAGTTATCTTTTAGTCATTTTGGTATCAATTGTGTGGTATCGGTTAGGAAAGTTAGGTGGTGACAGTTTAGAGTTTTAGCATCATCAAAAAGGGGGAAATTGTTGGGAAAATTAGTAAAGGTTTTGATTTATCCCAATACCCAACTGACCCCAACCGAGTAGATGAAAGCCATTAGTCTGAACTTAGCTAGAGCTCACTATTTGAGAGTATGAATTTTTATCTTTACATGATTCAAGTAGAAGAAGACAACCAGACTGAAGAAGGCAGTTCGTGAAGAACTCAATTGGACCACGAGCTCAGTTGAACCACAAGCTCAGTTGAACCATAAGCTCAGTTGGACCACGAACTCAGTTGGAAAGCAACTCAGTTGACTCCTCAACTGACCCATGCAGCTCAAGCGTGAAGAGAAGTTGTGTCGAAGTCAGACGTCACAAAGCTGAGAAGAGAAAACTTTGAAGACGTTGAAGGCAGAAGAGTTGAAGTCCAAATTCAAATGTACTCGGAAGCACAAGTCATCTGAGAACTTACTATAAATGGTCCGACAACAGAGATGCGCAAAAAGCGAAGGTCGCAGTTGCCATTTTAGGAAAGTTTCCAGTAAAACATGTGGAGTGTCAAGTTTTTGGCAGAGATCAAACGGCTCTTTCCAATGGCTAATTAAATCTCCCTCTATAAATAGAGGTCTCTACATTAAAGCTCGTGGAGAGCGCAGAGAGAAAGAAGAGAGAAAAACAAGAGTGTAGAAGAAGCAGCAGACCGCCTCTCTTTCTAGCAAGAACAACTCAGTCGAAGAACAAGTAGAAGTCGAGTGTCCACACCTTCTCATGTTCTTTCATCTAGCCTCTTAAAAAGCCCCTTCTTTGATCGAGTTTAGAATATTGATTCTTTCTTAATTTGTTTCTGAGCAGACTCTTCCCAAAAGATCAAGTCTCTAAGCCTTAAGACGAAGCCTCCACTTCTCTCTGTGTAGAAGGCTTCTTAGTTGGAAAAAACCCCAACCCCCAAACCTCAGGTCTGTCTTTGAACCCGAAATCAAAGACACTAGGTCCCTTAGAACCCACAATCTAAGATTAGGTCCCTTAGAACCCGCAATCTAAGACCAGATCCCTTAGAATCTGTAATCTAAGTTTAGGCTGTACACTTGCCCGCAAAAGTATTGTAAGGTTTTATTTGAACCCGTAATCGAACATGTTAGGTTGCTTGGTACCCGAAAACCAAGTGGAACGTTTGATAAGCACGCGTAAGCTTATCTAGTGGATTACTTTCCTGAAAAGAAAGTCGTGGATGTCGGAGGTTAATTTTTTAACCACGTAAAAATACTGTGTCGTTTACATTTCTGTATTAACATTCAGTATTTACTTTTCAGTTACCTAACCAACTGACTCTGCATACAAATTGCACATTTATAAACTGCACTAAATTTTGGGAACCAGTTGTTGAGCGAAGTGACATGAGCAGTTAACTCAGTGAAAAGATTTTGAAAGAAAGAAAAATTGCTACTGATGTATTCCCCCATCCCCCCTCCCCCCTCTCCCATACACCAGATTCTCGTTGCCGAGACCATCATAAATTTAGTATGTGTTTCGTTTTTTCTTTATTGTAATCCTTTTTAACACATTTATTAATTAATTGGTGGATTACTTTTTCAAAATTGGTAAGATTTTTAATGGATGTATAAAATATAGAATAATTGAAATATTCATTATAATAATACAATATTTGTGATCAATATCTTATTTCTTCTTTTATTTTATACTCCCTCCGTTCTATGAAAGATGACCTCTTTTCCTTTTCGGGACGTTCCACGAAAAATGATCTCTTTTCATATCAGGAAATAATTATTTGCATTCATACTGCCTTTACATTCTTTATTATTTATTCACACTATTTTTATATTTTTTTATCAATAAAATACTCCACTAAATACACCTACTACTCTTAATTCATTAGTATTAATGTTGACTGATAGATTTGAAAATAGAAAAAAATCACGTTGTTAGAAATAAAAGGTCAGTGATTATTATCCTCTCCCATTTTTCATTCATAATATTCTATATAATTAGCTTCAAATTCATCCTCCCAAGATCCCCTTAATAAAAAAAATATAATCAAATAAACAAGTATGGAAAACAAAATTTGTAACAATATGTAAAATCTAATTCTAGCTGATCCATAACTACTCATAATAGAAATTTAAAAAAAAAAACCAACAAGGTAAGAAAAAGAAAAATAGAAAACATGATTAGAGAATCCATTATTAATTAGAAATTAATTTAATTAGGAAATAATATAACTTATTACTTCCTCTGACCCATTTATATTGTCATTATTTTTTTATTTAGGTGTCTCGCTCATATTGTCATTTTCCAAACAAGAAAAAATTTTACTCTTTAAAATCCTTCAAAAGTAATGACACCTACCCACTTTCTATGTTTTACCCTTATTTTTAATTTCAATGAGTCGGAGGGAGTATACTGTAAAAATTTTAGGCAAAATAAATTTTGTAAAATATATATATATATATATATATATGTATATAAGAGAGAAAAATCATAATACCCACTATGATGATAGTATGTACTCCCCATACCCACTACTTATAATATATACTCCTCATACCCACTTGGCCCACTTATTAATAATTAACATAATAATTTATATAAGTAGTATTGAATAATAATGAATACAAACAGTTTTCTATACGAACATGCAATTTATACGCATTTTGTGTTCGAACATGTACGCGAGTTTTTTTTTTTACCCTTCTACTGAATTTCTCTATTATATACTTTGCTTATTTAAACCCATTTCCAATTTGGAGATAATCAATTAAACACTATCAGGCCCATCACACTTTCGTATAAAATAAATTCTACATATATCGACTTCATACCTTTTTGACCGTAATGCTGCCGGATTTTTCTGCCGGAAGTTTTAGGGACCTCGTCCAACCACACGATCGCAACCGATGGTTTTCAGCCGCAGAACTCTTCAGCAACACTCAGCACAGCCTTCGCTCGTTTCCTACCTGAGGCGTAAGGTGTTCCGTTGATACACATAGAAAATCTTGAATATTGGAAGGGATGAGCAAAAGCCCTTATTTTTATTTAGAAATTATATAAAACTTATTACAACATAAGTATATCTCCTTTAGGGAGGAGACAGACTTGTTTAGCTACCCATGGTAGCGGAACTAGGATACATAAACTAAAAGAAAAGAACGAAAAGAAGAAAACTATGCTAGATTTTATTTTGGATGAAGCAGAGAAGATGGTGAGTAATTTCTCCCCCCTTTCTACTTTCATTTGCCTGGGTTTATATAGAGATCTCGAGTGACCTCCATAATTGCCTTGGATTCCTTATCCTTGGCTCCTTTGTCTTCACGTGAAGCGGGTCCTGCAATTATCCCTTGAGGACAACCGACCTCCCATGAAGTTAGTCGCCCATGTCTTTCATTATTGCGTGAAGACAACAGACCTCTATGATTTCCCGTGAATTGTGGATCACTATTTTTCTGGTAGTGGTCCTCCTGTAGCTTTACCCACTTGTAGTTTAGTGGGTAATTCCTATTCATCCACCCACCATTGTCGTTTTCTTTTTTGTGAGTGGTTTTCCAGCTCAAAGTCACATGACTCCTTTATCCTGTGTCGGGAATCTACTTTTTTCCCCGGGTCTTAGGTGTCCTTGCTCTTGGCTGTGCCTTGTGCTCTGCATACTCATTGGAGCGAGCCTTTTCTTTTCCTCTTCTGGGTAGAAAGCCCGTTCCGAATTCTGGCTCCTTCTGGTTCGGACAATCCGAACATATGCGTTTAGACCATTGCCCGAAATGAGCCATGTTGCAATATTTGCAATGAGTCTCCTCGCTCATCGCAATCTTGTTTTCCCAAAGCAAAGTCCTTTTTCTTTCGAAAGCTTCCTCTGCAAATTTGGTTGATTTTCCTGTCATAGTGTTTAACATGATTGATCAATTCGCTGAGTTCTGGAAGAACTTGAATGGAAACTTGATTTTGTCCATCTCCGTAATACAGACCCATAGACCCCATGCTCTTCTGGTTGAGATGAGATCTTTTGGCATAGTTGAGACTAGTGTAGTCCCTTCCTCCATTGGTGCCTTGATTTTTCCAACGGCACTAGTATCAGGTCTCCTGAGCGTTATGTAATGAAAGGCTTCATGGATACCTTTTCCTGCTGGTTCTGGAGCTGCACTGATAAAGTATAACTCTAGTATATCTCCTCGGCTAAGCGATGGATTGTCAGCCCATGCATCATGCACAACTTCTTGGATCCATTTTGGTAGACCCTTGATCTCCGTGAGTGATGGTGATGTAGTATAAACTGAGGCTAGTGCCCCGAAATCATACCACCTCCTCATTTCGTGTGAATCAGCGCCTGGCATTGTCCACACTCGAGGATATTTCCCCGAAACATCAACCTTCATTTTTTCTGGATTGATATTTCTTCTGGTAACAATCTTCTCCCAATTGGCTTGATAAACCTGCCATGAAGAAGAAACTTCAATCTTATCAGCGTTAATCTTAGAGGTACCAGTCATTGGCCTAAGATTAATCTTTCCCTCTTTAACCCTAGAGGTGCTAGGTTGACATGAAACTTTAGGGTGTGACCCCTGAAGTTCATCTTTTCCTTGGGCCAATGATTCTGAAGAAGCCACCTTAGGACTTGGGGAAAAGGTATTGGAATCCCCTACTACAGGTTTAGAGCCCTATACTCGAAACTTTCCTTTTTCCAAAGGTTCTTTGGAAGCCCGGAGGAGGGCCGGTTGCATTGCTTTCCAGAGTTGACAGTGAGTAAACAAGCATGCTTGTATTCTGCTAGTGACTTTCGTCTTATCAGCAAATTGCAGTCTTCCTACTTGTTCAGCATGAAGAACGCACTCGTTCCATTCCTCAAATAGCATTTCCAGATTGTCTCTGAAATGCCTTTGGGTTGTCAGGATGGATCTTGCTTCAGCTGGCTCCATCTCTTGTCAAAAAATTTGCAAGAACATTTTCATGAGATTTTAATGACAATATCAAAAATATAATATTGGCATTCAGCCTGCTATCTAATTAATCTAGCCTTTTCATGTTTAGATTCCATCTTGTTCCTTAAGAAAGTTTTAACCTGCGTATTATCAATTTTCAAGGTAAATTTCTTTGCTTATAGAAATAAAGGCCATTTTTTAAACGCCTTCCGCACTGCAAAGAATTCATTCTCATTGATGTGTACCGCACAACATCGCTTTATGAGAATAAACCACTACAATATCTGCAAGGTTCTTCTCCGTTGGGAGTGATCTTGGTTAAAACTGCTGCCCACCAATAATCACTCGCATCCGTATATAGGACCAATTCGTCTTCGTCCTATGGTATCGAGAGTTTTGAGAGATTTATGCAAACATCTTTTAACTCCCTCATTCCCTTTTTATGTTCATCCGTCCAGATGAATGAGACATCCTTTTTTCAGTAATGAGCTGAAAACTTTCCTGTATTTTGCAAGGTTTTTGATAAATGCACCTGCAAAATTAACAACTCCTAAAAAACTTTGAAGTTATTTCTTTTCTTTTAGATCTTCAGGAAAAGTCTAGATCTTTTGCACAATATGATCCTGCAACACAATTCCTGATTCATCGATCTCAATGCCCGAAATTCTATTTTTCTAGTTGCAATGACTGCCTTCTTTTTGGACAGTACAAGACCTTCCCTATAACAAACATCTGCAAAGATATCTAGATGTTTGGCATGTTCCTCCATATTTTTTGATGCTATTAAAATATCATCAATATAGACGAACATAAAAGAAAAATAATGTTTAAAAAGATTATCCATCTTTCTCTGAAATATTTGGGGTGCGTTAGCTACCCCCATTGGCATCACGATCTAAACATAATGCCCTTGTGGAGTAGAGAAGACTGTAAATTTCTTACTGCTTCCTTCCATGCGAATCTGGTAGAAACTTGACTTGCAATCAAACTTAGAGAAAACCTTAACATTTCTAATGCAGTTAATAAGGTGTTCCCTACTGGGGATAAAGTATCCACCAAATTCTAGAATATCATTAATTCCTTTATAATTAATGACAAGTCTAGATTTACCTCGTTTGATCTCCCCATGATTTCTTACCAGAAATTCAGGACTGCTGTAAAGCGAGTGTCATTGATTATTTCTTTCATATCATGTTGATCTATAAGGTTCATCAGGATTGGTCTGTATCTGACAAACTCATACTCCTTGCCTGGTTTCACCTTCAGGGTTGCTTTGAGTTTGTTCTCGTCCCACCATGCCAAAAGATTTTCGTTGTAACTCCTTTTGATCTTCCTCTTGGCATCTTCCAAGAATACTTGTGTTTCTTCCCTAATATCTTGATTAGATATTAAGGATACTTTAAGGATCTGAATTTCTTCATCCTTGAGATCCTCTTTTCTGATGCAGCTTAAGATTGCCTCATTGAATCTCCTTTGATCCTTCATTTTTGGATGACGAAGTTTTCCTTCATCACCACGCTTGCTTCGGAATGTCAGTGGCATTTGTCAGTTAAACGCCCTTCACATTCTCTGGACAATGATTTTATGATCACAATTGGTTGTGAACACCAATCGTCGATTTTCATATCCTGAGTATATCTCTTGAACATCTGTAGGAAGTTGTTTCCCAACAGAATATCTGCTCCTATATCATGGAAATAGATCGGTGAAGTCTTTACCTTGTACCATGGTTTATCTCCTGCTCCTCCAATCAAAATCTCTGTTTCTTTTACTCCTTTTGATAAGAGTAAAATTTTCTTTGAGAAGTCTCATCCGGAAATACGAGGTAGATCATCTTCCACTTCTTCTGGAAAAACTCCTCGTTTCGCTGTGCAGATTCCTGCTCCTGAATCAATATAAGCGGCAAAATATTATGCTTTATATTTTTCGTATAACATCCTAACAGAGATGTATATGGAGAATGGACTTGTCATTATATCAATAATATGATATTATTGACCGTAATCTTCATTCCTTCGTCCATGCTTCTCTAGGGCTTGTGTTTCGCGAAGAAATCAAGTCCTAGTACCAGTATGTCTGGTTCTCTTCCAGCTCTTCCTTTGATCTCCAATTGGATTCCTCCTATTTCGAGGATTCCTCTCTAATGGTTGAGCTCTGGTTGTTGCAGATAGTATAAGACATTACAAGGGAAGTTGGTTTCCCATCTTGTAGTGTCAAATCTAACTGTAAACTCCTCTCCATCCTTCAGGGCATTGAAGGTTTACTGCCACCTTTCTGCTCCGAGATGTCTGAGGATGAGAATCTTAGATTAGATTCTTTCCAAATGGTTGTGATATAATTCTGTCTCCTTGGAAAGATAATCTTCATGTATTTAATCTGAGGCTTTGATCATGCCTCATAACCTCCTTCTCTCTAATTTGAATGTCAACCTCTCTTAATCGAGGGATTTCCACTCTATTAGGACTGACCGCCGTTGATACCTTCTTGAATATATCTGGTATCTCAATGAATGGCTTTCTCAAGAATAGATCAGTATGATGTGAATTGGAAAGTGCATATGACACATGATATGTAATAGAGTAAGGTCTATTTCCTTATTTCAATAGATCCTTACGCTTGAAATCTTGATATAGAGTCAGAGTTTTGCTGAAACTTGCATCTTTAAGATTATATGCGATTTTTGGATATATAATCCCAACAACTTGTCCATCACAAAGATTCCCCGCAATTGTTCTCATAATGGAATCTTTTAAACTTCTGACTCGTCTATCGCATATGGCGATATCAATCGGTGCATCCATTTCTAAAAATAGAGTAAATTTGAGCACCAACTGGATTGCTCCAATATGAATCCAGTTCATCTTTTCTGCAATTTCCGACTTCATCTTCGCCGGATCTGCTCTTACATCATCTGCTATAATCAATTGCATTTCCACTTGATTTGCAGTGAGCTCAATTGGAAGAGACATTTCTTGTCTCGCATTGCCATAAACGGTGTAATGTTTCCTGTTTTTTATCAATATCGATATTGAGCATCACTCCGTATGGATGAATAAGATCTAAGGTAACCTTTCCAACAGGTGTATCCTGCAATCTAGGTTGCCTTCTTCTTGTCCTTCTGACCGTCATGTGGGCATCATCTGGTGTAACTGGATCAAATCTTGCTCCGGCATGATAGTCACGAGCATTTCTCATATGCTCTTCGTGAGTATGTTGCCTCTCTGGGATTGCCATTTGTGGTCCATGTTGTCTATGAGCTGCAACTAACTGATGGTCGTGTTGATTCATCTTCAGATCGACCACCTTTAGGTTGGCAAAGGATTCTGCCAATTCCTGTAAATCTTCAAGATTGAGTCTTTCGGGGTGATTCATGATTTTTCACCTCGAAGCATTCTTGCAAGAGCTTCACTTCGTGGGCCCTTCTTTCCTTCTTCCACCGTTGTTGAATAGGTGAGTTCATTGATAAAAAGATTTCTTCTGAGTCGACTGGAACGAGATTGTTGTTCCAGCTTCTCTATTCGCGTTTGGATATCTACGACGATGTTTTTGATTTCATCCAGCATCATTGATATCATGTGCAAATCTTTTGGTACTCTATAGAGGTCATTGCCATAATGTTGCACCGTCTTCTATATCTCCCTTAGATCCTCCGATATTTTAAAGGTATTTGAGGTGATATCCCGATAGTTGGGAACATTAGCTATTCCCTTCTCCTTTTGGAACTGTTGAGCCATCGATTATGGAATTGATGTTCCTGGTTCATGAGAGCTATTAATGCTTCTGTAAGATAAGCATTAACAAAGAGACGTCATCGACTCTTTTCTTTATTTTGATGACTGCAGATAATATCTTCGTCATCCCTGCTTCTAACGCTTTGGTTTAAGCGTTCCTCCTGTAAATCATCTTTATCTATCTTGAAATATTCAAGATAGTTCTTGTAACACTCGCATCTCGGACAGTCGTCCGGATCCATATGAACTTGGTTGTCTCCTCCGTTAGGTATAATACTCATATTAAATAATAAATTAAATATAATTCCTAAATAAACCTAGGGCTCTGATACCATTTTGAAAGCATGGATCTCGTAGTGGATCTCGTAGCAAAGTACATAATATAGAAGGGCAGATTAAATAATTTTTATGCATACATTATTTTTGGTGTAAATTATATGCCTTTTGGCTAACTAATTGTATTTTTCCCATTTTTCATAAATAAATTAAACTTATAAGGACATTTCAAAGTGTCCCAATAGAACAATTTAAAAAGTAAAGGCTTGGTGGGTATGGGGAGTATATATTACTCCCTCCGTCCCACCAAATACGACATATTTTTAATTTTGGAACGTCCTACTATACTTGGCCTGTTTCCTTTAAAAGAAATAATTAGTTTATATACATGATCCACCATCCCATCTAAACCCCACTAACCTACTCCCACTATACACGCAACCATCCCATCTATAATTTCATTAGCATTATAAAATATTGCATTCACACTACACTAAACACTTTATTTATTTCCAATACTATTTTTCTTAGCCTCCGTACCTATATGAACTAAACCGTATTCGGTAGGACGGAGAGAGTATAAGAAGTGGGTATAAAGAGTACACTTTACACTCAAAGTGCGCATGCATGTTGATTTTCTCTATATATAAATGCAGTTTAACAAACGGTAACTTACTGTTTATAATTATTAACAACCGTAATATCCATTTCGACGATTTTGGTTTCAGTGTTTGATCAACAATGGATTTTTTTTTTCTTTTTCTTTTTTTCCCTGTCGCTTTTAGCAATTATTATACTCCCTCTGTTCGTGAAAAAGAGTCCTACTTACTCCATTTTTTTTGTTCGTGAAAAAGAGTCCTACTCCACTTTTTCTAATCACATCAAGTGGGACCTTATTCAATTTACCACAATTTCTACTCTCATTTTACATTTTCCACTCAAAATAGGTGGGATCTTTATTCCACTCACAACAATTTTAACTTTTTCACTCACAACAAGTGGGACCCTTATTCCACTCACAATAATTTTACTTCTAATCCACTTCTACCACTCCCACTAAATGGGACCCCTATTCCACTAACAACAACTTTACCAACTTTCTTAATCTACGTGTCTAATACACAATGGGACTCACTAACAACAACTTTACCAACTTTCTTAATCTACGTGTTCAATACATAATGGGACTCTTTTTGACGAACCCAATAAACAAAAATCAAATTTTCAACGCAGCTAGTATTAAATATTCGAAAGCTCATCTAGCTAACAGATTAGTTGTCTTGTTAAAACTTGATACGTTACAGATTCAATCAGTCTTTTTCAATTCATCTATGTCAATCATAAAATAACATAATTAAACAAATATACATATATTCCAATTATCTGCGGATGTTCGTCGATTTCAGTAGTTAAAAGAAATTGCAGTGTACTACCAGAATTTTTAATTCAATCTTGGGCGCATTTATTCATCGCTTCCCATCCCAACAACATACCATAACAACACACTTACTGCAGGTATAAAGGTTGTTAAAATGCTATGCATTCACCCACAAAATAGTTATTAATAGTCAATGATTTTAATGATTTGAATGATATACAGAGATGGGAGTCTTGGAGCGGCACTGGATTATGTGGGCGATCATTTTTTTGTTTGTAATTCCAAGAATTCATGGTTGGGGGAAAGACGGTCACTATGCTGTTTGCAAGATTGCTGAGGTCTCTCTCTCTCTCTAGTTTTCTTATACTTATTTTTCGGATTGAATTTGTTGAAATCTTGATAGATTGGCATTTGAATTATTGGCTGCCTTCTACGAGTTACTTGGTTGTTCCAAATTTCTACTCTCGATGTTTGGGTGTTTAATTGCATTCCACAATGCAGTAGCTGCAACAATCCTTGAAGATTTCAGATGTCGTGATGATCTTGAGAGGAGCAAAGCCCTATTTTGAGAATATTTAGATTAATCATGTGCACAAGCAGAACTTTTTTCCCAGCATAACCTGACTGAAGTTATTTGTTTGCCATAGAATTATCTTACTGGCGAAGCTTTGGCTGCAGTGAAAGCCTTGCTTCCAGATTCTGCTGAAGGTGAGCTTGCTTCTGTATGCGCTTGGGCGGACCAGGTTCGCTTTCACTATCGCTGGAGCAGCACTTTGCATTATGCAGATACACCTGACTTCAGGTGCAACTACAACTACTGCAGTAAGCTCATCTTTTTTGTGTAATTTTTCCTTCCTCTACTTTCTAATGTCTTGTCTTTGATTTATTTGATTTTTGTATTTGGATTACTTTTTTAAAATGAAGAAATTGAGTAAGTATTAGTCAATTAGTCTATGCTAATGCAACTGGATACAGCTTTGCCAGGCTAAGATGCTCATATATATGTTGTCGTATTAGTTGTATGTTAATGTGTGTTTTTCTGAGTTTATGTACCGCATTTATAATAGCTCTCGCTAAAGTTTCGACTTCTCAGCGAATTGCTAGTGAAGCTTTTGTTTCATGTTTACTTGTTTACAATTTTGTATCCAGCTACTGAATACTTTCGTTAACGTTGCTTCTTGCCTGAAATTAGATAATGTCTTACAATTACTTGGCCAAGGGTTGATTCTATGCCTGAATTTGAAGCATTTCATCATGCTTTGTATTGTCCTTTATAGGTCAGATGCATATGTAATGCAACTTGAGGTTGAGAAACCCTTGTCTGACCTTCATTTCTGTATATGTTAGGAGACTGCCACGATACTGGTGGACGCAAGGATAGGTGTGTCACTGGAGCAATTTATAACTACACGAAGCAGCTTGTGTCAGAGTATGATGATTCTGGTTCATGTGCAACAAGCTGTAAGCATCAATAAATTATTGAATGGTTGCCAACACTCGAAAAATTAACTTTTATATCCAATTACAGATAACCTGACAGAGGCACTTATGTTCCTATCACATTTTATTGGTGATGTCCACCAGGTTAAGTCATTTACGTTTTTTGTTTTTCTTTACAAATGCAACTGTATGGAAGTTGGTATTTGTGCTCTAAATTCTGACATTGGCTGTTGTAATGTAATATTTTGTCACCATTAACATTCTCTAGTGCATGAAACTTAACGGATGTCGCAGTTATTGTATTTGCAAATGTCACATTGAAATCCATTACACTGATTGCAATGGATTACAAATTTGAGTGCAACTTGCCAATATCCCCCTAAAAGACTATTTTTGCTCAAGTTCCGAATTCTGAATTATTACCTTAGATATGTACAATTCATCAAAGAGTCTATGTAATCCAAGAGTTTCTGAAATTTGATATTGGTTGGCAGCCATTGCACGTGGGCTTTCTCGGAGATGAAGGTGGTAACTCAATTACCATTCGTTGGTACCGTAGGAAAACTAACTTGCACCATGTGAGTTGCTTTTGGCATCAAACTTTAAATACAAGTCTTTTACTTGTACGTGCTTTTAACTTGTTAAAACACGTTAATGAGAAGTATTGTGGTTCAGGTGTGGGACAATATGATCATTGAATCTGCTCTAAAGACATTCTACAGCGAAGATCTCACTGCAATGATCCAAGCTATTCAGAACAATATCACGGTGCGTGAAGTTGCTACTTATTGGTGAATCAAGCATGATGATTACCATTTGAGAGGTTCAATATGGCAGTGTGTTAGATGCCTCTGATATTTATTCCGCCATTCTAGAACCAATATTATCTTCTTGATTTATGAGGCAATACTGTTAGATGTTCATAAAAAGGTAAGGATAAAGAAAGTACTAGCTATACTATCTGCTTATGCTTGTTATATGAAATGTGAAATGTGATATTATTAATAACCCTTTGTTATGTAACAGCAAGAAATTATGCTTCTTAGGTCAAAAGTGAAGTTATGTAAAGTGAAATTATGTAAAGAGCATTTCATGTTTCAGTTAATTAAATAATCCTTGATGAAAATCTTTACAGTTATACTTTTGTGCACACAAGTATTTTATTTTCCTGCAGTACTTTCTTCGTTTTTATCTTATTGTAGATCGATTAGTAAACAATGGCCTTGTCCATTTTTCCTCTTTGGGAGAGATGCAACTTTAGAGTCACTCCTCGTCTTTTGTTGTCTCAGATGCATTCTCAACTTTTTTCCTCCAGAAATTAAGTATTTGGAAGATTTTATCTGTTCATTTACTCATCAAGCCACTTCTCTTTGTTCTCATTTAACTGCATGCAGGATGCCTTTGTTAATGAAATATCTCAGGAGAATTGCAACAGTACAGTATGTCCAGATCCGTACGTATATACTATATACTCTCTAGTCTCCTTTCACACTCCCACCCCTATTTCCTCAAATGATTTTGTTGAAGAATACATGTATACGCTCTTCTTCTTGTTTCTACTCCATTTGTTTTTTACTTGTATTTGTTGTGTTGATCTCTTTCCAGGTATGCTTCTGAAAGCATCTCTTTAGCTTGTAAATTTGCTTACAGAAATGCCACTCCTGGAAGTACCTTAGGAGGTAAGATGATTAATGTCACACACCTGTTCTTCAATCTAGAGTTTCCCAAAATTTATTTATGAAACTCTAGTAATCCAGACATAATAATGATCTGATTGGTCTTGTTTATATGTACAAAGATGATACAGTTTTGTTTCCAACTTATGGCTTTATTTTTTATGCTCATAATCTATCTCTGTATAGTTAAATACAATCTCGTGCATTCTCACGAGAAATAAATGCTATCAAGATTTCATTATTATTTCGTGATGGTTAGCATGATCTCTTTATTATCACTTATCAGCTTGTCAAACATAATCATCCAGTTAGTGATTTGATGTGTTATATTTTGTCTTGTGGTTTAATTACTCTTAGGATAGCCAAACTGGTACTATTGGTGGAATTGCGGCCTTGCAATAATCATCTCTTCTTGTTATATGATACCATTCTTGGATTATCGGATTCTGAATTTATCTTTTCATGTATTTCCTAATTTTCACTTTTTTCTATATATGCAGACGATTACTTCTACTCTCGATGGCCCATTGTTGAGTCACGACTGGCCCAAGGCGGGGTTCGATTGGCAACTCTTCTCAACAGGATCTTCCCCAAATATAAGTCAATTGCAGAAGAATGAAATAAGCTGAGGGGATAGAGATGAACTCTACGTTAAATGTCGAGAGAGGGCCACTATACGTGCCATCCATCCCTCTTGGCTTGTACAATTCCCTCACGTCAAGACTTAATAAGATTTCCTAATTAAGTAGTTGATTATTTTAGAAGCCAACATTGCTGTGGTGCTAAGAAAATGTACCTTATATATTATTTTCTACTTATCTGGACTATGCCTGCCTAGTTTGCTTTTGTATAAAAGCAACTTAGAAGACACATGAAAGATGAGCACTATTTTTAGCTTGTACGCATTGTAAACTTTCAATAGTTTGTATATATATACTGATGTGGAATTAGCTTATAATCTTGGTGGGTCACAATATCCATTTCCCAGGTCGAAAATGTCGTTTTTAAGAGGAATTTCTGCGCATTTCGTTGCTTTTTTTACTTGTGTTATTGTTTATGAATCTTGTGTTCAAGCATGGAGCAAAGAGGGTCATACCATGACATGCAAAATTGCTCAGGTAGATTTATTATCACAAAATTGCGACGACAAATATTTCAAGTTCTGTGATTTATACTTTTCTCTGTGCAAAATGGAATGGTGGAGATCCCATTTGTCTTTCATGTTCAATGAGAAGAATCCCTAATGCATGAAAAACACAGGGTTTGCTGGAACCAGAGGCGCAGCATGCTGTTCGGATGCTGCTACCTGACTATGTCAATGGTGATTTGTCGGCGCTGTGCGTCTGGCCCGATCAAGTAAGACACTGGTATAGGTACCGCTGGACGAGCCCTCTTCACTTCATCGACACGCCTGACCAAGACTGTAGTTTCAAGTACCAGAGTAAGTATATGACTATGATCATCACTGTTCAAGTTAACAAGTCATTGTTTTTTTATGATTGATTTGAATGGTTAATTGATGCTGATGGATGAACATAGGGGACTGCCATAATTCAAACGGTGTGAAGGATATGTGCGTGGCAGGCGCCATTAAGAACTTCACCGATCAGCTTTCACATTACCAGCATGGAACCTCTGATCGACGCTGTAAGAGATCGTCCTTCTGTCTTCAATTGCCTTATCTGTGACATGATATTCTCACCTTCAAACCATCTAAGTTAGCTTATTTAAGGATTCTTTCATATCCATTGTTCTCAGATAATATGACAGAAGCCTTGGTATTTTTAGCACATTTCATGGGAGACATCCATCAGGTAACCAAAACAGAAATTAACATGTCTTTATGTGTATATAAATTCTTGGTTTCACTGTCGTTCTTGGTCGATTAGCTGTGGTTTCTCTTTGTTAGCCTATGCATGTCGGGTTCACAAGTGACGAAGGAGGAAACACTGTGGAGTTGCGCTGGTTTAAACACAAGTCGAATCTGCATCATGTAAGATGCTAATTTTTAGCTCTTTTATTGCTAAGAAAAGAATGATACTCGTATTTTTCAACAGCAATAGTGACCAAATTGGATGATAAGCATTAAAATATAGGTCTAGAAAGGAGAGATACAATCTAGACAAGAATATTCCTTTATTGCTTTAGAGATTTAAGGTTGGAAATTGAGTGAGGTTGAAGGCATTGATTTCTTCTCCACTTACGCTTCTAGGTGTGGGATAGAGAGATAATTCTTACAGCCGCCGCAGATTACTATGGAAAAGACACTAACCTCCTGCAAGAAGACATTCAAGGAAACTTTACTGATGTAAGCAAACAGACTTTAAGCTTAAAGCTTGTGCTAAAATCTACGATTAAAAAGATATGGTTAAAATTACTTGCAAAATGCTCGTTGCTATAGTCTGATTCGACGTGCCACGTCCGTTTTGCAAACAGGGAGTCTGGTCCAGTGATCTTGCCTCGTGGAGGAAATGCAGCGACATATCTTCTTGTGTCAACAAGTGCGTATCAACAAAGCGAGAAACTATCAACTTGGGCCAATGAAACAACCGCGTTGCGCCTTTTTTCTAGTAAATGTAGTAATAATGTTGGAGTTGATGTTTTTGCAGGTATGCAGCTGAGAGTATAGACTTAGCTTGCAAATGGGGATACAAAGGTGTTGAATCCGGGGAGACTCTTTCAGGTATATTAGGGCGTTTTGTCGATGAGCAGTGCATATCTCCATCCGCTCACTACATTTTTCTTTTCTATTGACAGATGATTATTTCAACACAAGATTGCCCATTGTTATGAAACGAATAGCTCAAGGTGGTGTCCGATTAGCCATGATCTTGAACCGGGTTTTTGGTGGTGGTGGTGATAATCTAGACAGAGTTGCTACTGCTGACTTATGAAGCTTGTATGTAACAAACTAACATGTCTCATTTATTGCACTATTTTTATTTTCATGTGTCTTTAGCCTAATATGTGTGATTAGTAATGTGTCGACAAATAAAATGATGTTCAAAATATTACTTCTGCCGTTGCCAATTTATATACTGTAAATTAAAATCCAAATTTTTGTTAGTGTACCTGTAAGAAAAGTACTACTGTAAAACAAAAATCACAATTTTATCATTTTCTATCATCTCTTTAAATTGTTTTGATTTAAGCGGAAAACTAATCCCATAAATTATTTATGTCAATAAAAATAGTAAAATATGAAAAAATAATTACGTATTAGTGGAAATGTGGAATAAAAGAAGAAGAAAATCAGAAAGCGTAAAAAGCGGCTCCGAAAACCCGGCGATTGTTAGAAACGTGGAGTAGAAGGACCCAAACTTGAAACTCTCAGTCTTTGAATTCTCTCTTTTCGGACACGAAACTCGACAATTTCCCACTGCTTTCCTGTTTTCCAAATTTCCATTTAACTGATTGTCATATACGAGTAAATAAAATTCCAATCAACTCAATATTCAACTTGCCAAAATAATTAAATTGGAACGTTTATTCTTCCAGCATATTAGTTGTGTGTACATCTGCATGTTTGATGAACAATCAAATTAATTACAAAATACTATAGTACATAAAAGATCTCGTTATTTTTTTTATGATTAATTCAGACTTGTTTTCTTTAATAGTAATTCGGACTTATTTTGTTTGTATTTGTTTCATAAATACAGTATGCATTGGATCCTAATTACTCTACTGACTACTCCTATGCGTTGTCAATTTCCGAAAGCTCACGTGTTATTATAATTTATAAAATGAAAAATGCTATTTCAAATTGAAATATCATACTAGTGGTATAGTATGCTAAGAAAGAACAAATAACCCGGCCCCATTGCTTCAAAACCTTGAAAAAAATTTCATTTTCCGCTAATTTCAGTATATTCCACTGCCCACATTCATAAATCAATAGGGTTTATATATTACAGCCATCATATATATTACATACAACTTTTTGTCCGTATATATACATCTCCACTAACATTTCTGCATTTCTCCGAAATAAATTTATCACGCTGCGGATCCAGCAGGTATCCTACCAAACTTTCTTGTTCTCCAAGGCTCTGCGTTAAATAGGAGTAGTATTTCTTTTATTCTTAACATCTAATTTATGTTTTGTTCTGCTCAATGTTGTTATTTAATTATTTGTTATGAATTTATTTATTGATTCTAGACACGACAAGGCTTTTCGCATTTTATTTATTTATTTATTTATTTTTTGATGCATTTCGCTTTCCGGGAGATGATGGACATGTGCATTGTATGATCGTCGCTCTCACCATAAACCCTCCCTTAAACCCTACAGAGATTTCTATATACATACATTTCGTTTTCGAATAATACATACAAACAGAAAAAAGAAAACAGAGGTTTGGATTTCTGCTCGAGATCTACAAACTGTGTGTTTGATTTTTATTTTATTTTTCTATAGCACATGTGGTTGTTTTCGCGGCGCGGTTTTATCTTTGACGAAGGCAGTTTTCAGCTGTAACGTCTGGATGGGTTATTGAACAAGATATTTGGACTTGCGCCATACTCTTTGCATTTTTAAATGATTCTTTTTGTGTCGGTTATCGTTTTGTTAGAACAGCAAAAAAGAAGAGGTTGTTTGTTTCTTCTACACTGGTGGCGTATCCTCTTCTAATTGTTGAAGACTAGAAATAGGTCTTTTGATTTATGCTCTGCTTTTCCACTCAGATTGAAATTTTTGTTTCACATTTAGACGGTAAGACTGCCATGTAAAAATATCTGAGAAATCGTGTACATTTTTATTTGCAGATCAGAACTAGTTTTGTATTTTCTTCTGTCGATAAATTACATATGATTTATTGGTTATTGAAATAGTCTATTTTTTCGGCTAAAACAAAAAAAGGCTTGAAATGGTGAAGAGATTGACAGCTGACTCTTTCTTGTTTTCTTGATGATGAATACGTAGAGTTTTACAATGATTTTTGCTTTGAATGCATCAGTGTTTGTGACTATATGGTCCATTCTTAACGTTTAGTTAATTTGCATTTAAATTTATGGAATTTCATAGGCTTACATCGTTGTCTTCGCTTCTCCAGTATCTTTGGAGTTTAAGGTTATGCAATAAAATCATTTGGTTTTTGTTCCCTGTATAAACTGGTGCTTAAACATTTTCTGCAGTGAAACTTCAAGAGAAATCTATTGCAATTCAACTTGCTGCTCTCAGAAGACATCAAAGGTATTAGTCTTTACTCTCTAAAATGGCATTGGCAAGAATAGCCAGAAATGGTCGCCAGCAATCTGGAAGAGTAAGGGAAATGTTCTGTGAGGAATCATCTGTGAGCAACAAGTCTCATTCATCTCTCAATGGGAGCTTCACAGCAGTCCAACATAATGTCAAACCATGTCGCAACCCGTCGTTTCTCTCAAGCATCTGTAGGTCCGCTGGCCAAACTTTTGGAAGTCGGGGACTGAGGACGACCCCTCAATATGAATATGCTCATGCACAAGCAGCAGTTCAGGAATCTGATTCAGAATATGAGAATGTAAAGTATCCTACCCTTGAAGCAACAAAGCCTGGTGAAAAGCCACGAGTGGTTGTTCTTGGCAGTGGGTGGGCAGCATGTAGATTTCTTAAAGGGCTTGACACCAAATCATACGACGTAGTTTGCATATCTCCAAGGAATCACATGGTCTTTACTCCTTTGCTTGCCTCAACTTGTGTCGGAACCTTGGAATTCCGTTCAGTAGCAGAGCCTGTTAGTCAGATTCAGACAGCTTTAGCCAAGGATCCAAATTCTTATTTCTTCCTTGCTTCGTGCACCAGTATAGACACGGATAAGCATGAAGTAAGTGGCTTCACATATTCATGCTGTTTCATATTTATTTCAGTTGATTCATGCAATGACTTTTAGCTTTCCTTACTACTATATCAGGTGTTCTGTGAGACAGCAGTTGATGATGGAGAACCATACCATTTTCAAGTGGCATATGACAAACTGGTAATCGCTTCTGGAGCTGAACCCATAACCTTCGGCATCCAGGGAGTTGAAGAACATGCATTTTTCCTGCGAGAGGTGTCTCATGCCCAGGAAATAAGGAAGAGGCTCCTTCTAAACCTGATGCTCTCCGAAAATCCAGGTGATCTTTTAATGTGTAGTTCTATATGCATGTGCAAGTTCATGCATACTGCACTGCAGATGCAACAAAACAATTGGGTAAAGAGGGAAATTTCGCTTACATTAGCTTAACCCGAATGTCAGAATCTACAAAGTATAATTTACTTTGTGGATAGCTCTATGTTATTGAACCTTAAGTTATATGCTATCGTCTTGATAAGTTGCTGACTTTCTTCAATGGACATTGCTACAGGCATGTCGGAGGAGGAAAAGGAGAGGCTGCTGCACTGTGTCGTCGTTGGTGGTGGACCTACTGGGGTTGAATTTAGTGGAGAATTGAGTGATTTTATCATGAGAGATGCCCGCCAGAGGTATGCTCATGTCAAAAACTACATAAAAGTCACCCTCATTGAGGTAATGCCACTGCTTCTCTTTACTTGATAATCTTGTTTTTCAAAACAAATCATATTAGTTATAAGTATCTACTCTTTCTTGCAACACATCTCTGACCAGGCGAATGAGATTTTATCATCATTTGATGTTGGATTGAGGCAATATGCAACGAAGCACTTGACAAAGGTAATCTCATGCACTTTCCCTTTTGGCTGGCACTGGCAGTGATTGAATTGATACTTACTCGTCGGTTTGGTTCTCTCAATCAGTGTGGAGTGCGCCTTGTGCGTGGAGTTGTTAAAGAAGTCCACCCGAATAAGATAGTCCTGAGTGACGGAAGTGATGTTCCCTATGGTCTCCTAATTTGGTCTACCGGAGTTGGTCCGTCGAAATTTGTCAAATCATTGAGTCTCCCCAAGGCTCCCGGTGGAAGGTATGTTACTGATTGATTTGGTCCCTTCTTTTGTTTTCATTTGCATAAGAAATGATAGTGTGAATATATTGCAGGATCGGTATCGATGAATGGCTTCGAGTCCCATCAGTAGACGATGTGTTTGCCGTTGGGGATTGCGCTGGCTTTGTCGAGGGTGTAGGGAGACCAGTGCTTCCTGCCCTTGCCCAGGTGAGACACAATCTAGTGCTGCTTCGCTTTACTTGCTGAGAACTTATGTTGTTTATCACTGGATCTGATTTACATGACCGCAAACCAGAACTCTAGAAACACTAACAAGATCTGACGCTTAAAATCTACACTTATAAATCAATCAGGTCGCGGAGCGGCAAGGCAAGTATCTAGTTGAGATGTTCAACAGAATGGGGAAACAGGATGCCGGCAAGGCCTCATCGGGCAAAGATATTCCTCTAGGCAACCCGTTCGTCTACAAGCATCTTGGAAGCATGGCGTCTGTCGGCCGTTACAAGGCTTTGGTTGATCTCCGTCAGTCCAAGGTACCATCACTAGAATCATTCTATATACTATTTCAAGAAAATGGGACCGAACTCATATGGGAATGAATATGTTGGGTGGCAGGATGCAAAGGGTTTATCAATGGCCGGGTTCATAAGCTGGTTCATCTGGCGCTCAGCCTATCTGACGCGAGTAATTAGCTGGAGAAACAGATTCTACGTTGCAATCAACTGGGCAACCACACTTGTTTTCGGCAGAGACAATTCCAGAATCTGATGCAGCGATAAAGCTTCTTCGACGCTTTGATATTACAACTACTAGATTCTTTTCATATCAGGAATAGTTAATTTGCCTGGATACACCAAATCAAAGTTGATTCATACTGTTCTATTTTCTCAATTCAGTGATTTCTAATTCACAACCTGCAGCCAAGTTTCATCTAACCATCATAGATTCCTGAAACAGTAAACACATTTACCGCACAGGGATATTAGGTTATATTAACAAAATATTCAGAAGTTCCACAACAAAGTAGTAGATTTATTTCATTATGCTGTCACAATCAGACCTCAAACTATACAAGAATTTACAAATTTCCACACATTACATAGATGATACCTTCTCCCTTTTCTTCTCTAAACTTAAACCTCTGCCTGCAATAAATCAAGGCTGGGTTCGTCCTAATCAGAAGTGGAATATGGATTTTCTCAGTCTAATTAAATAGAGCATCTCTCTTTCCTCTTGTGAACGATAAGAAGGAGAAGACCCATAATCCAGCATAGCATGACGACTTAAAATATCGAGTCAATTTACCTGACATGGGAATCATAAGGATCAAACAGGTTATCAGGGATGATCACTGGCAACTTATCTATATACATGAACAGCCTCTTCAAATTCTCCCTTGTTATAGCTGTCATGTCTATTACGTCCCTGTTGTCCAGAAGCACCCATAGATCACCAGAGTTTACCCTCTTTAAGCTGTCACGACAGAAAGGGCAGGATTGTGATCTTGAACGCCTGCAATTAGAAAGCTATGCTGTTTAGTGGATAGCATTAAAAGGCATCGATAGTAAACAGACACGGATCAGGCACAGTATCACAACGTCGCATGCACTCTCCCTAAAAATGTGCAGATAGGACTCCCAATAGATACAGAGCAATGATGGACCACAAAAGCAACAGTTCAAAGGCAGCAACAAAGACGCATGTCTGTTTCTAAATATATATACGAACAGGTTTAAGAAGTGGAAGAGTACCATTCTCTGTAGCATTTCAGGCAAATGGTATGGTTACAGTTTGGCAAGACGATCTTACTATTTGTCTCCATGCAAATACCACATTCTCCTTCCCTCTCAACATCTAAATCCGAGCTATGCCTGAGATCATCTTCATCCTTTTTTTTATATCTCTCGAGACATACAGCTTTCTGCTTTTTATCTTCTGAATCTGTGACGCCTCTCTCAAGTTGCAGTAAAGATGGATATATAACCGCTGGCCAAAGGAAAAGTTTAATTTTCAGAACAGCTAATTAATAGAATGCATATGAAGAAATGTAATGTACTAGAAATTAGAAACCAGGTAGTTTACCATAGAACTCTCTAATGCTTGCCTTTCTCTCATGAGTCGACATAGTGGTGGTGCCGTCAACATATACCTGTGCAAACCAAAAATTCGCTCTGTAGCATTCATCAGTTGGACAAAGGATGAGTAAGCTCTCATAGAGCGGAACAAGTACTAAAGCATCATGATTGACAATGCCATCATGGAGAGTGATTATGCAACCACATTAAACAGAAGAGAAGACTAACCTTATAAATTAAGATCCGTAACAGTCCGAGAGCTCCAGCAAGGTGGCAGTCAGTCCACTGAACTAGAAAAAGGAAAAAGTGAGCAGCTGGACTATATGACATTCTCATTTGTAGACACGCGCCATCATACTCCCTTGGAAAATCAGATGCACTGTGAGGATATTAAACCATTACCACTTCGAGAGACGAAATGCATAATCTTCAACTAACAAAGCATGCTTACACGATCAGTTCGCCAGTACCAATTCACACAATTGAGGGGGAAATCTAGCTGAGAGTGCTCAAAATCCAAATACACGAATATCTTTTGCTAATCACTTGGAAAAATTAATTTCATTAATGATAATTTTGGCAGTACAGTAGTTTACAAGAACAGATTATTCACATTACGTGTAACATACTCACTGTAACCTTTACCCCTCGAAAATCCAATTAATCTGAAGATCTCACCAATATTTCAACAGAAAGCGGAGGCAAAAAAGAGAGAAAAATAGCAGTCTTTTTTAGCACTTCAATAAAATATATGTGAAATTCATAAAAAATAGTCACTTGAACTTGAAAATGATACCTTTACGACAAACTGAAGCAACAGATTAAGTGAAAACCAAACAATCTGTAATCAGAAAGTTGCCAAATCAATTTGCAGAATCTGGATTCTCATCATCATACCAGCACAAAGAGTGACTGTTATAATTTAAAAGAAAAATAAAAATACATGATTTCAATACAACTCCAGACACAAAAAGCATAACTAAAAAAATTAAAGCATAAAAATCGCGTTAAATCAAAAGAAAAAAATTGTGCAAAAAAAATAAACCAAGCGATAAACATGATCGATCATCAGTAACAAATTACCAAAACGAATAACATACCTCAACGAGAAGCTCCGGAAAATCAAACAAAAGAAATAAAAAAGAGGAAAAAGTATTGACTCACAGAGTATTAGCATGCTGAATATCGGCTTCAAGGACTTTGAGCGAGTCTTTGAAAGACTTCCGTATTGGAGTTCCGCCGCTTACATACATCTCTCCTTCGAAGACTTTCCTTTTTTTTCCCCCAATATTTTGCGAGGATCAAACAATCATCAGTGTTGATGATAAATGGAAACTTTCAACTCCGTTGAAATATGAAATTGAACGCGATTAGATGGATAGAAATTCTGGAGCTTTTTATTATTATTATTATTTTTTTCCTGCGTAGAATTTGAAAAGAAATTTCTCTGACTGAAACTGACACTCTCTCCCTCAAATTTAGAGCTGTCTTCTTTGGATGAAGAAAGAGAAAGAGATAAAGGGGACACGTGGACAGGAGCTGGTGAGTAAGAGATAATTGCTCTTTTCCTAATACTGTTGTTTAAGCGAAAAATCATATTCCATTAATCATGACTTCATATTTTATTTTCAATTTTATAACCTAATCTTACTGTACATATCTACTATAGTAAAACATTTGTTTATATCATATTTTATACCTTATCCACAACCGCACCTTTAGGATTCATTATCAAGTGTCACAAATTATAATCTATGCTGTACATTTGCTAAATACAGTAAGTTGACTACTAAGAAAGGTTTGTCCGTTCAATTCATTCGGTTCCGAACCAATTTTATCATGTTATTGGACTATTCGGTTTTGGAATTATATCCAACTAGCATGTAGTCCGTTGAAAATTGACGGTAATTTTTGTTTTCTAAAATTAATCAATTATTAAATATAATATGAAATAATATAAGTTGAATATTGTTCGTTATTATTTCCTCGATTTTTACAAATAATTTTTAAAGTCTTTTTACTTCTCAAAATCGATTTAGAACAATAATATATTAAGATTTCAAATCGATTGTCCCAGGTCGATTTCATTTGAAAATTATAATGAATTATTTTGACAACAAATATCTCTTTGTGTTTGATTTAAAGAAGAAAATTAATTTTAAAGAGTGTCTATAAAATTGAAGGTGATGCTAAATCTCCTAAATTATAAAATCAACATAATTTTTGTATATAAAAAAAAATTGAACCGCGGATTTGGAATCGACCCGTCTATACCCACAGTTTTGGAATCGACCCGTTTACCCTCCACGGTTTCAAGTCGGAATCGGTCCGTCGACCATGATTTAGGATGATGCTTACTTCAATTAATAATACATGATAAATTGTTTTATTTGCAAAATATAATAAGATATTATCCCACGATTTTGGAATCGACTCGTCTACCCTCCGCGGTTTCAAGTCGAAATATAATAACATTATCAAATTTATTAGAAAATAGTGATAAAAATTTTTACTATGAAAATATTTAGCATATTTAAAAAAAAAAGTTGAACCGTCGTTTGGAATCGGTCCGTCAACCGCCACGGTTTCAAGTTGGAATTGTCCCGTCGACCACAGTTCTAATCCAAGTTTAATAAGAAAGTAATTGTATGATTCGTTATCGTCCTTAACCAATATAGTATTATTCGCTATCTATCTCTTTTTTTCTCTCTCTCACCACCCCCTTCTCTTGTCTCATTTGCTTCCTGAAAAGCTAAAAGATTCAACTTAAGAGTAGTTTTCCTTCATTGAAGATTGTTAATAAGAATGAAGATGATGTTAAATATCCTACATTATGAAATTAATATAGTCAGATTTCCATTTTGGTCCATGCACGAAAATTATAGTTTTTCATTTAAGGAAAAGACTTTACTCACTCTTTACTTTTCTAACCTCATTCAATATTTAACTACTATATTATTCCACTCAAAACATTTACTACTTACTTTTCAATACAAAAAGTAAGGGGTATAATAGTTCTACCCCCACGGTTCCAAGTTAGAATTGTCCCGTCGGTTATGATTTTGATCAAATTTAATTAGAAAGTAATTGTACTATTTGTTATCCTCTAGTATTATATGCTAATTATTTGAATTTATTTAAAAAATTATAAATTATTTAAATAATTTAGAACACGTATGTGTCATTTTATGGCAAATTACATTTCTAAAAATTTAATAGGCCAAATTAAATTGATTGTGTAAAGCAATTATGGGCTGAAAATGTCACAGCCCCAAATCCCGAGGGACGGCAGAAGCCGGGGTGCGACTAGGGGTTGGATTAAAGAAGCGGGAAAGAAGGGAGAATGAATAAGAATGAAAGAACAAATAGACAATAATGACAGAAATGAATTACTATGATCAAGACTTTAATATAATGAAAAAGTTGATCTCGAAGGATCACTCGACAAGGTTTTCTCAAAGAAACTGAGTTAATTGTACGGGGTTTAAACCCAACCGAAAGATACATTAACTTCAAAAAGAGATTGGAGTTTGGCAGCGGAAAAACGTAAATCTGAAAACAAGTTCTTATTCTAATCACGACTTCATAACTCAACATCAACCACCGCCGCTCCCGTCGTTCAACCTGCACATTTTATAAAACATATGCAGGGCTAAGTACAAAAGCACTTAGTGGGCACATTGCCGAAAACATAATAATAAGTATAGATAATCAGGCATCTTATTTCTGTAGCACACCGGGGTTTTTCATTAAAGGCCCGTGTCTACTAAACATTTTCTTTCTCATTTTCACAAACTAGCTTGCGCAAGCATTTTTCATAAATGTTACGTCCAATCTTGACCATTTATTATCACCGCGGCAGGTCGTCCCCTCAACAGGGTTCCATACTTCAACGACTACTGTGTACACTTAACTTTGGAAAGTCCCTTTTGACTAACTCAAAGTCGATCGTTTAGTTAACCCCTTTTGGCTAACTCATAAGGTACAAGAGAACTCACATAAAACAAATAGTTCATGCCATGATTATCACTTTGAAAACACGATTATCAAAGCGATAAAGAAAGGTTTTCGAGCATTGCTCATTTTGTTTCATATATAAAAGCCCACCTGACTGATTACAGAACTACTAAACGAGCTTCCGTCTCTGGTCTTCCATCCTATCCTCGGTGCTGACTTCCTCCTTTTATCGTAAATAAACATACTTAAGAAACTTGAACACAATCGATAAAAGAAACAGGAAATCGAAACGGTTTTTAGTCTTTTAGGCATTTGCACTTTACTACTTCCTTTTGATTAACTAATAAACGAGACTTCGATCAATTCTCGTCTACAAACTGACTCGGCTCATTACTCGACACTTAGTCAGTTGGTAAAAAGGGTGTCGATAACTTAGAATGACTTAAAAGTTCACAAGGAACGAAGTTGAAAAGGATTAAACTTAGGAAACTAGGCTTTGGATACTCACTTCCCAAGTCAGTAAGTCTTTACTGAACAGAGCATACAAAAACAGGGGATGAATCTTATACCAAAAGAAAGGTATGGGTGTCTAGTTTACTCTCCAATTTACGGATCTCGATTTCGTTAAGCGAGCTAAAAGTTATGACAGTTTCCGTGAAACGTCGCAAAACAGTCGCGCGAAACCCTAATGCTCGACAAAACTCGACGCACGATTCCCTAAAAATTCGGGATTAGACAGTCTAAAAATTCGCCCGGAAAATCATAAAAACTAACTTTCTCCGATGAACTCGTATCGAAGAAAAAGTGAATGTAAATTCTGATGGTTTTTAATTCTGAGTTTTCGGACGAAAAATCTACCGGACGCGAAAACCCTAATACAGTAACCGTTCATCCGACTTCTGGAATTTGTTTTCTGAAACGGATTTCACCGTTAGTCTTAGAATCGAAAATCCTTAACTTAGGCGTGCAAAGCCTTAATTATTAATTAACTTTTTATTTTAAAGACGGATTAAACATCCGGGGTATTACATCCTACCCCTCTAACAAAAAATTTCGTCCCGAAATTTGCATATCTTCTTTAAACTGTTCAGGGTACTTCTTTCTCATCTCTTCTTCGGGTTCTCACGTGGCTTTTTCTTGCCCATGGTGACTTCTTGTCACTTTTACTACTCGTACTAATTTGCTTCTTAACTTTCGCACTTTTTCGATTCAAGATCGATTGCGGCATTTCTTCATAATTTATAACTTAAATCGGGAATCAAGAACTATGTCTTGCTGGTAGATCACGTGTTTAGAAACGAACATGTACTTTCTTGACGAGATACGCAAATATAATAAACATTCCATAGACTTGGCGACACGACCAATCTATACACACTAAAACTAATGGTCCCGAAACGAGTTCTGGTGTATGGGGGGGGGGGGGGAATACACCAGATGCAACTTTTTAAAACAACCCCCTAAAAATTAATTCAACCGAGTAAGGAAGCTCAGTTGGAATCACAACCGAGTAAGAAGCACTCGGTTGGAAGTGATGTGCTGTGCGGAAAGTGGTGGAAATTAACTCGTTAAAATTAACTCACGCTTTTTATGCACGGTTGGTCAAGAACCAAGACAGTTGAGAATGCTAAGATTAGTTTGTATGCTGGTTAGAAGGACAGTTGAAAATGTAGGAAATAACTGAAGAAAAAACTCAAGCACACAGAAATTTACGTAGTTCGGAGAAACCTCCTACGTCCACGGGGAGTTGTGAGTCCACACAACTCTGTCCAAGTTCTTCTGGACAAACCACTCAGCTTACGCGGGCTGAGCAACCGTTAAGGATAAGTTTGCGGGAACTTATCAACCTTACAGTTTAGTTTTCGGGTACTAAACAACCTATCTACTCAGTTGCAGGAAGAGTAGGATCCTAAAACCTTTTCAGGTGAAAGAAAATGGGGTTCCAACTAAAAGCTCGAACACGAAGTGAGCTATGATCTAACACTCTACGAACTCTCACTAAGTGACACAAAAACTAACTAACTCTAGAACTCTCAACAAGTGATGTTCTAAGAGATTGAATGCAGTTCAGCTCGTGAAGAATATAGCTCTTTTTTTCGCTCTCTGGTTTCTTCTCGCGTGTGTGTCTTCTGTTTTTTTTTTCGAATGAATGAAGGCCTCTATATATAGGCGGAGAGAGTCAACTAGCCGTTAGAGGAGCCGTTGATCTCTGTTCTTTGAAAGCGATGACTTGTCTCTCATCTCTGCAGACTTTCCCGATATGGCATCTATGCTCTTCTGCTTTCCATCTGAGATAGCCTTGTATTGGGCCAAATAGGGTAACGACTGAATGGTCAAACCCTCACGTGACTCCCTTTTTGAAATTCAAATCTTAACAACAGACTTCCAGCAAGGAGTGGTCGGTTAAGACTTTCGATCTTCAACTAACTTGTTCTTCAGCTGATGTTCTAACTGACTACTAACAGTTGAACTCTCAGCTGACTTCAACTTCAAGCTGTTAATCTTCTGGGTTGAAATATACAACTGATGTTCGGAAGCTGAACGCTCAGTTGTCTTCCTTGTATCTTCTCAGTTGGGTTTGAACGCTTAGATGATTTCCTTTCATCGGATGTTCTCTTTCCCCATACTGTTTTTCATCTGATGAACGCTCAGTTGTTTTCCTTACAACTGATGATCTATCTCATGAGACTTCTTCCTTTGAATACTTAGTCGATTTTTGCATCTTCTTTCTTTGTATGCTCAACTATCGAACTAACACTTGAACATAACTTCCCCCTTTTTAATATGATGAACGCTCAGTTGTGTTCCTCACAACTGATGTTCTATCTGAGTGAAGCCTTGTTGTCGTCTTCAGCTGGAGACCTGTAAAGATAAAATCTTAACAACGCTCAAACAGCGAGCCTAACTACTGACCTTAGGATCTGGCAACATCTACTCGGTTGGGGTCAGTTGGTTTTGGAATAAATCAAAACTTTTACTTAAATTTTCCAACAATTTCCCCCTTTTTGATGATGCCAAAACCCCTTATAAGAAGTCTAAAACCCTTACAGATCACAACTGATCTAGATCTAACTGACTTATCTAAAATCTCAGCTGAAATTCTAGACTGTCTATAAGATGAAAACATCAAAGGATTAGCACAGTTATAACATGATATTGAAATAACTTTGCGATTTAGAGCTTGGACAATGAGGGATTGTACGTCAAGTTGAATCTTATAACTGAGTAGTTTTCATTACAACTGATTGATACAAAGATGAACGCAAAAGACAAAAATTACAACAGTTGTTCAAAAACTAACTGAGCTAAAATTGTAGCCCATACTTACTAAAAATCCTAACAAAAATTTCCTCCTTAGCAGGTGACTCCTTGGAAATGTCCACTCCATGCTCCTTGCAAACCTGCCTCGCCTCAGCTGCAATCTTCGTGCGGTTCGGGTTGCGAGATTCTGGGAGAAGAGGAGGCCGATAAGTAACCCTCTTAGGAACTGGAACTGTGTTCAAGTCCAGCTTGGCTTCAATCATAGCCAGCCTGAACTGGCTGAACATGCCCGGATCCCCTGAGTGCAACTCAGTCAGCGCTTCCTTGAACGCTTTCCTCGGGTCGTCAGTTGCGTAAACCTTCCTATAGTAGAAGTCGTTCACGAACTCCTGCTTGAACAACTCCCACTCTTCATTCCACTCGGTCGACATCCACTTGTCAACATGCCTAAACCGACTCTCGACTTTGGACTTTGCTGGCAACCTTTGTTGCTTCAACCGAGCTTCCGCCTTTGATTGATGTTTGTTGATGCAGCGTCGGCTGCGGGAGGCAACGTTGCGGTCCAGGTTCTGAGACATTTTCTTCAACTCTTCTTCGAACTAGTTCACCCTCTCACCTGGCTGGCGGCGAACTTCCTTATCCAGCTCGGGTTCATATAATCCTTCTCCTCTACATCCATAGCCTTAGCAGCTGCGATGCACTCTTTGGTTGTGATACCGTCGAGTTCAGAATCCAGCTCGGCTGCGATCTCGGCTATGGAGTTGTAGGAAACTCTGAACTTCTCTGCCTGCTCCAAGTCCTTTTCCATTCCAGCTCCACCGACTTCGGTTGGCTTGGGAGCAGCAGACTTCCTTTGAGCAGAGACCTCCTTCTCTTCAGCTGAGATTTCCCTTGAGCTGGCGTCTCTCCCTCGGCTTGGGTCTCTTCTTCATCCTGCACTTCAACCTCCGTCTCCTTCTCTTCCCCCTTTTTGGCATCAACAACAAGGCTTGCTACTGAACCATCCAGAGAGGTGAGTTGTTGTTCGGCAAGTTTGATACGGTTGAAGAGTTCATCAACCGTGCACTCAAGCTCCATCTTTTTCGCCAGATCCGAGTCCTGGCGCTCTTGTTCGGCTTTCTTCAAGACAGAGAGGTTCTCGATGACCTCTGTCTGAAAAGCAGCAAACTCAGCCCATCGCGACTCGAAGTGAGACTCCTATTCATCATCTTGTGTCTGTTGGGACTTGGCAAGATTGGAGTCGGCCAAGGATTTAAAGACGTTCAGCTCCGACTTCAATCCTAACAGAGTGGACTTCAACTCCGACATTTCTTGACTGGTGGAGGAGGAGAATTCATTCAGCTTGGTCTTCAGTTCAACATTCTCCTCCACCAGTTGTTGGTTCTTAACTTCTTGCGCTTCCAACGCCCTCAGCTGGTCATCTTTTTTATGCTGGAGGTTGGCAAGCAGTTCGGTCCTCAGTTGGTTCACCCTCTCAGCAATCAGCTCACAGATTTCGTCAGAGGAGGGAGCTGGCTGATCCGCTGGAGGGGTTTGTGCAATCAGAGCTAGAGGCTCAACTGTAACCATGGCTTGTCGGTTGGCCAGGTACATCTTCAGTTCTTTTTCTTCTTCCTTCGCTGCTGTGGCGGCTGCATCCACATCCTCAAGAAAGTCAGCTGACTTGATCAGCATGTGGTCGAGGAAGTCAATGCACTCCTGTCCAGCTGCCTCCCTTGTGTCCGTCCCTTCAGCTTTGCTCTGGTCCAGCTGACGAGTGAGCAGCGCAATCCGGTTGTTGTAAGCTACCTCCAGGTTGGAGTAGTTGAAGTAGGCTCGAATGCGGGAATCATCTGACTTTAGCCTGTCCCAGCTTTGCATCCTGATCGTATCTTCTTTGACATACCAATGGCTGAAGATCAGATGGAACTGGTACAAGAGCTCGGTTCCCAGAGTGGCGAAGACTGGCATGTTGCGAGCCTCAGGGAACATGCCTAGCAGCTTTTGGAAGCAGTAGGCCACCCTTCCCTCGTGCTCCAGCGCAAATGCCTGAAGGTCGTCTTCCTCATTGATTGGGGAGGGAGAAAGATCATAAGGCAATGGTTCAAAAGGCTCATCGATGTTGGCCAAAGAGTCGGTCACAACATCGGCATCGAGCTGGGAGCTCGGAATATTGGATTCGGTTGGGAGGGGGGTTTCAATTGTTTCCTCAACATTGGCCGAAGGAGCGGTCACAATGTTGGCATCGAGCAAGGTGCTCGGAACATTTGGCTCTGGTTGAGTAGAAAGAGCAAGAGGCTCTGGGGCGGTACGGCATTATCTCCTGCCGTGGGGGAGGTGGGAACGTCTTCAACGTCCTCAGATGAGGAAGAAGCATCTGACGTCAAATCCGTCTCCATCCGCATCTGAGATTTCTCCTTCATCTGAGATTCTCCCTTCGTCTGAGCTTCCCCCTCAGATGGATATCTATCTCTTTACCTCAGTTGACTCCTCATCGGTTGGATCCAACAGTCCAAGGAGGTCACAAAGCATCTTGAACAGTGCTTCAGCTAGAGATTTGGTGAAGATATCAGCTCTCTGAATCTCAGTTGAAATCTTCTCCATGGATACATCCTTCTTCTCAATATGATCTCGGATAAAATGATGACGGATGTCGATATGCTTTGTCCGAGAGTGGTGAACAGGATTCAGAGAGATAGCAATGGCACTTGAGCTATCACGATGAATGGGAACCTGTCCAGTTGCAACTTCATAGTCTCTCAGCTGTTGCTTGAGCCATAACACTTGCATGCAACAGCTTCCGGCAGCCATATACTCTGACTCGGTTGTAGAAGTGGCAACACATGCTTGTTTCTTGGAGAACCATGAAACCAGCTTGCTTCCCATGAACTGACAGTGTCCAGAAGTAGACTTCCGGTCCAACCGATCTCCGGCTAAGTCTGCATCTGAGTATCCGGTCAGCTGAATATTGTTGTCAGTTGGATACCACAGTCCAACATTGACTGTACCCTTCAGATACTTGATGATGTTCTTTGCTGCTAACATGTGTGCTTCCCTTGGTTGAACTTGGAACCGAGCACACACTCCAACCGCGTAAGATATGTCTGGCGACTGGCGGTTGCAAAGAACCGATGATCCCTCTATACTTACTGGCATCCACGAGCTTTCCCTCAGTTCCAGGTTCAATTTTCCAGTTAGTATTCATCGGGATCCTTGTTGTCTTACTCGTCTGCAATCCGAATTTGGTGATGAGCTCTTTTGTATACTTGGACTGATTGATGAAGATCCCTTCTGGAGACTGCTTCACTTGTAATCCAAGAAAATAATTCATCTCGCCCATCATCGACATCTCGAACTTCTCCTTCATGAGATTTGAAAATTTTTCACACAGTTCCTCTGACTTAGAACCGAATATGATGTAGTCAACATAGATTTGCACAACAAGAATGTCATCTCCAACTTTGATGGTGAACAGGGTTTTGTCAACTGACCCTCGTTTGAAACCCGAGTTCAGAAGAAAACCACAAAGAGTGTCATACCAAGCTCTGGGTGCTTGTTTTAGTCCATAAATTGCTTTCTTCAACTTGTACACTCTTCCATCTCCAGTCTCAAAACCGGGAGGCTGTTCAACATATACATCTTCCTTGATATCTCCGTTGAGGAATGCACACTTCACATCCATCTGATATACCTTGAACTTGTGATGTGAGGCATAGGCTAGAAAGATTCGGATGGCTTCCAGCCTTGCAACCGGCGCGAAGGAGTCCTCGAAATCGATTCCTTCTTGTTGGAAATATCCTTGAGCTACCAACCTTGCATTATTCCTCACTATGAATCCAATGGCGTCTCTCTTGTTTTTGAAAATCCACTTCAATCCAATAACCTTGACACCATTTGGTCTTTCTACCAACTTCCATACACAGTTGCGTAAAAACTCATTCAGTTCTTCTTGCATGGCTGTTGTCCAGTGAACACAGTTGAGAGCTTCCACAACGTTCTTCGGTTCTGGCACATCAGCTACAAAGCAAGAAATCATGGCAACATCTCCAGCTTGCTCGAATTCCTCAAGAACTGCCAACTCCTCAGCATATTGGGCATAAGTGTTGGAGTCATCCTCAGTTGAGTCTGGAATTGCAACTCTACTTCTTGTACGCACACTTTCGGTTGGATCTCCAATAATGTTGTCAGTGGAATGATCTTCATACCATCTTCTGTTGTGTCTTCCTTCTTCTTCCAACTGTGGCTGTTCCATGATCTGAGCTGGAGTCTTCTGAACTGGTGATTGAGTAGTTGTTGAGTCTGGATCCTCAATATTGATAACATTTCGAACCGGGCTCGGTTGGGCTTCGGATGCTGATGCAGTTGGAGGAGCATCCGCTGGAGTTCCCCCTTGAGATGAGCTGGGGTCCTCGCATTCATCTTCAGAGGAGTATGGATCCTCATCCTCAGTTGCCCAAACCAGTGGTTCAGCTAGATTCTTTTGCCTTAGAATCTGAGATCTTGTGAGGGCTGGTGGAACTTGTGGATCAACCTATTGTCCTTTAGCCTGTTCCCTGCACTCAAAAGTAGATTCATCAAAACTAACCTGAGGTGTTATCTCCACAACACGAGAGCCATTGTTGAAAACTCTATAAGCCTTGATCCGAGCGGCATATCCGAGAAATATGCCTTTCGAAGCTTTGGCATCAAAAGTTTTCAACTGAGTCTTCCCATTGTTGTGAATATAACACTTAGAACCAAAAATGCGAAAATAAGAAATATCTGGCTTCCTGCGTCTCCATAGCTCGTATGGTGTCTTTCCCAACCGCTTGGTCAGAAGAGACCGGTTCTGAGTGTAGCATGCAGTATTGATGGCCTCAGCTCAAAATCTCTTTGGCAAAGCTGAGCTTGTCAGCATGGATGTAGCTGCATCTTTCAGTGTTCGGTTTCTTCGCTCAGCTACTCCATTCTGTTGCGGAGTACGCGCTGCTGATGTTTGATGTGTAATCCCATGCTTCTCGCATTACTCGATGATGGTTTCATTTAGAAACTCAGTTCCACGATCTGATCGGATAGAAATGATCTTCATCTCTTGTTGGTTCGATATCCGATCCATCAGCTTGGGTAGCTCATCTCGGGTTTCACTCTTGTGGCGCATGAAGATGGTCCACGTATATCTTGAGTAGTCATCAGTTACAACCAGGGTTTATTCGTTGCCATTTATGCTTTTTGGTGTAACTGGCCCGAAGAGATCCACGTGGATCAGCTGTAACACTCGGTCGGTTGAAAGAGTTGTCTTCAACCAGAAGGAAGATCTAGCGAGCTTTCCCAACTGGCATGCACTGCAGATATGTGTTGTTGAAAACACTCGGTTTGGTATGCCTCTTGCATGTTCTTGTCTGGCAAGTCGGTTCATTGTTTTGAAGTTCAGATGGTTGAGCCTTTTGTGCCACAGCCAGCTCACATCTGAACTGCTCTTTGATAACAGACAGGTGTCAGGAAGGCTGCTGTTCCAGTCAGCGTAGTAGACATTCCCGGTTGGTGATCGATTTCCCAACAATATCACCTGCTTTGATCCGACATTTTTAACCCTGCAACCCTGTGCATCAAACTTGACAGAGAAACCATTATCACAGAATTGGCTGATGGAGAGCAAGTTATGCTTCAATCCATCAACATAAGAAACATTAGAGATTGAAACATGATTGGTTTCAAGTGTACCGTAACCTCTGGTGTAACCTTTTGAGTTGTCACCAAAAGTAACTGATGGACCTTCTTTCTCCACGAAACTTCCAAGCAAATCCTTTAGATTCATCATGTGTTTCGAGCATCCACTGTCCATCACCCACATCATTGCAGACGCTTTATTCTTCCTCAGCTGTTTCTCCTGTACCTGCAAAGAGAAACTCGCTTAGGTCCCCAATTTCAGTTGGGTCCTGGAGGGTTAGAACCAGTTCCCTCTTGAATTGTACGTCTCTTTTCCCTTTATACTCGGATGGATTTATCATTCCAGATCACTTTTCCTTCATCATCAACTATAACAACACCTCGGTTATCCTTAGGCTTGTTGTTAGTAGTGATGTTCTGTTTCTTGGGAGGAGTTGGATTTCTCCCATTGCGAGCTTTCAGAGGAGAGGCTTTCCCCCTGTTTTGATGGCGATTCTTATCATGTTGAAATTGTCTGTAAGGTCGGACGCCTTGTTGGAATCTTTGTGGCTGATTCTGATTCCAACTCCCTGAGTGTTGTCTATAGCTGTTCATGCCCTGTTGGTGGTTCATATTGTGGCATGAATATTTCCAGCTGTTCGACCTGTTCCTTATTGGTTGACTCGGTTGGAACCTTTGGTTGAACTGATGTTGGAACCGCTGTTGGAATCACAACCGAGTAAGAAGCACTCGGTTGGAAGTGATGTGCTGTGCGGAAAGTGGTGGAAATTAACTCGTTAAAATTAACTCACGCTTTTATGCACGGTTGGTCAAGAACCAAGACAGTTGAGAATGCTAAAATCAGTTTGTATGCTGGTTAGAAGGACAATTGAAAATGTAGGAAATAACTGAAGAAAAAACTCAAGCACACAGAAATTTACGTGGTTCGGAGAAACCTCCTACGTCCACGGGGAGTTGTGAGTCCACACAACTCTGTCCAAGTTCTTCTGGACAAACCACTCAGCTTACGCGGGCTGAGCAACCGTTAAGGATAAGTTTGCGGGTACTTATCAACCTTACAGTTTAGTTTTCGGGTACTAAACAACCTATCTACTCAGTTGCAGGAAGAGTAGGATCCTAAAACCTTTTCAGGTGAAAGAAAATGGGGTTCCAACTAAAAGCTCGAACACGAAATGAGCTATGATCTAACACTCTACGAACTCTCACTAAGTGATGTTCTCAAGGTTCGATCTAAAGACACAAAAACTAACTAACTCTAGAACTCTCAACAAGTGATGTTCTAAGAGATTGAATGTAGTTCAGCTCGTGAAGAATATAGCTCTTTCTTTCGCTCTCTGGTTTCTTCTCGCGTGTGTGTCTTCTGTTTTTTTTTTCGAATGAATGAAGGCCTCTATAAATAGGCAGAGAGAGTCAACTAGCCGTTGGAGGAGCCGTTGATCTCTGTTCTTTGAAAGCGATGGCTTGTCTCTCATCTCTGCAGACTTTCCTGATATGGCATCTATGCTCTTCTGCTTTCCATCTGAGATAGCCTTGTGTTGGGCCAAATGGGGTAATGACTGAACGGTCAAACCCTCATGTGACTCCCTTTTTGAAATTCAAATCTTAACAACAGACTTCCAGCAAGGAGTGGTCGGTTAAGACTTTCGATCTTCAACTAACTTGTTCTTCAGCTGATGTTCTAACTGACTACTAACAGTTGAACTCTCAGCTGACTTCAACTTCAAGCTGTTAATCTTCTGGGTTGAAATATACAACTGATGTTCGGAAGCTGAACGCTCAGTTGTCTTCCTTGTATCTTCTCAGTTGGGTTTGAATGCTTAGATGATTTCCTTTCATCTGATGTTCTCTTCCCCCATACTGCTTCTCATCTGATGAACGCTCAGTTGTTTTCCTTACAACTGATGTTCTATCTCATGAGACTTCTTCATTTGAATACTTAGTCGATTTTTGTATCTTCTTTCTTTTTATGCTCAACTATCGAACTAACACTTGAACGTAACTTTCCCCTTTTTAATATGATGAACGCTCAGTTGTGTTCCTCACAACTGATGTTCTATCCGAGTGAAGCCTTGTTGCCGTCTTCAGCTGGATACCTGTAAAGATAAAATCTTAACAACGCTCAAACAGCGAGCTTAACTACTGACCTTAGGATCTGGCAACATCTACTCGGTTGGGGTCAGTTGGTTTTGGAATCAATCAAAACTTTTACTTAAATTTCCCAGCAAAAACTATCTTTTTCAAGATATTAAATAATCACATAAATCTTTGTCTAAGCTTATACTTGACACGAATCTAATGATTCTCTTCAACGGAGAAATCTTAAGAAAACTCTATCTCCCTTTTCGAAATTAAGTTCTGATCGGCGTAAACCACATAAGACTTTCGTCTTTTCTAAACTTCTTTCATTCAGACTCGAGTCTATCGAATGATCTTGATCATTTCACTGACCGTATCTGGTCCTAGGTTCTTTTCTTTCACCTATCTTATTATGATAAGGTAATATCTAAACTTCTTCCTATACAAGACCTCGTATGGTGCAATACTTATCGTAGCCTGATAACCATTATTATGAGCGAAATCGACCAACGATAGAACATTCTTCCATTTTGCACTTCAATCCAATACTATCGTTCTCAACATATCTACGAGTATTTAAATCGTCCTTTCGGATTGTCCATCAGTTTAGGGGGGGGGGGTGTGAAAGGCGGTACTAAAATTAAGGTTGGTACTTAGCTTCTTCCGCATAGTAGTCCAAAACCTTTTAGTAAATTTGGCATCTCTATCAAACCTTATCGACTTTTGTATTCCGTGTAGACGTACAATCTTACGAACATACAATTAAGCTAACTTTCTGATCCAAAGGTAATTGGAATTAGTAGGAAGTGAATTGATTTTGTGAACCTATCAATAACCACTCAGATGGCAGTATTTCCTCTTCTAGGCTTTGGGCAAACCCATCATAAAATCCATGGCTATATCATCCCACTTCTACGTTGGAATACTTAATAGTCGCAACATCCCTTGCGGTTATTGGCGTAAAGCTTTCACTTGTTGACAAGCCCAAAACATCTTTCTACAAACGAGGCAACGCCTTGTTTTAATCCGTTTTACCGGAAATTCTTTCTTAAATCTTAATACATCTTTGTATTCTCTAGGTACGCTGTATGACGTATCGTGAGCCTCACTCATGATATCGTTCTTTAATTCGCCGTTATTAGGAAAATAAGGTCTACCTTCAAATAAAATTGCATGATCTAGTGCTTTTAAAATAACCGTCTGGTTTATCCGTTCTTATCTTAAGCCGAAGCTTTTTGATCGACTCGTCCTTTCTCTGGGTACTAAAGATTCTTTCTTGTAAGCCTGGTGTAGCTCCGAGTGCTGCTATATGGTTTGTTATCGTTTCAGGTGCATCGAGCACTTCTAAGTCCATTCCTTCAAATTCTCTTACAAGAGCTTCCTCCTCAACAAAGAGACATCCTAACTTGATTGGAGTCTTGCGACTCAGTGCATCAGCTACCACGTTTGCTTTTTCCTGGATGATAGTTGATTCCGCAATCATAATCCTTGACTAATTCGAGCCATCGTCTTTGTCTCATATTCAATTCCTTTTTGCTCGAAGAAGTACTTTAAACTCTTATGGTCCGTAAAAATCTCAACCCTAACACCATAGAGATGGTGTCTCCAAATCTTCAGCGCATGCACAACGGCTGCTAGTTCTAAGTCGTGGGTTGGGTATTCAACCTTATGAGGTCGAAGTTGTCGTGAAGCATAAGCTATCACCTTTCCATCCTGCATCAAAACACAACCTAATCCGTTCTTTGAAGCATCTGTATAGACCACGTATTCCTTATTCGCTTCTGGCAGAGCCAACACTGGTGCTGTGGTTAATTTCTTCTTGAGTGTCTGAAAACTCTTCTCGCATTTGTCTGTCCATCTGAACTTATTTTCCTTCCGAAGTAGTTGCGTCATAGGCCTAGCAATCATTGAAAATCCTTTGAAGAATGTTCTGTAATAACCGACTAAACCTAAAAAACTCCTAATTTCGTTCGGACTTGTTGGCGATTTCCAATCGCGTACTGCCTCTACCTTAGTAGGATCTACCTTGATGCCTTCTGCTGATACTACATGTCCAAGGAACATTACTTCCTTCAGTCATAACTCGCACTTACTGAATTTGGCGTAAAGCTTCTCGGCTCTAAGCGTTTCTAAAACTATTCTTAAGTGTTCCTTATGTTCTTCCTCATTCTTGGAGTAAATGAGAATGTCGTCGATGAATACTAAAATAAATTTGTCTAAGTATGGGTGGAAAATTCGGTTCGTGAGATCCATGAATACGGCAGGAGCGTTAGTCAAACTAAATGGCATAACTTAGGAATTCGTAATGGTCATATCTGGTTAGAAAAGCAGTCTTAGGTATGTCCTTGGGTTTAATTTTCAATTGATGATACCCGGATCTTAAATCTATCTTTGAAAAGACTCCTGCGCCCTTAAGCTGATCAAAGAGGTCTTCTATCCTTGGTAAATAATACTTATTCTTAAGGGTAATTTTATTTAATTCACGATAGTCTATGCACATTCTCATAGAACCATCCTTCTTTCTGACAAACAAAACTGGTGCTCCCCACGATGAAACACTCGGTCTAAAGAATCCAAGGTCTAAATAATTCTTGCAGCTGGATCTTAAGCTCTTCTAGTTCTTTCGGCGCATGCTCCATATAGAATGACGCAGTTAATAGATAATCAATTCATCCCATGGATTTTATCTATGTCGAACATTTTATTACGTTTCGATTGCTTGTTAAGATCTTAAAAAGACCCTAAGTTAAAACCTATGTTCGAGAAAAATTAAGGAAGTGACGATAGTTTCTCCTAAGGCATGGTTATTCTTATTTTATGATTAGCGCACTCTGGTCTTACTCTTATAGTGTCGACAGGCACTAGAAATAACGAATGTAAGGTTTTGGTATGAGGTAAAAGAATGACAAGGTAATTAAGAAGTTCGTCCTATACCTGCCAATTTTCCCTTGCCCTTATTGCGCGCATCTTGTTTGATCGCAAATGCCCTAACGTTCTGTTACTGTTGGTCGTACTGTTGAAGCTGCTGCTGCGGCTGAGCCTGAATCGCCCTCAAAGGCTGGAGCTATCCATACTGATTTAGCTTGCATAAGTTTCGGGCATTCTCTCCTAAAGTGCCCCTTCTGCCCACAGTTGAAGCAACTTCCCGAGTTTGCTTGGCAATTCCCGAAGTGTACCCTATTACACTCGGGACAGGCAGGAACGACAGGTCTTCCTCGGTTGTTTCCTCCCTAGTTATTCTTTTGTTGCCCTTGTGGCTGACCTTGCTGATTCAATCCTACTGGTTGCATCGGGTTTGGACAATTTCTTTTCACGTGTCCTTTCTGTCCACATTTAAAGCAAACACCAGAGTTCGCTTGACAAACATCGTAGTGCATCTTATTACACTTAGGACAGACAGGAACGGTAACCTTTCCTTGATTATTATTTGTTTGTTGTCCCTGCCTTAATTGATTATTCTGATTTGGCTGCTGAAAGCCTTTCTGATTTCTCCTCTTCTTCCCATTTCCTTTTTCCTTTATAGTTGTTTTTGTTGTTGGAAAGGTTTTGAATTGGAGCCTGGGTTGGTGTTGCTATGGATGCTATACTCTTTCTTTTATCCGGTACAACTGCCTCTATTTCTAGGACTCGTCCTAGTATTTCCGTATAGCTCAGTCCCTCGTGACTGGCTAATGCTACTCCTAATTTATGTTTAAGTTCTCCACGAAACTTCTTTGCTATTTCCTCTTTGGTATCCCATTGATTGGATGCATACTTATCATAAAATGCCTCTTTAAATTCTTCCCAAGTAATTGGAGCCATTTGCTCTGCCAGCATAACTTTCTGCCTAGCCTTCCACCAATAATCAGCTGGTCCGGCTAGTTGAAACGCAACACATGAAAGGCGCTCCTTATCAGTATATCCTAGAAGCTTAAAGATTTTTTCTATAGATAGTACCCAAAGCTCAGCATCGCTTGGGTTACTGGATCCATTAAAAACAGGTGAATTTCTTTTGAAGAATAAATCCTCAATGTTACGACGGGGTGGTGGTGGAGGTGGTGATAGTGATGGTGGTGGAGGGGTATTATGATGTTCTTGTTCTTCCTCCCTGTCATTCTGCGCTGGACGTCTACCACGTCCCCTGGGCCTACCAGGTCTTTCTCGATTGTTTACTACTCTTGGCGGCATATTTTCTTTTGAAACTATAAGAACGAAACTCTTATTAGCACCTTACTTTTAAGCCTTTCTTTTACTTACTAACTCTTTTCTCAACTTAAACAGGTTCACGGAAAAGGAAAACTGATAATAGCTTCGATTCTTAGCTCTTTGAAATTCTTTAACTTCTCGGTTAAACCGAAATATTCATTTAATACTTTTCTTCTAATCGCGCTTAGAGAAACTTTTCATAAGATTAAGCCCACTCTCGGGTCATCATATATATATTATATACACGTCAAAAAGAATATTAGTTTTGCCTCCAACGAGGACTTACACAAAAGGTTAGACTACGACTAGTCTAAACTAGGCTAACTGCCTATCTATGAACCGGGTGCACTTACAAGTTGCATCTCCATATCTACTGGGAGTACTAGAACGGAAACGATCCCAAAAACTTCGTATCCGCGAAAAGTACTACGAAAGGATGGTTACTGATCCGACTATTTACAAGACAAAAAGTGCTTTTGCTACTACTATGCATCTAAGACGCCCTTCTCAACAAGCTGCTGTCGAATCACTACCGCCCTATATGGCCTACAATTCCTCGGGGTCCTCCTCAGGGTTCTCCTCTGAATCTGAATCAAAGACGAGCTGAAGTGCCTCGTCAACCCTCAATGTGGTGCCGTCCAAAAGTACAAGTGGTGGTGGTGCAGATATTTCTGAAACGGTTCTCTCGGAGTCTGAAACCAAGTAGTCCAAATTGGTCTCTACTGTCCTCTTCTTCGGAGGCAGCAGGTGTTCGGGAGGTGAACTAGATTCGTATTCCTCTGCGGAATGGACCCTGGATGGTCCTGCCTCAAACTCTCCTCGGACCCTCGCCAACTCTACACAGGTCTCCTCGAGTGGTCTAAATGGGAATGGAAATTCTATCATAGTAGCAAGCTCTATGCCGATCTCTAAGTATCCTGTCTCTGGAACTAACTCCTCACTGGGTGAAAGGACTAGTGGCAATTCTAACTGTGTGGCCATCTCTGGATCCATGTTTAAAGACTCTGCCTCTGGCTCTAAAAAATGACGGTAGAGGTGGTGCTCCTGAATGGGAATTGACATTATGAATCTGCTCTGAAAGAAACGCTCGTGTATGGCGAGAGCGAATCCTGAGAAATCTCCTATCGGCTCAGTGTCATCGCCGAACAGTGCAAGGAAGTACCAATACACGTCATGTGCCCATCCGCGCCACTCATCTGGTAGTCGAACAATCAAATCTGCTATAGCCTGACGCTCTGTAATACTATGTCGGGCTGCACGGTAAACTGCTGAAAAGTTACTAACTAACTGTCCAATGTCGTTATTTGGGTCTGCCTCGAAATCTCGATACTCATCCAGTATCTCATCCGCCCAAGTACGCTGTGGCGGGGATTGATTCTCCTGAGTCATGTCACTACTAGAAGCCATCCTATAAGGTTTTTAAGAAACACGGATCAGTAACTGGTAAGATAATAACTTATTCAAACCTTACTTGAAACTCTTTCTCGCCTCCGTGCCTTATGAACATTGATCAACGCATGGGATCCTTACAAGCTTATGAAGACTAGTTAGTGACTTCGCTTCCCCTGCGAATCTTGCTAATCAGTAGCCAGACTTACCTAATTAGGGGAAGAACGCCTAGGGGTGCGGCGGTTTTGCCTTCCGGCCTCGTTATCGATGCGATGACATTCGTTTCCGAATACATTGTCGACCTGGGCCTTACACGACATTCCGCTGCTGGATTGAAAGGTACTTGCTAATCGGATAGCGGACTTCGTCTTCAAAGCATTGATTAAGACATTGCACAATGATCCAAACACTTTGTCGCATCTCTTCGATACGAATACAGTAACGATCATAGCGATCTCCTCTGGTACCTACTGGTACGTCAGGATCCAATTGGTCATGAACATCGTAAGGTGCTGCTCTTCGCAAATCCCAGCATACCCCTGAACCTCTTAACATTACACCACTGAATCCCCAATCCTTTGCTTGCTGTGCAGTGACAGTACCAATATCCACTGATCGTTGTTTCCAGATACGGTTGCCGGTTGACATCTCTTCTAATTCGTCGATACGAGAAGAAAATTGTTGTGTGAAGGAATCAATATCTCGACATAAGCCAAGAGGCAGATCTTGTGCCACTCCACCTGGTCGTATGAAACTGGCATGCATCCTGGCTCCCGAGACTCTTTCATAGAATTCCAACAATTTCTCCCGCTCCTCAAAAGCCCACAGGAACGGAGTTGATGCTCCCACATCCATAGCATGAGTAGTTAAAGCAAGTGAATGATTTGAAATTCAAGTTATTTCACGGAATAACACTCGTATATATTGAGCTCGTAATGGTACCTCGCAATTCAAAAGTCTCTCTACGGCTGAAGAATGAGCGTGTTCTTGGGCCATCATAGAAACATAGATAGGGTCAACGACGGAACGAACAATGAAACTTTACGACAGCTTTTTCGTACACGTTCACTTGCATCACATACACAAGTGCTCTCTGAACCGGGCAATAAAGTCACCCATAACACGGCTCTCCCATTTGAGTAATCTTAGCCCCAGTCCATGCTATTCAATAATATTGGAAAAATGGCAGCGTAAGGGTCCGCCGAAGGAGTTGAAAGCTGGTCGCCTTTGGAATATGAGTAGGGCTCCTAGGTGGCGCGTTCGTGGAGGCAAACCGAAGGAAGAGCAAAAGGAAGGTTGGGTGCTTGTGGGGCGAGGCCACCCGGCCTCGAATGGGAGGGGGCTTAGCTCTGGATCCTCCCTACTTGCAGAAATGAATGGATCAGAAGGGGGTTCTCTCTATTTCCGGGCCGGGCGGGAGGTGAAGGCCATAAGAGAAGATTGCCCTCCCGGTAAGGAAGAGGGGAAAAAAGTGCTGTCATCTATCTCGACCAGTTTCCCGAGGCGTTGGAAATCCAGACCGGCTTAGAGATTTATGGTGCCCTTCGTTTCGCCAACACCTTGACAATTTCCCATTCCTTCCCTGCCGAGCCGCCTCTCTTCGCTATTCGATGCCTCCGCCTTCCCTTTCTATAGCATACCCAGGCGCCCTCCTTTCCAATCACTAAGAAAAAATCCAATCAAAACCCTATCTAAGTAAAGGTAAAGCTTCGTCTGTTATTTTTCCGACCCCAGGCCCATTCCCTAGTCTCCCGCACTGCTCAAGGTTGTGTGCGACTCCATATGAGGACCTCCTTCTCTTCTGCCCACTCTCCGTTCACACGGTTCTCAAAGAGTCTGTTGTTCATGTCACTTTACGCAGGTGACATTCGTTTATTTGCTTTGATTCCCTTCATTCTGTCCTTTCCGATCCGATCGCCTCTTGGAAAATTTGGAACTAACGCTTCTTAGAACATCTATGTTCTCAAAGAATCGGGAAGGCCTTAAAATTCGTCTAAATTCTCATGCCAAACAAACATCTTGAATAATAAAAGAAATTATAACTCATATAATTTCACATACTTTTGCATAGAATAGCATTCATGCTTTCACATAGTTCACGTAATTCACAAAGTATAACTTTATACTTTAAATTGAATCATACTTGGCATACTTAATCTCAAGTTCTTGCATACTTATTCTCAATCATACTTTCATACTAAATTCTCAAATTCCTTCTTGCATACTTTAATAAAAAATTTCTTCTTAAAAGAAATCATACTTCTGAAATTCTTTTCTTACTTTTCTTCTTTGATTGAGTCGACGTAGCGAGTGGTTGAGTTGTCGTCTACACTCTTATACTTAGTGTTACGACTTAACTTCACTTGAAAGAAAACTCGGGTATAGAGTATATACAAATACTCTATCTTACTACTGAAATGAAATTCGTATGCAGAGCAGAAACAATTGCTCTGATACCACTCTGTCACAGCCCCAAATCCCGAGGGACGGCAGAAGCCGGGGTGCGACTAGGGGTTGGATTAAAGAAGCAGGGAAGAAGGGGGAATGAATAAGAATGAAAGAACAAACAGACAATAATGACAGAAATGAATTACTATGATCAAGACTTTAATGTAATGAAAGAGTTGATCTCGAAGGATCACTCGACAAGGTTTTCTCAAAGAAACTGAGTTAATTGTACGGGGTTTAGACCCAATCGAAAGATACATTAACTTCAAAAAGAGATTGGAGTTTGGCAGCGGAAAAACGTAAATCTGAAAACAAGTTCTTATTCTAATCACGACTTCATAACTCAACATCAACCACCGCCGCTCCCCTCGTTCAACCTGCACATTTTATAAAACATATGCAGGGTTAAGTACAAAAGCACTTAGTGGGCACGTTGCTGAAAACATAATAATAAGTATAGATAATCAGGCATCTTATTTCTGTAGCACACCGGGGTTTTTTATTAAAGGCCCGTGTCTACTAAACATTTTCTTTCTCATTTTCACAAACTAGCTTGCGCAAGTATTTTTCATAAATGTTACGTTCAATCTTGACCATTTATTATCACCGTGGCAGGTCGTCCCCTCAACAGGGTTCCATACTTCAACGACTACTGTGTACACTTAACTTTGAAAAGTCCCTTTTGACTAACTCAAAGCCGATCGTTTAGTTAACCCCTTTTGGCTAACTCATAAGGTACAAGAGAACTCACATAAAACAAATAGTTCATGCCATGATTATCACTTGGAAAACACGATTATCAAAGCGATAAAGAAAGGTTTTCGAGCATTGCTCATTTTGTTTCATATATAAAAGCCCACCTGACTGATTACAGAACTACTAAACGAGCTTCCGTCTCTGGTCTTCCATCCTATCCTCGGTGCTAACTTCCTCCTTTTATCATAAATAAACATACTTAAGAAACTTGAACGCAATCGATAAAAGAAACAGGAAATCGAAACGGTTTTTAGTCTTTTAGGCATTTGCACTTTACTACTTCCTTTTGATTAACTAATAAACGAGACTTCGATCAATTCTCGTCTACAAACTGACTCGGCTCATTATTCAACACTTAGGTCAGTTGGTAAAAAGGGTGTCGATAACTTAGAACGACTTAAAAGTTCACAAGGAACGAAGTTGAAAAGGATTAAACTTAGGAAACTAGGCTTTGGATACTCACTTCCCAAGTCAGTAAGTCTTTACTGAAAAGAGAATACAAAAACAGGGGATGAATCTTATACCAAAAGAAAGGTATGGGTGTCTAGTTTACTCTCCAATTTACGGATCTCAATTTCGTTAAGCGAGTTAAAAGTTATGACAGTTTCCGTGAAACGTCGCAAAACAGTCGCGCGAAACCCTAATGCTCGACAAAACTCGACGCACGATTCCCTAGGTTCGATTAATACTATCCCTCTTTTATTTTCACGAAATTTTCATCCCAATACAGTCTACATACAGTATCCTTTAAAGGGGTTCATATTTACGACTTTTGATTAACAAACGACGAGCATTTCCTCATCATTTCCAACTAACCATTTACTATACCAAAACAAACTTCAATTTCTATTTCGTTCAACAACCTCTCGATTCTTAACTAAATTTCATAACGCCTCGTTTCTCGGATGGAAAAGTCGTTAACTACAATATCGTTCGACAATCAATAACAATTATTATTATTAAAAGAGATTTCCTTATTCGACTTTTCTACCGGCTTTTAAACTCGATTCTTCGTCTCTTATTCAAAATTGAAACTTCTTAGAATTCGTTGAAACTTTACAGTCACGATCATTAACTATCAAGATTATCAAAGGTTCGAATCACAAACCTAAAACATTATCTATTCTCGACTTATCGTCGATTGTTCGTCTCTTAACGAAAATCTTACGTTCTCCGTTTTCGTTCAAATTTTACAACAACGATCATCATCTAACGAGCATTACTAATATGCAAATCATATTATCAAAACATTAACGAGCTTCAACTTAACGACACGTTTCCGTCTCTTTCGTTTTTCGTTTTATTTTTAGAAAAATCCCAATTAAATATATAATCATCCTCATACATCGTATATCTCATTTCTATTAATCAAACGAGCATACCATAACATTTACTATACTAAATCATGCATTCTTCATCTCTTATGTTCCAACTTTTATTTTTATAAAAATCTAAATTAATTCATGGAGTCAATTAACAACATGTAGAACACTAATCTATCGATCAAACATCAAAGAAATCGAACTACGATCAAACCCCTAAAATTATTAAAATTTTCGGTAATAACCTAAAGGAATGGGGAGTGATTTTTTTCATGATTCGATCCGTAGAACTCGATTCTAATCATACTAGAGCATGAATCGAACAAGAATTAACATGCTTCTTTAACTCTTAAGTTTCAAAAAAAAATAGAAAAGGATGGAATCTAGACTTGTTCGGTTCAAAACGTAGGAGATGTTCTTACCTTGCGTAATACGAACTCGGAAAAGGAATTGATCGGTGGATTGAGGACTTGAGAGCTTGAGAAGAGCTTGGATGATGAAGCTTTAATGGAGGAGAATGAGAAGAAAAATGAGAGAGAGAGAGAGAGAGAGAGTGCTTGGGGGCGGTAAAGAGGAGAAGAAGAGAGGGAGAGGTGACTCACCATATTAGATACATAAAGTGTTAAAAAAAATCTAACTAAGGGGTGAGTCGTTAAGGGCATGTTTGGCGTGGGTTTGTTAGACGAAAATATCTCGTTTCCGGCTTTAAACGACGTTATAAAAAGTTGAGGAATACTTTCTTAGGTAGTTACGAATTCGACGAAATCTAACTCCTGCGTTAGATTGGAAATAATTTACGTACTCGGAAAACCTAATTCGTTTTCAAAATCCGAGAAAAAAGTCGGGATTAGACGGTCTAAAAATTCGCCCGGAAAATCATAAAAACTAACTTGCTCCAGTGAACTTGTATCAAAGAAAAAGTGAATGTAAATTCTGATGGTTTTTAATTCTGAGTTTTCGGACGAAAAATCTACCGGACGCGAAAACCCTAATACAGTAGTCATTCGTCCGACTTCTGGAATTTATTTTCTGAAACGGATTTCACCGTTAGTCTTAGAATAAAAAATCCTTAACTTAGGCGTGCAAAGCCTTAATTATTAATTAACTTTTTATTTTAAAGACGGATTAAACATCCGGGGTATTACAGAAAAATACACCTTAATTTTGAATAGTTATAGAGGTTTTTCATAAGTGAAGTCTTATTAAAAAACAACATCGAAAATAAAATTTATGTTAAAAATAATAGGACATACAAATAAAAAAAATGCTCAAAATCAATATTGAAGATAAATAATGCAATTAGCTTATGGACTCTTACACAATTATGTAGAGTAATTTATCAATACCATATGTATTAAATAGATGAAAAATTTATACTTATATAGTTATATATGCCCGGTAGTCTATAAAATTAATAATTATATGTGTTTATAATGATTATTTACCATAAATTAGGTAATTAATGATTCAATATGCCATTAAACTATATCGTCTAAAAAAATATGTGTCAAATAAGGTATGATCGTATTTCCATTTCCATCTTTAGTTATAAAAAATTCAAATAAAAAAATGAGTTGTGAATATTGATAAGAGGATAATAAATCGAGAATTATATGCTTTAATTCTTTGAACATTAATCTTTTAATAAATACGTTAATAAATTTTATGGATTTGGAAATCTCAGAAAATTTGACGATTCTATTTTGTTAGATTTTAGAGATCTCATATACATTATATTATAAAATATGATAAGTATTGTTTATTAATTCAAAAAATTTGAGAATTTAAAAGATAGGAATGGAGGATTTAGAGAGGTGCTATTGATTTTTGTCAAAGTAAGAATCGTTTTCCTTTTAGTAATATAATAATAATGAGCAATGATATTCGGACACACTGTGGCCAGCCACACCCGTGAAAAAAATGAAAGTTGACTGTAGAAATGAAAATAATCACATTTCTCCCCTTGGGTTTATGCTTCCCAATTAGGGTATATTTCCATTTTCGAAACCTATATTACCATTTTTAGCGCGTGTGGTTATTTCTCATCCGAAAATCTATCTTTATCTATATATCTGTATTTGTTTCAATATTCTTTGTCGTCGCGCTCTTTCCCTTCTCCGCCGCCTCAATCACCCACCGTGATTTCTCATCGGAAAATTTTTGCAGTTGTACGATTTATAGATGCCACGACTTTGATTGAATTCGTACACTCGTAGCAACGTTTGTTGTTTATATGAAGGAGGTATGATATTCGAAATATCATACTTTTGTTGCTACGATTTTGTTAAACTCGCAATTGAGACTGAGCAATTCATGTATATTTGATAGATATTTTGGGGAATATAGTTGCATATTTGGTACGATTTGACAAATTTGTGCATGTGTTTTTGTTTAAAATTGATACGATATTTCGATTTGTTTGTGTTTTTTGGATTTCATGTGTATACGATGTTATGATATTAGAAATATCGTACTTCTGTGGCTACGATTTTATTAAAATCGTACTAAAGACTCACCAATTCAAAGATATTTTGTACTTTGATGAATATTGTTACATATTTGGTACGATTTGATAAATTTGTGCATGTGTTTTTGCTTAAAAGTGATACGATATTACGATTCGTTTGTGTTTTTGGATTTCATGTGTGTATGTTGTTACGATATTTGGAATATCGTACTTCAGTGGTTATGATTTTGTTGAACTCGTACTCGAGGCTGACCTATTCATGCATGTTTTGTAGCTATTTTGGGGAATATCGCTACATATTTGGTACGCTTAAATAAATTTGTGCATATGTTTTTTATTAAAATTGATAAGATATTAAGATTTGTTTGTGTTTTTGGGATTTCATGTGTGTATGATGTTACGATATTCAGCATATCGTACTTCTGTGGCTACAATTTTGTTAAACTTGTACTCGAATCTGACCAAATCATGCATGTTTTGTAACTATTTTGGGGAATAACGTTACATACATATTTTGTACGTTTCGACAAATTTGTGCATGTGGTTTGCTTAAAATTGATACGATATTACAATTTATTTATGTTTTTAGATTTAATGTGTGTACGATGTTACGATACTTGGAATATCGTACTTCTGTGGTTACGATTTTGTTCAACTCGTACTCGAGACTGACCAATTCAAGCATGTGTTTTTGCTTAAAATTGATATATATTACATATTTAGTATGATTTGACAAATTCGTGCATGTGTTTTTGCTTACAATTGATACGATATTCGATTTGTTTGTGTTTTTTGAATTTCATGTGTGTACAATGTTACGATATTTGGAATATAGTACTTATGCGGTCACAGTTTTGTTGAACTCATTCTTGAGATTGATACGATAATATGATTTTTTGTGTTTTTGGGATTGCATGTGTGTACGGTGTTACGATATTCGAAATACCCTTCTTATGTGGCTACAATTTTGTTAAACACGTACATGCAATTGACCAATTATTGCTCCGATAGTATGATTTGTATTTATTTTTGCAATTTCATGCGTGTACAATGTTACGATCTTTATAATATCAATATTGTGTGGTCACGACTTAATTAAATCGTACATTGATACAATGTTAATAATTTAGACCTTATTCTTTTGAAGGTTGCGAGTACACCTATCGGGTCAGAAATTGCTAAACCTCTTCCATCATAGAGTCCAATGATTTGGTACGATTTGTTAGTTTTCGTAGTTTATTTCTTGATGTCGTACAAGATCTCAAGAAACCAATGTTTGGTTAGGAAAATATTGTTAGCAGGGGTTTCGCCTCTTGTACGATACGTTGTTATCTTGTACAAACTTTAATACAACATTAATGATTTTCGTATCAAAAGCAGATATAATTGTAGCCACTCTTGCTACAAGTTGAATGTTACTCGTAACAATACTAGTAATAACATACACAATCACTTATGATATTATGATTTCATACTCCACCATGAGCAACAATTAAAGAAGAATGCTTCGTCTACATGAAATATAAGTTACGATTATATCGTAACATAAATCAACCACAATGTTTAGTTCATCTTTGTGTGTTTTTCGTATTATTATTTGTGTGTGTTTTGCATGTTTTTATTCATTTTTTTAGCACAAGTTATGATCGTATGTTTCGTGTTTTGTGATTTGGTGTGTAGGTATGCAAGTAGTCAACAAAGAAGCATCGAAGATCGAAAGATGGAAAAGGAGCAGAAGTGAGAAGGAAAAGTTGAAGTGGAAAATCTCACTCCGCCACCGCTGGAATTTCCACCGACGCGGGGGCTGAAATCTGCAAAGTGATTCCTGCCGGCGCGGGAAACATAGAAGAAAAGAAAATTCCGGCCGGCGCGGGACGAACGGTTTCTTAAGGGAATTCACGTTTTCCACCGATTATTTATGCGGATTTGGAAGCATAATTTTCAGACCTCTCGCATATTTTCTCTCGTTTTTAGTTTAGAAAAAAACTCTGCAGAACTTTATCTTTTAAATTCCCGTCGAACAATTTTCATTTCGAATTTCCGTTTTAGCTTTGATCAATTGGTGGAACAAGTGAAGTACTTTGTCAGAATCTTTATTTCGGTTTATGCAATTTTCATTTCCAACTTTTGTTTTGCTTTCATTTACTGCAATATGAACTAATTTTTATAATCTAAGATTTAGTTCTTCGACTTGGGATTGTTTAATTACTTGTGGAATGGAAATGCTCGTTGTCTATTTCAATTGGTTGTAGTTTCTTTCGAACACTTGATCAATGTTTGATTGTTTTAGTAATGAATGAGATCGAGAGATGATTTCATTACAAATCTATGAATACGAAGGTGTAGTTCAAATCTATGAATACGAAGGTTAATTGATAGGGAACTTCATCAATGTTATTAAGTAAACTAATCGACTGAGCTTTTCAAATCGCTTGTTTTATCAATTATGAAGACAAGTACTTTAATCCTAGATGTTTGTATTTCTTGAATTTCCGTTATCTGAAGTTATTTAGTATTCTTAGCTATAAAACTCAACAAGAATTTGATTAGAATGTTTAGGATAGTTTTTATATTTCGTGTTAGCTTGATTACTTTGCCCTGTTAAGCTTTCCGTGTGATACGAATTGGGTTAAATTATTGCCCTGCATTGATCTCGTTCTCTTGCGAGCAACTTTAGGTGCATTTTAGTTTATTCACATGTCATACCAAAATCGTATAATTTAACGTAGTCATAATGTGAACATAAATTAAAATTGTAGAATCATATATGGATAGTTCGTGTTCGTGAGGTATCGGTATATTGTATGAGTAGAAAGCATGATACGATATATTGACTCGTACACCCGTATAAACAAATCGTACAAACACAACTTCATGCACGCGCACAATAAACATTTGCTATGATTGTACGACTTACAGATGATATGATTAGACTTCAAATCTAACGATGTTACATTATATCATATATTGTACAAATACAAGCTACGATATATTAAAATCCTACAATTTAACGTCGTGATAATGTAACAATAAATGAAAATCGTATCAGTGTGTGTCCATATTTCGTGATCGTTAAGTACGATATTATGTATGTCGTACAATATATGATACGATATATCCAATCGTACACTCGTATTAGAGATGTGTTTGTACAATCTATAACACCTCGTACAAATATAACCTCGTGCATGGCCACAATCAAACAATGGCATCAACCTAAAAAATAAAGATGTTTTTGTCTTTTTCATTCTAATCTCAAGCTTACTCAATAAATCTTCATAAGTTATCCCACCAGGTGGTATAGGTATGTACTCTTTCCTCCCACCCTCATATAGATTGTGATTTTATAATCTACCATGAGCAATAATTAAATAATAATATCTCGTCTACTTGAAATATGACACGATCAGATTAGGAACAAATCAAATGATGTTACGATATATCAAAATCCTAAATTTAACGTAGTGATAATGTATGTCGTACAATATATCAAACTACGATATTATGTATGTCGTACAATATATGATACAATATATCCAATCGTACACTCGTATTATAGATATGTTTGTAAAATCTACAACACTCGTACAAATATAACCTCGTGCATGGCTACAATCAAATATTTATACGACTATACAACTTAAACATAAATTGTCTCTCTGTATATCGTACAACCACGAAGAAGTACAAATTTGCAGATCTTGTCCTCATATTTAACAAAAAATATTCGTCCAATCAACGAAAATCAAACAGTATAACATATAGTGCCTCCATTGTCATAAAAAATGGTCAGAAACATGTCGGAAAAACAGCATCGGAGATGAAGTATAAGCTGCGTGAAAAAAAAAGAGAGAAAACACACAATCACCACCAGAAATAATGGCAGAAAACGAAGACAAATAAATCCTCCGACCACCACCGCCGACGAAATAGGAAATCAACGAAAACAACACATCAATTTTGTGCAAGAAAAAACCAAAAAGAATGAGAGAGAAAGAAAAAGAATGAGAGAGAGAAAAAGAAAGGGTGGGACAAAAGTAAGGGTATTTTTGTCCCAATTTCGAAAAGTTAGCCTTTTTTATTGTAAATTAAAAGATGATACAAAATTATTATTTTTTCCTCTAGAGTGGCTATAAAGGTTAATAAAGTCTTAGTAAATATGATTTATACTACAACTTTGTAAAAGGAAACTAAAAGAAAATCCACAAGTTTTTATTACAAGTGATGGTCCCGATAACGAGTATTTGGTGTAGGGGAGGAGGGGAATACACAGTAGCAATTTTTCCTTTCAAAATCTTTTCACTGAGTTAACTGCTCAGGTCAGTTTTGTTCAACTAAAAATAATTCTAAGTTGCACGCAAATTAACGTGATCGTTATAGATTAATTAAGTTAAATCCGAATATCGTATATCTTGAGGAAAGCTTAGCAGGGTGATTGTTGTATTGCGAAAAGAAAAAGGAAATAAAATGAAAGCAGTAAACATTAATTAGGTTTGTTGTCTAATTCTAAGAAATTTAAAGACAGATTAAACTAGACAAAATTAGAAATCCTAATTCTAAGAACACATAAATCATAGACATAATTTAAGAACAAAATAAAGAACTCACAACAATTAAAACTGAATCCGTGGTGGAAGTCTATCACAAATTTATACGAATAACTAATCTCTGAAAGCAATAATAAACTAAGAACAATCTAAAAGTATTTTGGGTGCTCAAAAACTGAAAAATCGCGTCAAAAGTCGAAGAAAACGAAAAGGAATTAAATCAGTCATATTTATAGTAGGCTTCACGCCGCCTTACTGCCAAGTGATCGCTTGGCCCTGTCCTCTGTCTGCCCATTCACTACGTCAAGCAATCGCTTAGGGGTTCAAGCGATCGCTTGACCTCGCCTGCAGTTTCTTTAGCTTTTCTCCCTCAAACGTTTGCTTCCATTGCAAGCGATCTCTTGGTTCATTCTTCCATCCTCGAGTGATCACTTGAGTTGACCGAGCGATCGCTTGCAAGCACTTCAACTCCTAGTCGTTTCTTCTCTCCTTGATCTAAAACCTACAACTCAACATCAAAACAACCAAATCCCACAGAGAACTTGGTCCAAAAGATTAGTACATTTTCTATAACAAAACATAATCCTTTTGCAATAAAACCATCGAAAATGTACTACCTAGACTAGATAGATCATGACCAAATGAAGGTGAAACACTCCTCCACACACAAAACCTTGCTTGTCCTCAAGTACATCTTATTTCCAATCAAAATGAAAAAGTAATAAATTGAACTAAACAATTCATACTTCAATAAACTCTCAATCACAAGACAAATTAATCATTAATTGATCAAGTACAGTCATCACAAGACAAATGAGTTGCCCTCTACACAAGAACTCAATCAACTTAACATCTAACTGCAAGATCAAGGTAAGAAAACTTGAACGACAAAGAGTATCCCAAATTCATGCCATTCTTAGATTATAAAGATAAAGTGGATTCCATGCAATGTTCACTAGGTTTAATCACGGATATTCCAGCCTCATAGCGTGATTTCCCATACCCATTGCTCGTATATATATTCAATATTGAACAGACAAGAAAGAGGGGTATAGCCCTTCAATTCACAACAATTTTGAATAAAAAGCTTAACAAAAAGTTCTCAAGTCAAGTCGGGTTATATGGCCAAAATTCATGAGGTGTGAATATTTAGAGATCATCTAAAGTATCCTCATGTGGTTTCCCATGCTCATGGTTCCCAAATGAGCAGAAGCCTCCCAAATTGACTAAACAAATTTAGACATTAACAGCCTCATTATTCGAGATACATTTCTTAAAATAAAAAATTCTTACCCTTCACCTACACTCAAACATCAAGCTTCAATCATCCAAGTATGAAATACCCCATAATCAAAATGCAACAACCATATCAATCAAATCATAACAAAATATTCCGATTAATCAAGCAAATCAAAGCATGAATTATAAACTTTAATCCCTACTTCCGCATCTCAATTGTGAAGTAAAATAAATCAAAGACACACAAGATAAACTATCAAAAGAACACACCCCCTCCCCCATGAGAAAAAGTGAGCAATGTCCCCATTGTTACAACAGAAGCAAAATTAAGAGGGAAAGGAATAATAGAAGAGTGCAAACCAGAGAAAATAGCCGAGACAACAGCAGTTACAAACTTCAAGCACCCTACACAAAACAACAACAACAACAACAACAACAACAACAACAACAACAACAACAACAACAACAACAACAACAACACAACCAAAGCAACAATAACAAAGATAAGAAAACAACAAAACACCACATTTCAAAAAGTAAGAAAGAAATAACGTACTCATCAACAGTGAAGCTCACTATTGATCATGTGGTGGTTGAGAGGGTCCTCCAGGTGAGAAGTGCAACTAGCAAACTGCCGCTCAAAGGCATCCATATGTTGTGTCTGAGCTTCGTTGTACTGCCGCTGCTCCTCCCAACATTGTGCATTGATCGTCCACTGCCGAGCCTGCTCGGTCCAGTACTGACTACTAGCATTATGAAACTGAGAAACTCCTTGCCAATGTTGCTCAGCTGAAACCCAACATTGATCATTTTCCACCCAACGCTGTTCATTACGCTACAAATACTCGGTCTGAGTATGCAACTGGTCTCCATAATAAGCAACACTCTATTGCAGCTGGCCCAACCGAGCTTCCAAGTTAGTCCAAAAAGCATTGGAGTCGTTCTGAAAACCACAAAAATCAAAAGAGGTGGACCTAGATGGTTGAGAAGAGCTTGATGGTTGGGAAGAGCCAAAATTCTTGAGTGGCCTTGATCCCATTGCCCCCCAGTCCTATCTACATCTTTGTGTGCAATTTTAGGTTGGGAAATAGAACTAGCAAGCACCTCAGTGCGATTCCTCTTAACCACAACACGCTCCTAAAAAAGAATAAAAGAATTCTCATCCCGTGCAAGAAAAGCGTGCTTCAGCTCAGAGTACCCCAAGTACTTAACATCCAACACAGTATACGGTAAAGGAGGGAATTCTGCACGGAGAACCTTGAACTTATGAGCCAAAGCAGTGGCTAATTGAGGTAGAGCCGCTGCACCACATGACTTAATCTTGATGTTTTGCAAGGTGGCATAAATAAACTGAGCAGGACAAATTGGAACTGTCCTTGCTGCACAATCCAGTAAAAAGAGCTCAGGGGTGTGAACCTTACTAGAATCTTCCCGACCAATAACACTGTACACAAGAAATTTGTGTAGAATACACATCGCCAGATTACGAATGAAACCACAAGAAATTCCCCCAATTTTCCAATTTTCCAAGCCAGTCAAATTCCTCCGTGCAGCAGGAGCATCAAACTCCGGAGGTACAACCATCACGCCACCCTCCATTCTAAACCCGAACACTTGATACATAATAGTCAATCCATCTCTACATTCCATCCCCAGTAGCCGAAAAGAAATACCTCAAAGCTCATCTTCAAAAGTCATAGTAGCAATAAACTCTAAGCATAAAGGTGCAAAATAATCCCACTCCGAATTAGCATACTTATACAATCCTAACACTTTAAGATATTTATCTAACTCATCCACCACACCAAATTTAGCAATTTCCTCCCAATCTATATAATGAGCAACATGAGCACGTTTATAACGAAAGCGAGAATAAATTCGACCTTCCTCCACAGAATAAATTGGAAAGGGGGCTTCATAGGTACGTTGAAGATCCTCGGGTTGCTCCGACGGCTTCAAAGAATCGGTGGTAAGTTTGGCCTTCTTGGATAGACCATTTGTCAGGCGGTCACTCGACGGTTGAAACGAAAGCGCGGCGGCACATTGAGGGGCGAAACGATCGCTTGGAAAGGTCGACAAGCGAAGCGGTCATGTGGCGGCAGGAGGCGGTCGCTTGGCCTAAGCGAGGGGAAGCGGTCGCTTGGCTGGAGCAAGGTAGATGGTTGGAGGCGTTTTAGTGAGAGCAAGAATGAGTTGAGGTGGATTGAGCGAAAGAATGGGTCGAAGAAGAGAGAGTGGAGCGAGAGAGAATGGTGAAGATGTGTTTGAGTGAGAGAGATGGTGGGTGGCGGCGATTTAGAAGGATGGAGGGAATGGAGGGTGGTTAAGGTTTAAAGAATCGCATTTAAAGGAAAGGGAACAAACTGGACGCGAAGCGATCGAGCTAGGTAAGTCTCAGAAAATCAAAACTGGAGGCGGAGCGATCACTTGGGGTCAGCCTCTGAAAAAAATTCACCACCCTCAAACGGTCGCTCAGCCTCCGAGCGATCGCTTTGGTGGCACCTCTGACAACACGTCCATCTCCCTCAAGTTGTCGCCTATCATTCTGAGCAATCGCTTAGGTCTCGTCTACCGTTTTTTTTCATCGTGGGTTGCCTCGCACGCAGCGCTTTGTTTAACGTCATCATCTTGACAATAGAATGAATCTTCAGAATGCGGGATCAATGAACCGCAATGACTCCACCACTTGAGGTTCGACTTCCCCTTCAATGTATGGCTAATTGAGGTAGAGCCGCTGTAGCAGATGACTTAATCTTGATGTTTTGCAAGGTGGTATAAAAAAACTGAGCAGGACAAACCGGAACTGTCCTTGCTGCACAATCCGGTAAAAAGAGCTCAGGGGTGTGAACCTTACTAGAATCTTCCCGACCAATAACACTGTACACAAGAAATTTGTGTAGAATTCACATCGCCCGATTACGAATGAAACCACAAGAAATTTCCCCAACTTTCCAATTATCCAAGCCAGTCAAATTCTTCCATGCATCAGGAGCATCAAACTCCGGAGGTACAGCCATCACGCCACCCTCCATTCTAAACCCGAACACTTGATACATAATAGTCGGTCCAGCTCTACATTCCGTCCCCAGTAGCCGAAAAGAAATACCTCGAAGCTCATATTCAAAAGTCATAGTAGCAATAAACTCTAAGCATAACGGTGCAAAACAATCCCACTCCGAATGAGCATACTTATACAATCCTAACACTTTAAGATATTTATCTAACTCGTCCACAACACCAAATTTAGCAATTTCCTCCCAATCTATATAATGAGCAACAGGAGCATGTTTATAACATAAGCAAGAATAAATTCGACCTTCCTCCACAGAATAGATTGGAAAGGGGTCTTCATAGGTATGTCGAAGATCTTCGGGGTGCTCCGGTGGCTTCAAAGAATCGGTGGTAAGTTTGGCCTTCTTGGACAGACCCATTTGTCAAGCGGTCGCTCAACGGTTGAAATGAAGGAGCGGCGGCGCGTTGAGGGGCGAAACGATTGCTTGGAAAGGTCAGCAAGCGGAGCGGTCACGTGGCGGCAGGAGGCGGTCGCTTGGCCAGAGCAAGGTAGATGGGTGGAGGCATTTTAGTGAGAGAAAGAATGAGTGGAGGTGGATTGAGCGAAAAAATGGGTCGAAGAAGAGAGAGTGGAGCGAGAGAGAATTGTGGAGATGGGTTTGAGTGAGAGAGATGGTAGGTGACGGCGATTTAGAAGGATAGCGGGAATGGAGGGTGGTTAGGGTTTAAAGAATCACATTTAAAGGAAAGGGAACAAACCAGACGCTAAGCAATCGCACCGAGTAAGTCTCAAAAAATCAAAGCTGGAGGCGCAACGATCACTTGGGGTCAGCCTCTGAAAAAATTTCACCACCCTCAAACGGTCGCTCAACCTTCGAGTGATCGCTTTGGTGGCGCCTCTGACAACACGTCCATCTTCCTCAATCGGTTGCCTATCATTCTGAGCGATCGCTTGGGTCTCGTCTATCATTTTTTTTTCATCGTGGGTTGCCTCCCACGCAACGCTTTGTTTAACGTCATCAGCTTGAAGATAGAATGAATCTTTAGAATTCCAAATCAATGATCCGCAATGACTCCACCACTTGAGGTTCGACTTCCCCTTCAATGTATGGTTTCACACGGTGTCCATTAGCTTGAAAAGACTCTTGAGTCTGCATATTGAGCCGACGAACAACATCAAATGGTAGAACCTCTTCAATGATGTACGGGCTCTGGGAAACAATTTCAATCTTGATTTAAACAAAAGGACTTTCATCCCGGGCTTTAACTTCTTATGCATGATTCTACGGTCATGAAGCCTCTTCACTCGATCTTTGTAAATCTTGGCATTGTCATATGCCTCATTACGGAGCTCATCCAACTCGGACATCTGCAACGCCGATGTTTTCCCGCAGCATCAAGATCAATGCTAGCAGTCTTGATTGCCCAATACGCCTTGTGTTCGATCTCGACAGGTAATTGACAATTCTTCCCACATACAAGCCTGTACAGACTCATTCCCAAAATACTCTTGTAAGCCGTACGGTACGTTCACAACGCGTCATTCAGATTTGAAGACCAATCCTTATGAGAGGGTTGTACAGTCTTTTCCAAGATATTTTTATTTTCTTATTGCTCGTCTCTGCTTGTCCTGACGTTTGTGGGTGATGGGGAGTAGAAACCTTATGTGTTATCCAATTCTTCTTCATAAGCTTCTCAAAAAGCTTGTTGCAAAAGTACTTCCCACCATCACTAATTATTGCCTTGGAAAATCCGAACCTACAGAGAATATTTTCCTGAACAAACCTTAGCACGACATGAGAAACGCAAGTCCTAGTGGGGATTGCCTCAACCCACTTGGACACATAATCAATGGCTAAAAGAATGTATTCATAACCAAAAGACTTGGGAAACGGTCCCATGAAATCAATACCCAAACATCAAAGATTTCAACCACGAGAATATTGTTAAGGGGCATCTCATTCCTACGACCAATGGAATCGACCCTTTGGCAACCATCACAAGCAAGATAAAAAGCATGAGCATCCTTAAATAATGTAGGCCAGAATAAACCTAATCGGTGCACCTTGTGTGCTGTTTTCTGTTCTCCAAAATGGCCCCGCAGTGAGTCTTATGGCAGAATTGCAAGACCTTGATTTGCTCATCATTTGGCACACACCTTAGGATTACATCATCCTTACCGATCTTGAATAGGTAAGGATCTTCCCAAAAGTATTGCCTGCACACAGATAAAAATAGCTTCCTTTCTTGGGAAGTAAGGTCAGATCTCAACTCATCACAGGCAAGAAAATTAACTATATCAGCATACCAAGGTAAAATCCCTGCACTCAAAGCTTGTTCAAATGGAAACGACTCAAGCAAGTTATCACAAATCATAGGAGAAGGTAGATTATTAAGACGAGACAAATGGCCAGCTACAACATTTTCACTACTTTTCTTATTACGAATTTCCAAATCAAACTCTTGTAATAGACACACCCAACGAACAAGTCTCAGCTTTGCCTGAGATTTGCTAACAATGCAACATGATTACTATGAGTGATGACCTTAGACCCTATGATGTATGCACGGAATTTATCAAATGCAAACACAACAACAAACATCTCTTTTTCAGTAGTGGTATAATTTACTTGAGCAGGAGTTAGGGTTAGAGTCGCATAATAGATCACACGAAGCATCTTATCAATACGTTGACCTAAAACAATACCAACAGTAGAGTTAGAGGCATCACACATAATCTCGAAAGGCTCAGACCAAATAAGACCAATGACAACCGGAGCAGTGCTTAATTTTTCCTTCAGCAAATTAAAAGCATGCAAGCAATCAGCATCGAAGATAAATGGCACATCTTGTGTAAGTAGACGGCATAGAGGTTGACTAGTTTTTGAAAAATCCTTGATAAAACGCCGATAAAAATCAGCATGACCAAGAAAACTCCTAATACCCTTGACATCGCGAGGTAGGGGCAATCTTTCGATCACATCCACTTTTGCTTTGTTGACCTCTAACCTCTCTTAGAGATAATATGACCCGACACATTTCCACTTCGAACCATGAAATGACTCTTTTCCCAACTAAGAGTTAGGCCCCTTTTGACACACCTCTCTAAGACACGTTCAATTTTCTTAACACAATCATCAAAGGATGACCCAAACACAGAGAAGTCATCCATGAATATCTCAACAAAATCACTAATCATTTCAGAAAATATAGACATCATACATCTTTTTGGAACATACCTGGTGCGTTGCAGAGTCCGAATGGCATCCTTTTACATGCATAGGTGCCGAATGGGCAAGTGAAAGTAGTCTTTGCTTGGTCCTCGAGCACAGTAGCAATCTGATAGTAACCGGATAACCCATCGAGGAAGCAGTAAAATTCGTGGCCAGCCAATCTGTCAAGCATCTGATCAATAAACGGCAATGGGAATGATCCTTCTTGGTGGCCGCATTGAGCTTTCCATAGTCGATGCACATCCGCCATCCAATGATTGGTCTAGTGGGCACCAACTAATCCTAGTCGTTCAAAACTACTGATGCCCCCTTTTTTCGATACCACATGCACGGGGCTAAGCCATTCACTATTAGCAATGGGAAAAATGATCCCCTCTGTTAACAATTTGTAAATCTCCTTTCTCACAACCTCCATCAACACAGGATTCAATCTCCTTTGACCATCCCTCTTCGGGGTGGCTCATTCCTCAAGGTTGATCTGATGCATACAAGTGGCAGGGCTGATCCCCCTAATATCGGACAAACACCACCCCAAAGGCCGCCTTGAACTTTTTAAGCACCTCCACTAATGCCTCTTCTTCTTCTGCATTGAGCTCGGAGGAGATTATGACAGGCTTCTTTCTTTCCTTTTCGAGGAAGACATACTTCAAGTTGGCAGGTAACTCCTTGAGCTCAAGCTCTACCTCCTTCTCTACCTTAGGAGCCTCGACTACCAGTGGTACGTCAACAGGTAAATTGGTTAGCAACAATGCTTCCATAGCTGCTTGCTCCCTGAGTCGCTCCTCCAAGTCAGTTGATCCTTCAAAAACCTCCTCAATCTGTTTTTCCTCCACAAAACACACCTTAGTGAGAATGTCAATGGCATCTATGTAGGGGCAGTTATCGATATTGCTGACTGAAGGTATTGCTCGATTGGCATGAACATTGTAGGAGACCGTCTTCCCCAACACCGACATCTTGATAATCCTATTCTTGACATCGATCAGAGTGTTAGTAGTAGTCATGAATGATCTTCCTAATAACAGAGTATGTTCTCGACCATCCTCTTGCACCTCTACAATCTCAAGAACCATAAAATCCACAGGTACTATCAACTTCCCAACACGTGCCAGGATATCTTCTACAATCCCCCTAGGATGTCGAATAGTTCAATCAGCCAATTGTAAGCACATCCTAGTCGGCTTCAACTCTCCCAAATCCAACTGATTGTAAATTGAGTACGGTATCAGATTAATATCGGCTCCTAAATCCAACGTCCCTGATGCTTCTTTTCCATTTCCCATGGAAATCTTGATCACAAAACTCCCAGGGTCCCGCTATTTTTAGAGGTAGAGACTGCTGCATAATTAAGTTGACACTCTCGGACACCAGAATCTGTTCATTCTTCTTAAATCTCCTCTTCTTCGATGCCAACTCCTTGAAAAACTTCACATAAGCTGGAACATTCCCAATCACCTCCAAATATGGTAAATTCACATTTACCTTAGAAAGCATCTTATAAAATTCAGAGAATTGCTGATCTTGCTTCTCATTCCTCAATCTGCTGGGATAGGGCACTGGTGGGCGGTAAGGCTTCCCAGTCCTATGTAGTCGGATCTCTGTTTGTTCCTTTTCCTTCTCAACTCTAGGCAATGTCTCCAATAGAGGTGTGTCGCCCACCTTATTATCGATCGTCTTTCCACTCCTCAATACAGTTATAGCTTAAGTTTAATGTGGTTGTTGACCTTGGCTAGGAATTTTTCCGGTCTGTTGTTGCTGCTACATCTGATTGAAAGTTCCAGAAACTTGTCCCACAGCTGTTTCAAAACGCTTGATAGTAGCGTCTTGAGCTTCTCTCACTTGTCTACTCTCTTGCATAAATGCATTGAAATTGTCTTCGAACTAGTTCCTTTGAACAGGTGGCGGCAGTAAGCATTGGAATTGCGATGGCCCCTATCGGAACTGATTTTGCTGTGTTGAATTCTGCCACTGAGAGTTAAAATTCTGCTGCTGTTGTGGGTACCACTGCTGCTGGGTAGAAAACTTATTAAATTGTTGTGGAGGATACTGATTAAACTGAAGTGGAGGACGACGATTTTGAAAATTTTCTCCATATCCTTGTCCTTGGGTCTGGTTCCTCTATCCAGCATTAGACTGATTCTGCCATCCCGAGTTCTGCTGTCGCTGATTCTGATTGGATCATTGACCTTGGTCAAACTTCTGTCGTGGAGGATATCTCTGTGCAGCATACACTTCTCCTCTTCCTTCATATGCCAGCTCTCCTATTCTCTGGCACTCTTCAGGATTGTACCCTAACTCTCCTCAGACGCCACATGGCTCAACAACCATATCTTATCGAGCAGGCCCTTATCGCGGTGGAGATATAATAGATTTGCTCATATTTAATTCTTATAACTCCCTCATCATATTAGCCCGTTGCTTCTTCATATCGGGACTCTCAGCGACTGCACTTGCTTGGACATGTCTCCGTCGGGTAGACTTCTGCTGTGAGCTAGCGGCAAGTGTCTCGAAAATCACTTGTAATTCTTCAGTTGTCTTTACTGCTATATTCCCTCCAGCAGTGCTATCCACCATAAATTGTGTGTTTTGCTGCAGCCGGTCGTAAAAGAATTGACAAAGCATTTCTGAAGCCATCTGATGATGAGGGCACTGCTGAAGTAGCTCTCTAAACCTTTCCCATGCTTCGTGAAAAGGCTCATCTCCAGGTTGCATAAAGTTCATAATCTGAATTCGCACTTCTTGTATTTTGTGATTGGGGTAGTACTTTAACATGAATTTCTCACAAACAAGCTTCCAAGTGGCCAATGAGTTAGATGGTAGAAAGAGATACCACGATTTTTCCTTATCCTTCAGTGTGTAAGGAAAACACTTCAACTTTAATTGATCTTCACTCAATTCTTGCAGAGGGAAGGATTGAACAACAGTGCAAAACTCTCTGATGAACTGCAGTGCATCCTCGTTTACCATTCCAAAGTAGGTAGGCAGCAGATTCAAGTGGTTGTGCTTCAGCTCATAATTTCTAGCCCCTTCCGATAAAACAATAGTAGAGGCAGTAGTTCCAAAAGTTGGTCGAGCAAAATCTCCCATCTTCTGTGCCATTTTGATAACTACTATTTCTTCTTCTTGCTGATCACATAAAATATTTTCCAACAAAGTTTCTTCTTCAACTTTGTTAGGACTTGGTTCAGTTACCTCTCTTACTTTTTCCAGAACTGCGCTCTTCCGATTGATGTTGTCAATATACGGAGCTGATGGTTGATTCTGACTTCTGCGACCTTGCATGCACAACACTAGCATAGGGATTACACGCACCGGAGGAAGAAAAATAACCAAACAAAAATAAAAATAAAATTGCACCACAAAAATCACCTAAAGCCTTCCTTGGCAACAACGCCAAATTTGTTCAACTAAAAATAATCCTAAGTTACACGCAAATTAACGTGATCGTTATAGATTAATTAAGTTAAACTCGAATATCGTATCTCTCGAGGAAAGCTTAGCAGGATAATTGTTTTATTGCGAAAAGAAAAAGAAAAGAAAATGAAAGCAGTAAAGATTAATTGGGTTTGTTGTCTAATTCTAAGAAATTTAAAGACAGATTAAACTAGACAAAATTATAAACCCTAATTCTAAGAACACAATAAATCATAGACAAAATAAAGAACTCACAATAATTAAACTGAATCCGTGGTGGAAGTCTATCACAAATCCATACGAATAACTAATCTCTGAAAGCAATAATAAACTAAGAACAATCTAAAAGTATTTTGGTGCTCAAAAACTGAAAAATGGCGTCAAAAGTAGAAGAAGACGAAAAGGAATTAAATCAGTCATATTTATAGTAGGTTTCACGCCGCCTTACTGCCAAGCGATCACTTAGGGGGTCAAGTGATCGCTTGGCCCTATCCTCTATCTGCCCATTCACTACGTCAAGCGATTGCTTAGGGGGTCAAGCGATCGCTTGACCTCGCCTGTAGTTTCTTTGGCTTTTCTTCCTCAAACGATCGCTTCCATTGCAAGCGATCTCTTGCTTCATTCTTCCATCCTCGAGCGATCGCTTGAGTTGACCGAGCGATCGCTTGGAAGCACTTCAACTCCTACTCGTCTCTTCTCTCCTTGATCTAAAACCTACAACTCAATATTAAAACAACCAAATCCCACACAAAACTTGGTCTAAAAGATTAGTACATTTTCTATAACAAAACATAATCTTTTTGCAATAAAACCATCGAAAATATACTACCTAGACTAGATAGATCACGACCAAATGAAGGTGAAATAAGTTTGCTCAACAACTGAAAAAGTCAGTTGAAGCTGCTCTACAACTGAGATGGTCAGTTGGAGCTGATCACACAGTCGGGTGCATAGCTAACTTCTTGAACTGAAGGTCAGATGTGTAGTCCAACTGAGGTTTCAAAGAGTTTAGCGTCTGTGGAAGTTGGTGAAAATTTAATCTCGTTACTAAAACTGAAACCTTTATGAAAACGGGGGAAGGTCAAGTTCCCAAAGTTAGTGCAGTTTGTGAGAGTGCAGTTTGTATGCAGTTTGAATGCTGGGTCAGTTGGTTAGGTCACTGAATGTAAAATACATAATGTAAATACAGAAAGTAAAGGATACAATATTTTAACATGGTTTAGAGATTGACCTCCTACGTCAACGACTTTCTTTTCAGGGAAGTAATCCATAGATAAGCTTTCGCATGCTTACCAAATACTCCACTTGGTTTCCGGGTACCAAGCAACCTAACCAGTTCGATTACGGGTTCGAATAAGACTTTACAACACTTTTACAAGCAAGTGTACAATCTGGGTTTAGATTACGGGTTCTAAGGAGACCTAGTCTTAGATTGCGGGTTCTAAGGGACCTAGTCTTTGATTACGAGTTTAAAGGGATCGAGTGACTTTGATTGCGAGTTCAAAGTTGGACCTAAGGTTTGGGGTTGGGGGTTTTTCCAACTATGAAGTCTTCTACATAGAGAGAAGTGAAGGCTTCGTCCTAAGGCTTAGAGACTCGATGTTTTAGGAGAGAGTCTGCGTGGACACAAAATTAAGCAAGAACCTATATTCTAGACTCGATCAAAGAAGGAGCTTTTTGAGAGGCTAGATGGAAGAACAGGAGGAGGGGTGGACACTTGACTTCTACTAGTCTTCAACTGAGGTCTTTTTGTTGGAGAGTGGGATAGTCTATTGCTTCTTTGGTGCTGATGATTTTCTCTCTTCTATTTCTCTACGCTCGCCCAAAACTCTCTCTCTCTCTCACTCTCTCTCAGATGTGGAGTCCTTTATTTATAGAGGGAGATCTGATTAGCCATTGGAAAGAGCCGTTTGATCTCTGCAAAAAGCATGACACTCCACCTGCTTTTCTGGAAACTTTCCTAAAATGGCAACTGTGACTTTCACTTTATGCGCATCTCTGTTGTCGGTCTATTTACAGTAAGTTCCCCAGCTGACTTGTGTTTCCGAGTAGATTTGAATTTGGACTTCAACTCTTCTGCCTTCAACGTCTTCAAAGTCTTATTTTCTCAGCTTTGCGACGTCTGACTTCGACACAACTTCTTTTCACGCTTAAACTGCATGGGTCAGTTGAGGAGTCAACTGAGTTGCTGTCCAACTGAGTCTGTGGTACAGCTGAGCTTAGGTTTTAACTAAGTTTGAGAGTCAGATGAGCTAGGGTCTCAACTGAGTTCTCACGAACTGCCTTCTTCAGTTCGACTGACTTCTTCTGCTTGAAACTTGTAAAGATAAAATCTCTACGCTCAAATAGTGAGCTCTAGCAGAGTTTAGACCGATGGCTTTCATCTACTCGGTTAGGGTCAGTTGGATTTTGGGATAAATCGAAATCTTTTACTAATTTTCCAACAACAAGGCATGGTCATCAAATTTAGAAGTAAAGTGATGAATTTTGACAACTAAGTGATGAAATTTTTTTCGTATAATTGGACCAATCTTTTTGGATTTCATTCTAGTCCTACAAAGCTATCGAGCCATTTGGTTCAGGCTAGTTGGATCGAAGAAAATTTTGGGCTAGAAATTATTGGCTCTAATCCTAAATTTTTGGTAGTCTATTTGGACTAACCCGCCAATTTCAAGCTAGATTGACATCCCAGCATATATTAGTATACATTTATACACTTATGTAGAGAAGTAGTATACTCTCTATGCATGAGATATATTTGATACATATATTTGTCCCATATGTATATATAGGATGTGAATTTGATAGGAACTCATCCTTATATGAGCCCGTAGGGACCAACATAAATATCATGTGATGTACAAAAAATAGTACGTTAATGCACAAACATGTTAATGCACAAATTACACTAACTAAATGCACAACAATAATAATCTAATGCGTCAATTAATAAAGAAAGTAAAAAAAAATCAATAGTTCAAATTATTTCCTAGTTCATACCTAAAGATGAGTTCCTGATGGTCCCGGTAACGAGTATTTGGTGTATGGGGGAGGAAGGAATACACTAGTAGCAATTTTTCGTTTTGCTATAAAATCTTTTCACTGAGTAACTGCTCAGGTCAGTTTGCTCAACAACTGTGAAAGTCAGTTAAAGCAGCTCTACAACTAAGTTGGTCAGTTGGAGCGGTTCACACAGTTGGGTGCACAGCTGACTTCTTTGATTGAGGGTCAGCTGTGTATTCCAACTGAGGGTTAGAGAGTAGATGGATAGTTAATTTTTGATTCTTAATCAATTAATCAATTATGACCTTCTTTTCTTTCTTTTATTCTTGGTTTGATTTGTTTGCATGTTGTTTGATCACCAACTTTGCATGATTTGATGTATTAACTTGAGATCAGAAGAAGATAGTTAATACTTGATCTAGAATATAGGACATACATTGCAAAATAGCCAGAAGGGGACGAGCCTTGTGTGAGAACATTAATCTTAGGATCTTTTTGGAGTTGCATACATATGATGTTTGTCGGGAATGAAAATCCTTGCATGTGATCAACGGTTTATTCGCTACAGAAGTAGGTTTGAACTAATTGTGTGATGTTCTAAGAAGAGTCGAGTCCCAGTATTAATTGATTGATTGGTTAAGAGTTGATCTTTAATTATCTACTGAAATCGAAGCCTTAGGCTATGTTTAGTATATTTGAATCTTTAATTACTTTTGTTTATTTTTTTATTACTCTTTGTTTGCTTAATTAGTTTAATTAAAAACCCACAAATTAAAGTTCGAAGTCTAAATAGAGGATGCCGGTTGAAAGTAGTAATTGTTAGGTTATTACAATCTCTGTGGAATACGACCTTACTTCTCTGTACACAATTACACCCGTGCACTTGTGGCGTGTGAAGAAAATAGCGAACAAGTTTTTGGCGTCGTTGCTAGGGACTGTTTTAATTTTAGCAATATTACGATTAGATTGTTTGAGACTAATTTAGACATATATTAATATTATTATACTAATATTTATTTTTTGTGATTCACAGGTAGTGCATGCAAAGGAGGTCACAAGGACTACCCTTGGAGCCTCTTAATCTAGAAATCGAAGCTACTTGTCGATGCAACAACGCGATAAGAAGAGCCCGAGATAAAAACATGGGGACCAACTAAATAATCAAGCAACCGATCCTGCAATCAGAGCTATGCAAGAACAGCTCCAACAACTCATTGATGCACAGAGGGCCAGACAAGAAACCCCAATCAAGGCCGAATTTCAACCCGTAGTGAAGCAGAGAGGGCCTTTGGTCCAACTATTAATGCCAACACATTTGAGCTCAAGTCGGCACTTATTTCTACGATGCAAAACAATCAATTTGGAGGACGACTGGCTGAAGATCCTCATGCTCATCTGAGTCAGTTTTTGGAGATTTGTGAGACTGTCAAACATAATGGGGTTCCACACGATGCAATCAAGCTCCGCTTTTTCCCTTTCTCCCTAAGAGATGAGGCTAAGCTTTGGTTCCACTCCTTGGATGCTACAACGGTTAGTACTTGGGATGATTTCGTGGAGATTTTTCTCTACAAATACTTTCCTCCAAGTAAGATAATGAAGCTGAGGTCAGAAATTCAACAATTCCATCAATTTGATGGAGAGACTTTCTATGAAGCTTGGGAGAAATTTAAAGGGATGTTGTGGAAGTGTCCAAACCATGGGATATCAGCCAATGAGAAGGTGTTGTTGTTCTACAATGGATGCTCCAGTGAAGTAAAGAATCTGCTACCGCTGGTCAAGGAGATATTTTGGAGCGTGGATGTGCAGCTGCGACGGACATTATTGAAAAGCTAGCGGCTAACAATCATCAATGGTCGGAGTCAAGGGGTGCACCAAAGAAAGTGGTGGTCCTAACAAACGATGATCAAGTAGCCAAATTGATTGCTCAAGTGTCGAATTTGGTGACTAAGATGGAGGACATGATGAATCAAAAGCATGGATCATCTCAAGGAGAAGCAGTTGATATGAAAGATGTCAATTATATCAACCGAAGAGGCTACGAGAACTACAAGCAACCGTATGGGTACCTTCCTGGAGCAGCTTATGGGACATCGCAATGGCCTCAAAACCAATACCAAGGTAATAGGACGAATCGTAACCTTTCTCATGCGAATCCCAATAATGCATTGCAACCACCGCCCGAATTTGTTGTGTCTAATGGCGAAATAGTGGAGGAGAAGAAATCACAGCTTGAGGATACACTTATTAAATTCATGCAAGCAAGTGATATTAGATGCAAGGATATGGAGAGCCCTCATCGATGTTGCTAGTGGAGAGCTTACCTTGAGGGTGAATGATGAGAGTCATACTTTCTCCATCTACAATGCTATGAAGTTCTATGATGAAGGGATTTCTCAAGGTATGGAGGATTGCAACGTAATCGAGGTGATTGATTCATGCATTAGCTCGGAAGTTTGGAAGTCATTCCACGACCCTATGGAGGATTGTATTTCTAACTCTCTCTTTTCATCTAATTTTGATTTGCATCCAAACGCTTTTGATGAAATTTTGTTTGAGTGTTGCAAAATCATGGAGAGCCAAAAAGATTGTCCAAAGAAACCCATAAGATTCTTGGAGCTACAAAGAGACAGAGCGAAGAAGGTAGAGAAGAAAGAGGCACCTAAGCTTGAGCTAACGCCATTGCCCCGACACTTGAAGTATGATTTCTTAGGAGAAAACGACACATATCCGGTAATTGTATCGGCTTCTCTTAATTCTTATGAGCTTGATTGTTTGCTTCGTGTGTTGAGAAAGTATAAGTCGGCTATAGGGTGGTCTATTTCGGATTTGAAAGTGATTAGCCCGGCGGTTTGCATGCATAGGATTTTTCTTAATGATGATGCTAGACCTAGGGCTTAAAATCAAAGAAGACTTAATCATGTGATGCAAGAAGTTGTTAAGAAAGAATTGCTAAAGTGGCTTGATACGGGCATAAATTTTCCTATTTCGGATAGTGAGTGGATTAGTCCAACCAAGTTGTGTCCAAAAAGGGAGGAGTCACTGGAGTTGAAGATGAAAATAAGGAATTAATAGCTACTAGGTTAATTGCGGGTTGGAGAGTGTGTATTGATTATAGGATGTTGAATGCTGGAACTCGTAAAGATCACTTTCCCCTTCCCTTTATTGACCAAATTCTAGATAGGTTGGTCGGGTTTGAGTATTATTATTTTCTAGATGGATACTCTTGTTACAATCAAATTTCCATAGCCCTCGAGGATCAAGAGAAAACCTTCTTTACTTGTCCATATGAAATTTTTGCTTTTCGTTTCATATCTTTTGGTTTGTAAGATGCATGATGGCAATTTTTCAAAGATGCATGATGGCAATTTTCAAAGATGCATGATGGCAATTTTTCATGATTTGATTGAAAAAGTGATGGAGATTTTTATGGATGACTTTTCTGTGTTTAGTACTTCTTTTGATAATTGTCTTGATCATCTCTCTATGGTTTTGCAAAGATGTAAAGAAACTAACTTTGTTCTCAATTGGGAGAAGTGTTATTTTATGGTTCGTGAAGGTATAGTTCTTGGGCACAAAGTTTCTAGTGCAGGTTTGGAGGTTGATCGAGCCAAGATTGTCGCTATAGAGAAGTTGCCACCGCTGACTAGCAAGAATTCGGTGAGGAGTTTCTTAGGTCATGCTAGATTTTATAGGAGGTTCATCAAGGATTTCTCCAAGATAGCCAAGCCCTTGTGCAAGTTGCTAGAGAGGGAAAACAAGTTTGTCTTTGACGAAGTTTGTTTGGAGGCATTCGAGACACTTAAGAAGGCTTTGATTAGTGCTCTTTGGTGGTGTTGGATTGGTCGCAGCCGTTTGAGTTAATGTGCGACGCTAGTGATATAGTCGTTGGAGCCGCGTTGGGTCAAAAGAGGGACAAACTCTTTCAAGTGATCTACTATGCTAGTAGGACTCTTAACAAGGCTCAATCTAACTACACCACGACGAAGAAGGAGATGTTGGCCTTGGTTTATGCTTTTGATAAGTTCTGATCGTATTTGATTGGAATGAAATCAATTATGTACACCGACCATGCGGCTATTCGTTACTTGTTTGAAAAGAAGGATGCAAAGCCAAGGTTGATTCGGTAGATTCTTTTGCTCCAAGAGTTTGATGTGGAGATTCGAGACCGCAAAGAATTTGAGAATGTGGTGGCCGGCTATTTTTCTAGTTTTGAGAACCCCATCAAAAGGGAGGAGCTTGGAGTTCCAATCAATGAGAGCTTCCCCGATGAGCAAGTGTTGCAAGTTGCCTCCAAAGTTCCATGGTATGCTGATTTTGTTAATTATCTTGCTTCTAATGTGCATTCTCCTTTGGATTTGAATAGGTATCAAAGGAAGAATTTCTATCATGATGTGAAGATCTACATGTGGGAGGATCTATTTTTGTATAGACGGTGTGCCGAGAAGGTGATTAGAAGATGTGTGCCCGAGGAGGAATTCGAGTCGATAATCTCTCAATGACATTCATCGCTTAGTGGAGGTCACTTTGGGGCAAATTATACGGCTATGAAGGTGTTGCAAAGTGGATTCTATTGGCCGTCTATCTACAAGGATAGTCATGAGTTTACAAGTCATTGCGATTGTTGTCAACGAATGGGGGGAATCACCAAATGCCATGAGATGCCCTTGACAAGCATAGTGGAGGTCAAGCTTTTTGATGTGTGGGGAATTGACTTTATGGGTCCATTTCCAAGTTCTTATGGGAATCAATACATCCTTTTGGTGGTGGAGTACGTGTCAAGATGGGTGGAAGTCGTTTCAACTCAAACCAATGATTCCAAGGTGGTGTTGAAATTCCTCCAAAAGAACATTCTTACAAGGTATGGAGCTCCTCGTGCTTTAATTAGTGATGGTGGTTCTCATTTTTATAATAAGTGGTTGGAAGGTCTACTTAAGAGATATAGGGTGAAGCATCGAGTTACCACGCCTTACCATCCTCAAGCCAATGGCCAAACCGAGCTTGTGAATAGGGGGATCAAGCAAATTTTGGAGAAGACCATCAATGGAAGCCGCAAAGATTGGGCAAATTTGCTTGACGATGCGCTTTGGGCATATAGGACGGCGTACAACTCCTCTAGGTATGTCTCCCTATCAATTGGTTTTTGGTAAATCTTATCATTTGCCCGTCGAGTTTGCACACAAGGCTTTTTGGGTTGTGAAGAAGTTGAATTTTGATTTTAACTCGGCGGGGAAGGAAGGAATGTTGCAACTTAATGAGTTGGATGAGTTTCGAGAGAAGGCTTATGAGAATTTGAGTTTGTACACGGAAAGGACTAAGAGATTTCTTGACAAGATGATTCAAAAGAGAGAGTTTAAAGTGGGGGGGTTTGGTTTTGTTGTTTAACTCTCGTCTTCGACTCTTTCCCAGAAAGTTGAAGTCTAGGTGGTCGGGTCATTTCCAAATTCACAAAGTGCTTACAAGTGGAGCTGTGGAGTTGCTCAATCCTCTCGGATCGCCTTTTGTTGTGAATGGCCAACGGATCAAAGCTTACTATAGCCCCGAACAACTTAAGGAGGTGTTGAGACTCTGTCTTGACGAAGTTTGAGTTCACCTCTTCCATTATGTCGAGCTAACGGCATTAAACTAAGCGATAGTCAGGAGGTAACCCAACGAGGTTAGTTTGTAGTTTTGTTCTTCATTTTTATTATTTTGTTTTGTCTAATTTCGTTTTGTAGTTTTTGTTTAAAAAAAATCGAAATTAGGTGGCATGCGGTTGAGCTTGCACCGCATGCGGGCGCATTAGGAGCCGCATGAGGCCATGCAGTCAGGCCATGCGGCCGCATGCCAGACCGCATGGACTTGGGAGTTGGTCGTCGTGAGAAAAATCTTTACGCATTTGGCATGCGGTCCCGCATACGGCCGCATGCCCCCCGCCGGTTCGTGCTAAACCGGTTCCATAACCGGGTTTTGGCCAGTCCAAGGTAAGTTATTTCCCTTAATTTCGAATTTTTCACTCTTTCTCTCATTCCCTCCATATACCAACACACTTTCTCCCTCAAACTCTCTTTTTCTTCCAACTTCTTCCATTCCAAGCAAGATTAAGGTATGATTTCTTCATTTTTCTTCTTCTTAGTATTCTCTACATGATTTTGAGCATTATGGCCGTTTATTTTGTGTTGTTATCCATTAATTTTTGAGTTCTAGCACCTAGGGTTTGATTTTGGAAATTTTTTATTTCTTGCTTACAACTTGAAATTAATTGTTCTAATTGCTTCTATTTGCTATGGTATGCTAGAATTGTGCTTTTCTTGTAGAATTTGTGATGGGTAATTTGTGAATTACATGAATTTCTTCTTTTTGCTAAGATTTTACTTAATTTTGGAGAATTGTGTGTGGGATTATTGTTCTTGGTATGTATATATGTTGGTGATGGGTTTTATTAGTCCTTATTACTTATGACAAGTTTGGGGGAAGAGTGTATGCTATTATTTTGAATATGGGGTGAATTTGCTTGATTTTTAGTTAGTAATTGGGTTATTTGGTGTTACATTATTGGTTTAGTTTCTTATTTTCCGTCTAGTTTGTTTTGTTTCGTGTGTGTAGGTTGTCTAGTATTATGGGGCCAAGGAAAGAAAAGGGCAAATCTAAAGAGAAGGGTTCCTCATTTCGACAACCTCCTTCCATTGAATGCAATGTAGATGGCTACAAATTTCACCTTCGCACGGATGCCGCTCATGCTAAATAGGAAACCTTGAGTAAATTGAAGATAAAGCCGAGCCGGTTCATTTGTAATGCCACAATGGAAGCTTTGGGGATAGCCGATTCCGTATGGCGACTTGTTGATCGCATGGGACTTCGACTGATTTTGACAGCGAATTGGCTTACATATCGTGGCATTACCTTAGAGTTCATTTGCACGGTGGTGGTTGAATGAGGAGAATGGTATCCCGATTCGCCTCAAGTTTCAATTGAGGGATGTGGATAGGGAGTTGAGCACTACTGGACTTAATGTTATCTTGTCTTACCCGGATAGTGTGGAGCACCGCTGAAGTTCTTAAGCTTAAATGAGTGAATCCTTACTAATTCTTCCTCGATCGATAATCACCACTTCCTTTCTCGCAGATCTAGCTTCTCTTCCTTAATTTTCTTGAAGAAAAATCGATGCTTATGATGAGGAAGAAAAATCGGCAGCTTCAATGAGAGAATAAGGAAGAAAAGTATTGCTCTTACTTGATTTTAACAAGAAATAGGAATTATCTCTTGAACTCTTGGATTTCTAGCTTCATTTCTTGAATTTGGTTTAAGAAAATGGAGCTATGGAGTCATGGAGGCTGCTGCTATGGAAGGAGATGAAGGGAATATGGAGCTTCTTACTTGTTCTTCAAGCTCATGGTGCTCTTCTCTTGATTTCTAACATCTTTGCTTCTTTTTAATGGAAGAAAATAATAACTTAGAGTGGAGCATGGAGCTCGGAAGCCATGGGAGAGTTGTTTCTATGGAGATGATGAAGGAGAGAGATGATGGTAGTGGTGATGATGAAGATAGCCGAAGGGAAGAGAGAGAGATGGAGAGAAGGAAACTTGCATGCACAAGTTTAAGGAAAAGAGGGAGAGTGATCTCACTTGCTTAAGGTGACAGTGGGGAATTAGTAGGGAGAGAAGGAGTGAGGTCGGCTGGTTATGAGGGAGGGGGGGATAATTCTAATTTTTATCAGATAAAAATCCTCGGAAGAAAAGATTTTATCCGTACAATATATCCCTCTTTAACGTTGAACTTTAATCCCTCTTTTCGGCACTCTCTAGACTTCGGATTTCACTCTAGTTCGCACCATTACTCATGAAATAATTTATAGATTCTAAAACACTCAACTTCCATGCATAAATTCTAAATAACGAAGAAAGTCGGAAACCTCTACCATTCGTCTTCGTCTCCGATCTAAATATGGCTAACAACTCGATTTGTAGATCTCGGGTTTCTCTCTAACTTGTGTCATTAGTCTTAAAATAATTTTTAAATTCGGAAACACCTAAGTTTCATAGGTAAATTTCGAATAACGCAAAAGTCGTAAAAAGTCGTGACGAGTTACTATTCACATTAGTCGCATTTTCAAAATAAATTCAAACTCGACTCGAATGACCTCGGAAAATTCTCAAATCCGTATCATTAGTCTTAAAATAAATTCTAGATTCTAATGACACTGATTAAACTAAATTCAGGATTTGCTGACCGAGGGTTGACTTTTCCTGTCAAAGTTACTATTCATCAAAAAGTCATCTGTCTCGAAATTAATAGAAATTCAAACTCATACTAAATCTCGCATTCTTAAACTCATATAACTCTTCACATATTCGTTTCGAGTTGCCGAAATGAGAAAATTACAATTATGCCCTTCAGGGGCATTTTGGTAATTTCATGAGAAATTTTATTCTCGAAAATTTTTATCACACATAATCACACATAATCACATATAATAACACTTCAAAAGTACTTAAGCACGTATAATCACATTTTAGACAATTAGGGTTATAAAGATTCGGGTATTACAAAAATACAACCAAATTATAGTGTTACTTAAAGTATTGTATTCAAATCACCACGTGCAACTGCGATTGACTCATACATTCTTTTTAATTTTGAAGTTTTTTTTTCATAGTGAAAATAAAGTATATAATTATTTTTGTAGAATTTGAATAATTGCATAAGTAAAGTATATAATTCTTTGTATGATTTGAATAATTGTATAATCTATTATCCACATTGCTTTCTAATCAGACTCCATTCACTCAAAACTCTATATAAGTATTTATAATCAATGTATTTTTTCTCATTCAACATTTTTTTTTGGCATAATTTGACTAATGAATCTGTTGGTCAAAAAAATAGTTATATTTTATTGAATCTGTTCTATTAATTAATTTGGCCAACAAAGAAATTTACCAAACAAATAGTTTAACTTCTAAGAGTGATATTTATCACGGGCTCTAAATTCTCAACATATCTTTTGGACCGAACCAAAATCGAACCGAAAAATTCGGTCGGTTCGGCCGGTTATTTTAAAAACCGATAGAAAATGGAAAAGAAAAAATAATGATATTCCAAAAATGAAACATATTTCGGAAAAAAAAAATAATTCAACATTTTAACTTTCATTTCTTGATCTTATTCTCTCATAAATAAACATGTATAAACCACATGTCCACAATCAAAACATAATGATTTCTATTTAGATTTATTCCTGCTAACAACAACACATTATTCCTTATTATTCTAAATTTTGATTTGAATTTCTTCATAGCCTCCCGATTTCAGCAATCATTTATTCTTAAGATTATTATATTTTATTTTAATTATCACTCGTATTATTTTTTTAAGGAAATTATCACTCATATTCTTATTTATAGTTATATATATATATATATATATATATATATATATATATATATTATTTTAATATATTATAGTTTCGGTCGGTTCGATGCCCGACCGAACATAATTTGAGGGAACCGGGCCGAAAACCGAAAACCGAATTTTTAAAATTTTACAAACCGAATAGAAAATCGATTCATATAAAACCGAATCGATGGTTTTTGATCGGTTCGGTTCGGTTTTTCCGGTTCGGTTTGAACCGTGCACACCCCTACCTTTTATAAATCAAGGTAGGACAAGGATTATTTGAAATGAAAACGATCTATCTCAATTTTCATACAAAATCGACATGGAATAATCTTTTTGAGAGCCAAATATATTTTTGTCCGCATCGATTTTGGATAAAAATAGTTGAAAATTATCGAAAGAAGTGAAAGTAGATTAGATTAAATTTTTAACAGACATTACCATATGGGTTTGAGACGTAAACATGTGGTAAATTACTTTTTAGTTAAATTTGAGATATATTCAAGTATATATAAATGCTAAATTTAATATGAGACAAAGAGATTTTTGCTATCAAAAGGAACCACCTAAATTATTATACAAAATCGACATAAGACAATCTCTTTGAGAGATAAATAATTTTTATCTCACATTGATTTTGAGAAGCAAGAGAGCTTTGATAATTATCTATAAAAATAGAGTGAATTTGATTAAAATAAAATTTAATTTCTTTAATATGAAAAATTAGAAAATTAAGGATCAAATATAATATTAATTCTGTATTGTCTCAACCAAAAATTAAGATCCTGATCAACGGGCCAGTTGAGACCTAGAAATGTGCATGTAGAGAGGTTGATTCAGTACCAATTGTGCAACTTTTAAGGATATTTAGGTTTACAATCATTCTTACTGACAATCTTCAAAATTATTTTTTTAATTAAATTAATATGAAACAAAGAGATATTTGTTATAAAAAAATAGTCACCCTTAATTCTCATACAAACTCAACATATGACAATCTCTTTGAGAGGTAAATATTTTTTGTCCCACATTGATTTTAAGAAGAAAGAGAGATTTGAAAATTATATATAAAAATGGGTGAATTAGATTAGAATTTTTAACGGGTATTGCTTTAAAAATATAAAAATAATTCACAAATAATTAATACCTTTCATATACTATTATATATAGAATTTTATTGTTTAATAAAATAATAATTTTTCATCGATTTTCGAGGGATTATACGTATGTTAGACTATCTGCATCCCTTGGTGTCTCCAGTACTAGAGACCCCTTAGAGACCCCTACCCTTGCAACCCAACGGTCTCCAAGAAGTCTCCAGCATCATATTAAACAATTCTCCATTTCTATTTATTAAATTAATTCATGTATTTGTAAATAAATTAAAATACACTAATTAATAAATAATACAAATTTTTCATTAATATTTGAAAATTGGAAAATTACATGTCGCGCACTATAAAAAAAACACTACTTAATTAAAAAAAATTATATAATAACTAAAAATTACGAAAAAAAGCTACGCTCACCCCCAACGTTGCTTCACCTCCTCCACCATCATCAGGTGAACTTGGAGCTGCTCCGGCGTCATGAATCTTGTATCCCTGGAGACCACTTCCAAGTCGGTGGCATATTGTTTCTGCCGAGTAGCTTCCATCCTCTCCCGAGCATTTTCCAGCTTCACTTGAGCTGATTCCCGCAACGCCAACGCGATCTCATGCTTGGCCTGAGCGAACTGGCTAAGTCGGGAGGTATATTGATCCATGACGGTTTCGAACTGGGACGACTCCTCTGCCGGCTTCTTTCCTTTAGACCTTGCCCTAGCCCTTGCCGCATCTCGACCCTCCAGTCGGGAGGCACGCTTTCTCCTTCGGTGGACTGGGCTTCCTCCGCTGACGGCTGGGACACAGAAGATGTGTAGTTGCCCTCTGCCGTAGTCTTCGTCCTCTTCATGGATGATACGTCTGGAAAATTGGCGAGGAGGAACTTGGGATAGTCTTTGAGAATCTCCCAAGCTGTGAAAATAGTGGAAAGACGGGCTTTGGGTTGATTGCTTGTAGATGGCTTGGGCCTCTGCGATCACCATCCCGTCAGAGGCACCCCTTTGTCTGGATGCGGCCGAAGTAGCTTTTCACCTGCTTCTTGTTGAGGCGCAAGTCGAACCTCTTGTTGAAACGCTCTTGGACCTTGCCCCAGTATCTTTCGCCGGACTGGTTGCATCCGACGTCGGTGTAGTTGTGTCGCTTGGAGCCCTTGACGGCTTCCTTTTCATCTTCCTCGGCAGCGACGGCGGAGGTGGCGATGGCTTTGCCCTTGCCCTTGTTTTTTCTTCCTTTGGCAGCGGGCTGGGACGGCGGCGCCAAAATTAGGCGATCCTCGGTATTTATCGTCGGGCTGTCGGTGTTGGGGGAGAAGCACGGGTAGGATTCGGCGGAGGCCAGAGTGTTGAGGTTGCTTGAATCAAGCCCCGCCCCCGTAAAACTATACATATCGTCGGACATGTCGGGAAACCACGTCGACGAAAATGGTTGTTGGGATCTATATTTTTTTTGGATGAATTTGTTGGAGAAATGAAGGAGATGAAAATAATTTGAGGGATGTAAGAGATGAAGAGGTGTTAAAATGAAGGAGATGAAATGGGTATTTATAGGCAAAATAAATTGAAAAAAAAAAGAAAAATCGAAGGTTACCGTTTTTTTCCACCCGTTGCTGCCTTTTTCTTTTTAATGTTTGCACGCGGCCGTCATTTTAATTTTTTTTTATTTTCAGGCTCACGCGTGCGCTACACGCGCTGCTCGAGCCGGTCTCGAGCCGCGGCGCCCTCTATTGCAACTGCCTCGAGCTGGGGGGTCTCGAGCTCCCCTCGAGACCACAGGAACGAGCCGCGTTGCAGATAGTCTTAGTTAGTTATAAACCGTTATTTTGAAATGCATACTGGTTTTTTGTAATATATTGAATGTCGTACATGTAGAGGCAGAGCCCTCTCAAACCTCGACGACCGGATTTTGATTCACTTCACAAATTTCTACTAATACTCTGTAAATTAATTATAACAAAATAACTATTTTTGAATTTACTAAGATAAACTCCAAAATGTATTATCCCCTGATTGTCCATTTATGATCCTCAAACGTAGGGCAGCGGGCAGCCCACTCTTTACCGTATTATTATACGAACAAATTCTAAGTCGGATTTTTGGATGCATAAAATTTCTTCCATTGGTTGCAAGATATTGCTATTTTTTATTTCCATTGATATACATAAGTGCGTGTGTGTGTGTGTGTGTTTTTTTTTTTTTACTTGAATAGGGGTTGGGGAGCGGTAAAGTTTGAACTCTAATCTTCATTGCTTATAAATTGAAATCTGTACTGTTTGAGTGTCCCTTAAAACCATGTAAGTGTACTTTCCTCCTCGTAATAATCTCCCCCTAAAATGGTTAAGGAACCCTAATCCAGCTTTATCCCAAAAAATTGAAAATTAACAACGAATGTGACGTAATACTTGTGATGTGAAATGAAAAATTATTTATTACTTAAAAATTTGGACAAGTGGACCAACAATGTGGTGATGTTCTTATCCACAATCCACAGCCCCACTATTCTTTTATCCCCTTTTTTTTTCTTTATCCCTTTCTTTTAAATATTGTCATATGTTTCTCTCTCTTTTCTATATCTAAATGAATAGTCTCAAATTCAAATTCTAGTTATGTTTTTATAGATGGAGAATGTCACTTTAATATTTAAAAATTAATTTTAATTTATTTATTTTGTGTAGTTTGCAAGTTATTGTATAAGAGTAATTATTTATTCAATGCATCATACGAAGGTATTGGTTATATATATATATATATATATATATATATATATATATAAAACTCATTTTTAAGTAGGAACTATGAACTAATCTAGACCATTGATTATTTTTAATCTATGGTCCAAATTAATTGATACATTAGATTAATGTTGGTTGTGCATTAAAAGTGTGATAAATAATTTGTGCATTAATTTTTTGTAATTTATACATTAACATGTTTATGCATTAACATATTATATTTTGTGCATTACATAACTGATACTCCCTCCGTTCACCAAAAGAAGTCCTATTTGCCCTCTTTTTTTTGTTCACCAAAAGAAGTCCTATTTACCTTTTTCCACTCACATCAAGTGGGACCTACAATAATTTCCACTCTCATTTAACTTTTTCCACTCACAATATGTGGGACCCTTATTCCACTCATAACAATTATAACTATATTTTATCTTTTTCACTCACAACAAGTGGGACTCTTATTCCACTCACAACAATTTTAACTTCCAATCCACTTCTTCCACTCTCAATAAGTGGGACCTTAACTCCACTCACAACAACTTTATCAGTTTTCTTAATCTCCGTGCCCAGCACACAACGAGACTTCTTTTCGCGAACGGAGGGAGTATTTATGTTAATTCCTACGAACTCATATAAAGATGAATTATTATTAGATCCATACTGATACGATCCTCGCCAGAGTTGCAGACGCCGACGAGAATAGTATACACCCAAGACCAAATCTGAACCGAACCGGATAAGATGGAATATCCCAAAACCTCTGTATCAGTTTCTCACAAGTGAATTAGGCGAATAAATCCCTAAAACCCAACGATAGGACGACACAGCAACTCGGGGACGATGATATCCCAAAACCTCTGTATCTGTTTCTCACAAGTGAATTAGGCGAATAATCCCTAAAACCCAACGATAGGACGATACAGCAACTCGGGGACGATGAATGACACACGGACGAGGGATGGTTGACTCGCCGATACGTCGATATGAACGTCACGGTGGCATGCTGCCAATCCGCTAGTCCGGTGAACGAACTGAAGGAGATAAACTCACAAAATATTATTCATCAAATCGTTATTTAATCCATGCCCTACTAGACCTATTTATAGGGGTGGAATACAATAGAGTCCCATTCTAATAAAGAAAAACAATTCCTTGAATAAAAAGAAACATAATCTTAATCTAGTAAGGAAACAATTCCTTGAACAATAAGGAAACAAATTCTAATCTAATAAGGAAACCAATCCTTATCCTAATCAAATATAATATTACCAAAATAACTAAAATAAAATCTTATTTTTGGTCTACAATAGTAAAAAATAAAAATTAAAATAAAATAAATAAAATCTTCAGATCTTCAATCTTAGATTGCATCACATACCATGTATATGCACACCTATTGCGTGTGCGCGCTTTTGAGTGTCTGCCACTATTTTTATGTTTTGGCAAATGGCATTGTAATCCGTGGGATGGGCAGAGTAGCTTTTTGGTCCCCGCACTGCTCTCATTCACTGTACTAATGAATATGGATACAATTGTTGAAGTTCCTAACACTTAAAAAAACAATTAAATTGATCCCCGAAAAGACAATCAAGCAATACATATTTAATATCATCACACCCTCTTAACCTAAGTTAAAAAGGAAAAAGAAAAAAATGAGGCCAATATCTATCTTCTTAAGATTTATATAAATGCAAATACCTATATATATTCATTTTCCTTCAAATTTTAGTAATATTTAGGGAAAAGTAGCAAATACTCCTAGCATATATACATACCCCTTGCATATTTATCACCCTGACTTTTGATTTGGAGCTGCCAACACACTAACGTGTCATAAGTAGTGCGAAAACTCCCGCGCCTCTAACGGATTACTAACACTGTTAACAAATTTTTATATTTATTTTTATTTTAAAATTAATTGTCCACTTTCTTCCCCGTTAGTATTTCATTTCTCTTATGACAATTCACATTTCAGCTTTTAGTTAATAATTTTCAACAGCTTTGTTTAAATCTAATTTAGTTATCTCATGATTAATATAGTATTATATTATATTATATTTAAATTTTTATTCAATCTATATAAATTAATTCATAGTTGTGTTTATATTTTGTAAAGTTTAACATTGTTATTTACCTTTTTAGTTAGGATTAATTATTCAATTATTATTCATTTTATCATTTTGCATAATAATTATAAATTAATTAAAAGTAGAATTATAACAACAAGAAGAATAGAAAATGAAGAAAAACGATAAAAGAGAAGCAAAAAATATAAAAAGGAAAAAAAAAAGTACCACACACATGTTATACGAGAAAGCAATAAGAAAGAAAGAAAAATAAAAAAGCTTGCACAACACCCTAACCACAGTAGAGGATCCATCTCCTCCTCTCAAGTCTCGCCTCTCAATCTCAACTTTCTCTTTCTCTACCGTAAAACAAATCTCTCTGCATTCTGTCGCTCCCCAATGTGCTCTACTCCAAGCAATTCTCATATTTCTTACTGTCTTTAGTTCATTATTGTTATTTTTTGGGTACACTCTAAGTATTTGATAAAACTCTTCACATAATAATAATAATAATAATAATAATAATAATAATAATAATAATACGAAAATAAATAAATAAAAAGTAAAATTTGTTAACGGTGTTAGTCATCCGACTTTGCACTACTTATAACACGTTGGAGTGTTGACAGCTCCAAATAAAAAATCGGGATGATAAATGTGCTAGGGAGTATACACTAGAAGGGTATATGCTACTTTTCCCTAAGGCCCCACATTAATTGACAAAAATTAAATTATTACACCGCTAAATATTTCTCTAGATGCTCCTCCTGCCGGTCACGGATCGCACATACCAAAAATCACTTAAAATAGCAAGTACTGTATATATTTCTTAGCTTAATCAATGTTTTCGAATTTATGTAGTAAATTATTTTTTCACTTAATGTAATTATAAAAACAGTACTAAATTTAAAATTTGTTCTTAAAAAGAAAATGTACTATAGTTTTAGCTGTTAAACTTTAATGCTCAATATTAAATTCAATCGTGTAAACAACACTATGTAAATATATAGGTATATGTGTGAAGTGAAAAAAATTCAGTCGATTCATGCTAAGTTTAATTCGACCCCATTCAAGCTTAATTAAAAATAATAAAGTAAAAGGTTTGAAGTAGTAATTTGAGTCGAACTTAGGTTATGTATATATGTTAATTTCCAAGTTCTTTTTCCCATTCATATTAATTAGTCAAACTCTTAAATAAACGTGCATGTAATTGTTGTTCGTTATATACATTGATAAATTTATTTGTGTATAATATAGCATGTAAAATCACATAAAGAGATCAATACTATTAGGACATTTTTTTGTAAAGGCTCAATTGATAAGACCTTAGTGAAATTCAAACTTGAGATATTTAGTTGCAAACATAGTCCTTTCACCTATAGATCATTCTCTAAAAACTACATCAAAACCTTTATTAAGTCATATTTTTGGGACAATTAAAAGTTAATCATAATAAAATGAACGTTATTCTTAAACAGATGTATAAGACGAATTTGTTTCTAATACTAAAATGCATGCAATACATAAAATTATCAAATTCGTGTGTACATAGGAGAATCTCGACAAATATAATATTTGTACATGCATATATTTTGGTGTAACAAAAGGTTTCGTGTGAATATATCTTAATTTCTAAAAGGTTTCAGGTGATAACAAAAGCTGTAAGCCTATTCGTTAAATTAAAAATATTTTGGGTTCAATAAGAAGGTGGTAGTGTGGATTAGCTATCGAGCACATTCGAGTTAAATGATGTTGTTATAAAACAAAAGATTGAGTCATTGTCAAAGACAACCTTAGAATGACGTCATTTCCTTTTAATTGGAATGACGTCGTTTTGTTCTTTCGTCAGTGTGCCCAACGTATTGCTTCCGGCTTCCACGTGGACTTTTATTTAGGGAAAATCGGCCATCGGCTTTAAATTAGAAGAAAAGGAAAGGTCATGTATTATATGGGGTTAAAAAAAAAGGTCATGTGAAATTTGAGAAAATGGTGAAATGTTACCCCTTGATCCCTTATATTAAGAGTTATTGTAGAATTCTAACCGTTTTAAAGATAAAACTATTAATTCTAGCAATAACTTTTAAAAGTTATTAATTATAGCAATTAAATACTTTTTTACCCTTATTCGAATCCTCATTATATTTCATGTGAATTCTCATTATTTTTCATGTGAATTCCCATTTTTTATGTGAATTCGAATTAGATGGGAAATCAAATATTCACATTATTTTTCATGTGAGTCCCCATTTTTTATGTGAATTTATGCATGTGAAACCATTATAATGTGATTTCACATTATTTTTCATGTGAAAATACACAAATTATAATGTGATTTCACATATTTATTCATGTGATTTCTCACAGATATATTTGGGATCACGACTTTCAGTTTAAAAAACAAAAATTGATATAGAAGAAGGAAAAAAGGGTAAATAAGTCTATAATTGCTATTATTTGATAGTTTTAAAAAGTATTGCTATAATTAATATTTTAAGTCTTAGAATTGCTATTTCTACATTTTACCCTTATATTAATTACTTATATCTGAATTCAACCTAAAATGAAGCAAATATATTGGGGTATTATATCGTATTACCATTTATATTATTATCATTATTAAGATATAGTATGTATTTTCGATTGAAAAGTTGATTTTCAAAGGCTCAAATATGACAGTAGTCACAAGAATATTGTAAATAGAAGTACATATTCACCCAAATATCCCTATTAACCATGACAAACTATCCCTTCTTTTTCATTTCTCATTAAAAAAAAGTCACTCAACACATTCACTATGTCGTCCATCCTTGCTCCAAAAAAGCTTGTTATCTTTGTAGGATATTCGAATGTAATTGTGTGAACAAATAATTAATCACTGATTTGATTCCCACTCAGAAAAAAAAAACACTGATTTGATTTTTCAAATGGATCATATATAATTTAATCTCAAAATAGATCTTAATCATCCTCGTATATGCTCCTTGATTGTAGGAACAAACTGATATGAAACTATTAACTTCAAACATAGATTAATCCCGCCTTGAGCGTGGCGTAGATTTCCCACCTTATTTGATGGTGCAGTAGTCTCATCCTGTATGATGGTGTAGTGGTTCCACCTTTGTATAGCGTAGAGGTCCTGCCTATATAGTAGTGTAGTGATTTATACGATTAAATATTCATACCTAAATGTAATACCCTAAAAAAATAGATTAAGAGTAACTTAGTCACCATAGAAATTAACTAATTGTAGAGAACTGAAAATCACAAAAATCAGTTCATGAAATCCGGTTTAGGGGTATTATGGCTTAGTCGTTAGCTAGCTTTTTTTTTTTAAGTAGACTTGAAAAAATATGAATTATGAACTTATTTCTATTTAAACTAATTTTAATTTAGAACCATGAATTTTTCTATATTTCAATAGAGTTTTTTAAGAGATTTTTACTGTATATATTGTTATAATTAGAGATTATTTTGTTTACAATAATTCCTACCAACATATTAAGTGCAATGTCGGTTAATGCGACAAACTGCCATCACCTGTCCCTTTTGGTCATTATAATAAGTACTTCCTTCGTCCATTTATTATGGTGCGGGATTATGTACAAATTTTAATAAAAAGTAGATAAATGTTTGGTAGAAATATTTTAAGTCGAGAAAGGAATTCATTTCGGATGTATTATTAATTTTTTAGTGAATGAAGAAAATTTATAGGAGTGAATATTTTAAACTTTTAAGGATAAAAAGATAGAAGCCATGCTAAATCGGGACGGAGAGAATACATTATATTTTCTTTGTTCTTTTTCTTTTTGAACATTTATCTCTATATAAATTAAAGAGACAAATCGCACTATATCATTGTAGACACAAAAATAATCAAATGTTATCAAAAGTACACTTTAACAAAAAGTGGGATATTTTGTGTATTTTCGGACATAAATGCCATTACTAAAATAGCGGCGGCGATGTACACTTGGTATGATATCGTACCAAACGTACCACCGTCATCTTTCATTCTGTCACTGCTACCGTCACCACCGCCGTGGTACGCTTGGTATGAATTCGTACCAAGCGTACCACTGTCACCTTTCATTCTGTTACCGCCACCGCCAATGCTGCCGCTTCCGCCGTGGTACGCTTGGTACGATTCATTCCAAGCGTATCACATCACCTTTCATTCCGCCACTGCCACCACCATGATACACTTGGTACGATTTCGCACCAAACATACTAAGCGTACTACCGTCATATTTCATTTTACCACCGGTATGGCGGCGGCGAGGTACGCTTGGTACAAATTCGTATCAAGCGTACCACCGTCACCTTTCGTTCCGACATCGCCACCGTGGTACGCTTGGTACGAAATCGTACAAAATAGTACCGGGCGTACCACGATGGCAACAGTGATGGTTGCGGTGACAAAATGAAAAATAATGGTAGTGCGCTTGGTACGAATTCATAACAAGCGTACCATGGCACTGGCGGCGGCGGAATGAAAGGTTACGGTGGTACGCTTGGTACGAATTCATAACAAGCGTACCATGGTGGCTGCGGTGATGGTGGTGGTGGCGGAATGAAAGGTGACGTTAGTACGCTTGGTACAAATTCGTACAAAGCGTACCACGGCGGCGGCGGTGATGCTAGCAGAGTGAAAGATAAGGATTGTACGCTTGGTACATACCACGGTGGCTTTGGTGGAGTGAAAGACGATGGTGGTATGCTTGGGACGTTTTGTACGAATTCGTACCAAGCGTGCCATGTCTCCGTCGTGGCGATGGCGGAGGCAAAATGAAAAATGATGGTGGTAGTTTGGTACGAAATCGTACCAAGCGTACCTCGCTGCTTGTTAGGTATAAAAGGTAAAAGTGGCAAATTGCCATATGTCATTAAAGTATATGTAACCATCAAATTTTGTTAACAGTGTACTTTTGATAGAGTGAGGAATATTGTACCTAGTTGGACGAAAATACACTTACTTTTCACCTATTTTTTCTCTCTTTTTTTTCTCTTTACTTATTTTTCTCTCCCCTCTCTCTCCTCTTTCTTCTCATGCGTACATTTCTTTCCTCTCATTTTTTCTTTCTTTCCATTCTCTCCCCACCATCACCAACATCGCCTTCATTCTATCGCCACCATCATCACCTCCATTCTGCAGTCGTCATTTAGTTGCCTCTAATCTCGCGATTCATCCACTGCAAGCTTCACATTCTCACTCTATATACTCTAGATCTCGCTGAAAACCATCGTCGTTGCCCTGCACAAACTATCTCGTGCCTCGCAATCTTCTCGTCGGAATCCATTGCATGTATATATGCTCCAGATCCATGAACAGATCTGAAAATGGTGTGAATATTGTCTTTTGGTTTCAATTTTGGTTATTTGTGACTTTTTTGGGTTGGATTCTGAGCGATTTCGATGTATTTGTGCAGATTTTTGGTTTGTGTTCATGGAGGAGGTTGATTTTGGGTTTCGATTTTCATTTGTACTTATTGTTCAAGTAATATTCAGTTGGTAAGCAGTACGAATTTGTAAACTCGTACTGGGTACCAACTGGTGTTTATGTAATATTCAGTTGGTACGCAGTACGAATTTGTAAATTCGTAATGCGTACCTTCAGGTGTTCATGTAACATATAGATGGTATGTAGTACGAATTTATAAATTCGTACTATGTACCTGAAGGTGTTCATATAATATTCAGTGAGTATGAAGTACGATTTTTTAAATTCATACAACGTACCTTAAGGTGTTCATATAATATTCAGTGGGTACGCAATGTGAATTTACAAATTCGTACTACGTACCTTAAGGTGTTCATGTAATATCCAGTCGGTACGCAGTTGTTTATGTAATATTTAGTCGATAGCAGTACGAATTTACAAATTCGTACTGCGTACCAACTGGTGTTTAAGTAATATTCAGTTGGTACCTTAAGGTGTTCATATAATATTCAGTGGGTACGCATTTTGTAAATTCATATTGCATACCTTAAATTGTTCATTTAATATTCAGTTGGTACGCAGTACGAATTTGTAAATTCGTATTGCGTACCAACTCGTGTTTATGTAATATTCAGCCGGTACGCAGTCCAAATTAACAAATTTGTACTGCATACCTTAAACTGTTCATGTAATATTCAGTTGATACACAGTAGGAATTTACAAATTTGTATTGTGTACCTTAAGATGTTCATGTAATATTTAGTTGGTACGCAGTACAAATTCACAAATTCGCATTGCGTACCTTAAGGTGTCCATGCAATATTCAGTTGGTATGCAGTACAAATTTGTGAATTTGTATTATGTTACCATTAACAATATTGGTACACTAGTACAAGGTATTGACATTTCGTACTGGTGTACCAAAATTAGAAGTGTTAATATAGTACGAAAACTACATTTCATACCAAGTCCATTTGAAATTTTTTAGTTGATTTCTAATTTATTTCTATTTATGTAGGAGGTTGTTGTTCGATATCAAAACTTGTCGGTATGAAATGAGCACATTCATACTAGTTATAACTCGTACTAGTAGCTGATAGTTTCTTACAAGAACTCAAGAAATCAATGTTGTGGCTGAAAGCATCTATTTTTATAGCATGGATGAATAGTATACTTGTAATAGCATTGAAAAACAAGATTAGAGATTAGTGAATTTCCAGTTCTTATTTATAATCAATTTGCTTTAATTTCTGATTTGTAAACAATTTGTTACAATATTAGTATTATTAGTACTAATATTTTGTGTTCATACGGTGTTTTAAACAAGTAAGCGATACGAATATGCATATTCATACTCACTAATAGCACGATTTTGAACTTGTATGCAGTACGAATTCGCATATTCGTACTCGGTGTTGAATTAGTATACAGTACGAATTAAACAATTCGTACTAACTTTTAACATTCGTACGTTACGAATACAAAATATTTATACGAGCAAAATGTAAAATTAAACGAACAATAGAGAGAGAAACAAGCTAAAACATAATCTTCATTCTCATAGTTTCACCAGCAGGTGATTGAACTAAACCATTTACATCAAACATATACATACTCTTATCGTTCTTCAATTGAACTTCTAGCTATGAAGATTCAAAAGTTATATCACTAGGTCGTATATCCTCATAATTATTATTCTTCCAATATCTTCCATGAGCAACAACTAAAGAAGATGGTTTCATTTGCATCGAATATGTACATAAAACATAATTTATCAAGTAACGGTACACACGGTACGAATTTATATATGTGTAGCATCACACAACAACATACAACAAATTAGTCTTCAGGTACGCAGTACGAAATTTCAAATTCGTATTGTGTATCTTATGAACACCTTAAGGTATGCAGTACAAATTTACATACATGCAGTACGAATTTATAAATTCGTACCAACTGAACCTAGATCTAAGATCGAAAAGCAGATCTCTAAATTTAGACGAAATCAATCATTAAATAGATATACCTCATATCACAACCAAAAATAAATACATGAAACACAATTTATCAAGTAATGGTACACACGGCACGAATTTATATATGCGTACCATAACGCAACAAATTCGGTACGCATTATACAATTCGTACTCACATACAACAAACTAGTCTTCAGGTACGTAGTACATATTTAGAAATTCATACTGTGTACCATGTGAACATCTTCAGGTACGCAATTAGATCTATGCAGTATGAATTTACGAAAACGTACCAACTGAACACAGATCTGAGATCGAAACTCAGATCTCTGATTTGAGACGAAATCAGTCATCAATTAGATGCACCTCAAATCACAACCAAGAACTAATGTCAATACCTCCATAGGTTTGTCGCCGCCTCCAAACATTGCTTGAAAATTGCGTGAGAATTGGCCGAAAAACCTCACCGCCCCCCAAAACACTAATATCGAGAAGAAAGAAACAAAACACATAAAAAAAAATAAATGACGAAGAAGACGACTTGAAGGAGAAAAGCGACGTGAGAAATTGTAACAGCCCACTACCCGGCCTATGCGGATAATCGGACTGTTACTGGGAACCGTACAATAAATCGTTGACTTTACAAGTTGACTTTACAAAAGATACTGCTACAAAAGGCTTGGCTTCAAGGAACTCGAGGGATACTTCGTCAACTTATCTTCATTACCCTAACTTAATCGTCTTGGAGTCAAAGTATGAGGACTTTGACCCCGCACTGCGGAAGTGTTGATTGAGACTAACCGCGATCGGTTTAGTCGAAGCGTGAAGAAAGATAGGCGTCGAAGAGTTTGTACTTGGATTAATCAAACAAATATACAATTGAAGGAAAGGGGAGATGACGATCCGAATGATCGTCATCTAGAACATCTTCGATGCCAACACACCTCCATCTCGTCCGTCACTCAACTTGTTTTGAAAGGAAAATATTTTGGGCTGAGTACTTTGGTACTCAGTGAGATCCGTGCCCTTTTTTGAAAAACGTTTTGCCAAAATTATTTGAAAGATATAGCATGCTCACATTCATATACAAGGGAGATACTTGAAAAGAAAATATTTTTATCCCATGCATATGCGAAAATATTTTTATCATACTTTGTCGACACTTAACTCGCCTACCGTGTTACCTTCCCCGATTCTTCTAGTGGGGAGTCACTTCCACTCTCCGAACCGTCATAATAACCTTGTGCGCACTACCTTGGGGTGATCGGGTCCCAAAGCCGATCGTAATAACATTTGGCATAAAGCTCATTCATAATGGTAAACACGAGTAGAGAGCATAAAACATTTTAGCATGCATATCACTTTTTCATAGAAAGCAGTTAAGGCTTATTAACCCGAAATATTACCTCTGTGGGGCTTATAACCCACAGTTTGAAAATAGGAACCCACCTCTTGTCCTGGTCGTATGTGGAGTATCCTCTTGCATCCCTAATACTTGGTGTCTCCTACAAGACAGTCTATACACTTAGGCATCATACTAATCGAGGTTAATTATCCTATTAATCTAAAGGTCAACCTATTCCCGGTCTTTATCATTTGGAGTTGAGAATCCATCAAGGCATCGCCTTGGGGTTTTTAATTTAGAGAAATTGGATCAACAATCCTTTATTAAAAGCATGCATCTTAAATTGTTATTCAAAACTTGATTTTGAAAACATGTCGTGTCATGATATGCCATGTCATGCTTCATCTTGATTCATATAAGTATGAATGTCACATTATTCCTCATATAAATCATTCATACTATACTTATGCAATTAATACATGCCTACATGTCATATCATTAAATCGTGTCATGCTTTAACATATATACTTAAGCAATTAAGCACATATAGCATCATATAACTTAGTTAGTTAATTTTAATTAATTAACAATCTTCATTAGCAAAGCCATGAACAATTGATCATATAATACCACGTCGTTAAGCTTGGATAATTAATCTAATCATGATTAATTAATCACATAATTAATACTTTAATTAATTAATTAATTAATAATTAATTAGCATACGTTAATCAACATACTTAAGCACATCATACTTAATCAAATCATGTCACATAAGTACATGTTAATCATCACGTCGTATATTCATACTTATACATACACATTGTTTATATAACATGCATCAAATAAATATCTCATTATCAATTACTTAGGCGTTTAAATCTAATTAATTAAATTAATTAATATTAGTGAGTCAAAGACCATTGACTAATTTAACTTAGTCAAGTTAATTAACACATAAGTCATATATGACCCGTAGGCCCACTTAACAAGCCCAAACATTTTAATGGATCTCAATTGGGCAAATAAGAGCACACATAACCAAACAAGATATATGGGCCTAGATATAACATATTTAATCAATTAATAAATTGGGTCCAACACTTTAAATTCTACTGGTCCAATCTAACATGCAAGTCCATTATGACAATAATTTAAAAGGTCCAACCTTAATTTCTTAGAAAATAGACATTTTAATTTATAAAAACTCTTTTTATAAAACACTAACTTATAATAATTTATAAGATGACTTTTTAAGGATAAATAATTATATATAATTTTAAGAAAACCTTTTTATAAAATAGTAATAATAAGGAAATTCTTTGGAAATTATTTTAGAGCATCGAAAACACAAACGGGCTTTGTAAAAATAGCAAACGACCTTCGGTCGATTTTTCCTTTTGAACTAACATCCTAAAATGATCAAATTACTACTTTCAAGTGGTAAAAATCATTTTTAAGATATTTAAATTAAGCAAAAAACGTTTTTTGGGCAGATTGCAAAATGCAAGATTTTCTGGAAAATTTCTAGAAATTTCTGCACAAGGGCTCCACAAGAAAATTCATAGAGGATGCATCACTAGATGAAAAATTGACTTATTTATATCATTGAAAACCTTGAGATGTATACTATATGATTATAAAAAGAAAAACATGAATATCACAAAGAATCAAGGAGATAATAGCTGATGAAATGAAACTGTCCAGTTTAAGAAGGATGTGGACAGTTGAGCGTGTAGAGCGAGTTTGGCTCAATGAAAAATTCTGAATTTTAGATATTTTATACTAGACATCATGATCTACAACATGTTAAAATTTCAAGTCAATAGGAGTTAATTTGATAGAGGTTTTACCTTCTGTCATGCTGAAAATTTCTAACACTTGGAGATCTAATATCTTTGCATCTCAAATATCATAAATCGTACTTATAAGCCCTAGATCTACACATACATCATGCTTATAAAATAAACCTCAATTTAAAAGTAAATCTTAACATGCAATTTATCTAGAACACACCTAAAGCAGAGAAATGCATAGATATCAAGAAATCAAGTAATAATCATCAAACTCCATGGAAAATTGAGAGCTAAGCCTCTCTTTTGACATTATTCATGCTTCAAAACTAACATGCAAATACTTCTACACCCTTTAAAATGATTTTACTAGGAGGAATTTAAAGAAGAAAGCATAAAATTGAAGATTAAGTGTGATACCTAGCTTTCCCCCTTTCCACTCTCATTTTCGGTTCCCTTTCCTTTGTGCCCTTCTAGATCCTTGATGGGGCTCCTCTTCCTCACAATAAGCTCTCCTAGATGGTGAAGAAATGGTGGTGGTGATGGAGAAAAATGATGGAGGAATGGGGTGGTGATGGAGCTTTGTTCTTGAGGGAAAAATTGATGATGGAGAAGATGAATTATTGATGGTGAGAGTGAAGTGGAGGGGCTACAGATTTTTGGGAGTTTAAATTGATGGAAATGAAGGATTACTTGTATGGGTGAGTGTGCGTGTAAGAGGAGGGGAGACATGCATTGGCCAATTTCAAAAGTAGAAGACAAATAGGTTGTAGATATAATCATAGGTTGTTGCATGGAGATGTCTTTGTGCAAGTTGTCATCCTCTCTTCTCTCCCTCTCTTCTCTATACGCATACATCTCCCTCTCTCTCATATTCTTTATCTTTTATTTTATTTCTCCCATTTGTCTTATTCATTCACTTGCAAGCAAACATCTAACACTTTATTATTTTTATAGTAAACCATCTTGCAAGTAATTTCATACACTTATACATACACACATCACTTACATGTATAGGTACACAAATTTCATTCATCTCGTGTTATTCATCCGGGCACGATCTATCTTCATCAACACGTATTTTATTATTTGAGCTAAGGAATTATTTAGCGAAATATATGCTCATGTTTGGATAAATAAAATGCAAAGTATGAGATGAAAATCACATTTAAAACATATGTCGTGTCATGCTCATGCTCGTGCTCGTTTGTAAATGTGAGGAATGCATTTATTTGAAATTGCAATCGAAAACTCTTTTCCCTTTATAAACAAAGTCTTTATCTTATCAATAAAAGAAATATTATTTTCTTTTGAAACTCCGGGAATAAGGACCTATCTCAAAAGTTTTAATTTATTCGAATTTTTTCTAGACCGATTTTGCGGGGTGTTACAGAAATACGAGCTAAAGGGGAGAAGAGAAAAGAGAAACAGTGAGAGAGAAGAGGCGTGAGAGAAGAGAGAGAAATGTAATTAAGTAAGAGAGAGAGTAATGTAAGACACAAGAAAAAGACAAAAATAAAAGTAAAAAAGTTCAAAAAGCAAACTTTTGATAAAAATTGATAAAATTTGAACTAATTACATATTTTGATATTGTATAGTCACTAATGTCATGTAAATGTATTTCGTCAAGGTAAAAAATAAGGGTATAATTATTCCAAATAGCTACTTTTTACATATTATGAGAAATTTTCAACTTTTTACAAACTTTGATATTTAAAGTTAACTAATGACATATAAATGTATTTACGTTGAATTAAATATTACTAATAAGATTCCAATTCATCATTGTTTAATAGTTAAATTTCTATTCACTATTTATATCGTTCCATAAACATAACCTAATCTATAATATAACTTTAAATGTTATTTTCTTAACAATATGTAAAGAAACTTTATAGATTGCATGGGGAGCGGTGGATTTGAATTCATGACTTTTGGCCTAAGCATCAACCACTCTACCTGTCTTCTATTAGACTAACACACGCACACTTTAAATATGCATTCACTTAATGAGAAATAAATGGAAATTAAAAAATCAAGCAAAAAATAAATGTAAATTACGCACTACTCTATGTCCATGATAATATGCCCCATTTGTGTGCTCGGCACGAATTTTAAGAAAAATTGATATAGTTATTTTGAATTAGATAAAAGTAGAGTTAATGGTGGTGAAATAAAGTTATTGTGAGTGAGATAAAGGTAAAATTTGGTACTTTATAGAAAGAATGAAGGGTATAATAGTACTTAAAGTGGAGTAGAGCACATTTTCATGGACAAAAAAAAGAAGATAAGTAGCAGTTGCGGATCCAATACTCGGGCTACCGCGGCAGTCGCCGGGTAAATTTTTTATTTATAATTATATTTTTATTAATTTTTTTTTCTCCATTTTTTATATATATAATTGTTGGTTCGTCCGCCCAAATTTGACACTAAATAAATAAACGAATCTCGCCCTGAAATTAAGGTAAAAAATCTAAAGATGGTCTATAACAATGGAGCGCTAATTGGTATGATTCATCTTCTTTTATTAATCAATTAATACTATTTAATTAGTAGGTTTACTAAATTTTTAACCGTGACTTAATAAACTTTAATTAATCTGGTTTAAGTTTACTTATAATCCTCCTTAATTATCCATAATAACGGCCATAAGTGAAGTTGGCCGTACACAATTTTTTGCCAAAAATTTAACTCTCAAAAGTGATATCGATTTGTCAAAATAAAATTTTATAACAATGGAGCGCTAATTGGTATGATTCATCTTCTTTTATTAATCAATTAATACTATTTAATTAGTAGGTTTACTAAATTTTTAACCGGGACTTGATAAACTTTAATTAATCTGGTTTAAGTTTACTTATAATCCTCCTTAATTATCCATAATAACGGCCATAAGTGAAGTTGGTCGTACACAATTTTTTGCCAAAAATTTAACTCTCAAAAGTGATATCGATTTGTCAAAATAAAATTTTATTTTCGAACTACATTAATGCATTTACACAATAGTAGACAATAATTATTGCTATGGAATTGATAAAATCATGTAGTATTGGATAATTCGAGTTTGTTCAAATTGTAGTAAATAATTGAATAAAAATAAATTCGCATTTTTTTTAGGGAATTCGCAAAACTTTTTTTAGGGAATTCGCAAATCTTTTTAGGGGATATACTCTCTGACGATCAGCGACGAACTTTACATTGATGATCGACAAAAGCCAATAAAATGGGAAAAGTGAAAATAGATATTTCAAATTTCGATTGTTTTTTGATGAAATTTAGGTGAATATCAAATACTATGGGTATAACTTTTATTGCATAATTCCTAAAAAAAAAAGAACTTTTATTGCATAAATCGTCTCCTATTTTACTTTGAGGTATTTACAGCTGTCTTGTGGGCTTCCGCCAAATTTACTTCATATTTGATTTTAGCCGGATTTTAATAAATATTGTAAGAACTAGGCTACAACAATCTATTTTTATACATTAAAGATTCTATAAGAATATTTCAAATTTTAAGTCACGTAACGTTTTGTTATTGTTAGGTATTCGGTGTAATTATTGTAAAGTGTCACAGCGCGCATTTCGTCCCCCCATATTAACGACTTATATATTGAATATTCAATCACACAAAATATATAACTAATTAAAATTAGATGAACTTATGATTATTTTATATATAAATAATGAAAAATGTGACATTGATGTTAAACAAAATGTTCGCGCTATGTGTGAAAATTTTACATTCTAATGTTCTTATGTAAACATCACATGCACAAAATTTGTTCAAAAGGATGCTACTTCAGATGAATTATTTTCGAGAGAAGAATTTTTGAATCGTGCATCTGTTTTTAGAAACCAGTATTTCTTTGATAATATTAAAAATTTAAAATACAGATTGAAATTCCTAATCAAATACAAAGGAAATCGAGGAAAAAACAGCTTTTAGCCTTTTACCAATTGGGATATTATTTATGTTCGATTTGTAATTGTTTGATTTGGGAAATGTGCATAAGCTGATTATTTGGTCCCTTGGGGGACATATATTGGAACGATACTGAATAAGGTGATTATTTAAGCCTATAAATATGTTGGGCTAATATTTAAGAAGGCCCAATGATTAAATTCCTAGCCAGTTTTGGGACCCAAAATTAAAAGGAAATTCTATTCCTAACCAGTTTGTTAATGTTACCCATCGTTTTTAATTCAAAACCTCTCTATGTGCATATAGCTGGTACATAGACAATACACACACATAGGAGTATATTATATGGATCGATTTATTAGATTTATCACATATTTATATAGTGCTTGATTTATACATATATTTAGTACGTACATATATAATCTTCTTCATTATCCTATAGATTTTAAAATATAGAGTCAGTCGAGGAAGGAAAGAGTAAAAAATTAGTGGTGGAACCTAAAAGTGTTTAAGGGTCATTGATAATTTAACTACGAAAATGACCGTACAGACTGTGTGCTGTTGCCTGTTGCAGTCGCCGGTCCTTCTAGTGATATTTTGATGAGCTTTAGTATGATAAAATGTTTTGGTATATCGTATGACACACTCGTACGCATATATATATATGACCTCATTTCGCAATTTTAAACTCACTTTTAAATATTGGCAATTAAATAGGAGTACATAATATTTCAGTCTCCTTGCTGTTAATACTCATTCGAGTTACTGATTTCAAAAATTAAATAAATGTTGGGCTTGACCGGCTCGGATAGACAACCATATCTTTCAACAAATGTTTTAAGATTATCCGTCAAATTTGTACTAGACACGATCCATATGCCATAATTCTCATCTTCGTTAAAATCCAGCCTTTAATTTCTCGAATCGATGCATGTTTTAACAGTAAACATCTGAAAGTTTGAACCATCGAAAATTTTGAGTAAGTTTTAATTGCAAAAATTGAAAGATTGAATATTTTTCTTGTCAATATTTAAAAAGTGGGATTATTGATTACATAATGAAACATAGTTTGTGATCCAAGGCAATCTTCTTTTAATAATTTCAATGCTAATATTAGGATAATTAATAAGAAATTCCTCAAAAATAGCATTTCTTGGATAATTTTTTTACACCTACCACTCCTTATAAAAACTTAAAAATTTAGCACTTCCTCTCTTTTATACCCTCAACTACAATTTGTAATTCTCATCTTATCCTCACTTCTCATCTTCTCTCTCCATTTTTTCCCTCCTCGTTTTCTCTCTCCATTCTTCTCTGCGTCGTTTTCTCTCTTCTTTCTTCTCCGTCTCGTTTTCTCTCTGTAATCAACTTTCACTTCCGACTTCCATCTTCGACTTTGGGAGGAATCATTCAGGTAAATTTCTTCTCTGTTTCTTTTTCTTCATCCTTTCATCTTCGACTTCTCTTCTCTCTTTTTTATAATTTGTGGTTTTTTTCTAGGGTTTGTTTTCTGTAGTGAATCTTCTTTTTCGGTGCTCTTTTTCCGGTAGGGGCGGAATCATTCAGGTAAATTTCTTCTCTGTTTCTTTTTCTACATCTTTTCATCTTCGTCTCATTTTCTCTATTATTTATACTTTGTGCATTTTTCTAGGGTTTGGTAGCTGTCGTGATTCGTGAATCTTCTTCTTCGGTGCTTTTTTTTTCGGTATACAGTAATCGCCCTTCTCTAAATCTTAGTTATCGTTCAATTTTTTCCTGTATACACTTACAACCGTTTTTGTATTGTTTGTTTGTTTTCCTTCTTTTTTGAACTCCACTGTTCATTCCCTGTATACACTTATATATTTTGTTGTTTCGATTTGCTGTGTTTTTATCCTTTGTTTTTGAACTCCACTGATCTTTGTTTTTTGAAATCCACTGCTCATTCTTAATTAGTTTTCCTTTTTTTTATTTAATCTTGTTGGTTTTGTGTATTAACATATTTTTCGGTTTTCCCAAATAGCACTTACTAAATAACATCGTGTCTATTGTTTCACTTCCTTTCTCCATTTGTCCTTATTTTTTGGGCCTGAAGCATTATTCTGTAACAAGCATTTCCTGGGTTGTACCAATTTTTGTTCTGTAGATTTATATATGAGATAATATTTCCCTATTTGTGCTCTAACAAAATATCCCTTTTTTTTGTACATAGTGATTGTCTATATATCTTTGATGTTCCCTATTTATGTACTGTATCTTTCTTTAAATTTTTGTTCTGTAACTAAATTTATTTATTTTAGATAGTTGTATGTAAATTTTGTATAACTGAATGTAATTTTTAGGCACACATTGATTTTTTTTTGTTTTATGAAATCATGATTTTATTCTACATGGACTTTTGTGTTTTTCCTTTATTTTGTGAGTCTGTCATTTTGTTTTTTTTTTGTTTTTTACCCGATAGGTCATGGATGATAAGCGTTGTAAGCATGGTTTAAAGGTTGTTCTTAATACTTCCTATTCTAATGAGGATCCTGCTCGGCGGTATTTGAGTTGTCCCAACATTGAGGTATTTGTTGTCTTTTTCATTTGTTAATTGTTATTATATATGACTTGTTGCAATGTTAAGATGTTTGTTCTATATTCAATATATTTTACAGAAAGATGTTTGTTCATTTTGTGATTGGATTGATCCAAATGTTATCGAACATCAACGTGAATATATCAAAGAGCTTCGTATTGCTAGGGATATGTATGAAGGGCAGCTTGAGAAGCTTAATGAAGAGCATCGTAGGCTCCATGTAATGCCCCGGAAATTCCTTACGATCTAAAATTTATAAAGTTAATTAAATAAATGGCTTTGCACGCCTAAGTTTACGATTTTGAATTCTAAGACTAACGGTCGAATCCGTTTCTGAAAATAAATTACGGAAGTCAGCTAGACGACTACTGTATTTAGGGTTAGCGCGTGCAAAAAGTTTTTAGTTCGTGAACTCAGAACGGAAAACCGTCTGATTTTTACATTCACGAAATCGCGATACGAACTCGCCCCAGAAAGTTCATTTTGTTATATTTTCCGGACGAAACTCGGACTGTGTCGTCCCGAGTTTTTGTCAAAATAAATTTTATAAATTTATTTTCCGATTAAGTTTAGTACGTTAGGATTTATGGTCGAATCGGATCTCGCCGATTTTGTGCCGAAATACGTTTTTCGCACGTCATTTTCCGTAACGTCGTAACGAGTCGGAAAAGCGGGATATTCCTTATTTCTTTTTAGGTCCAGTCGACCTCTCTCTCTTTTAGTTAGATGATATTTTCTTTTTATATGGTTTTTAAAGGTGACACCTAATGTAGTTACTATTCCTACTTTACACCTTAGGTAATACTATTCAACCTAACCTTGTCATCACCATCTCTCCCTCCCATCCCATATCACACGACAACCCCTACCCTCCTCACTCCCATCTTCATTTCTTCATCACCATTGAAGAGAGCTTCAAGAACTTGAAGGAGAAACACACAAGTCTTGATTCATCCATCCAAATCTAATACCTCTTTCACTAATTAGCAAGGTAATCCTCTCCTCTATACTTCTATCCATCCATCATCTTTTTCTTATCATTTTCTTCTTTGATTGAAAATTAGAGTATGGAGTTAGATGATTTGATCTTGAATTAATGAAATTGGATGTGTTAGATAGGTTAATTAGGGTTTAAAATTGAGCAAAATCAAGAACCCTAATATCCTCTATAGTACCGAAAATTTAGGGTTCTTAGTAGGATTTCTTGAATCTTTAAATTGATGATAGAATCATGCCTAAGAGGTGTTTAATTGGTGATTAGAACAAAGAGGAATCGAAAGCCCCATGTTTTGTGAAAACCGATTTAGGGTTTGAGTTTGAATTTAGGGATTGTTGCATGATAGTTTGTAATTGGATTGCAATTGATTAATTGTTGTTATAATAGGATGATTAATGGATAAATGGTGTTAATTGAAGAAGAAAATCACTCTCTTAACCTATGTATAAATACCGAAATTTATAAGAGTTTTAGGGGTTTCCATGTGTTTGGTTTAATTGATGTTTAATTGATGGAATATAGTTGCAAATGGTGTTAGTTGATAATAGGATTTAATTGAGAATTTTCTAAAGATATTTTATGTAATGTAAGAGACGAAGAACTCGTCATAAGTTGAAATATAGAGTTGTTATGAAATGAATACATGCATGAAAGTGATTCTCGTTAGATATAGTTTAATGATGTAAAATTTGAACGAGATCCGACAACTTTGAAAATTGTGTAAGAGACGAACAATTAGACGTAAGTAATAACCGAGAAGTCGAATGAGATTTCTAATTTGATATTATTGTTTATGATGGACTTAAGAACAACTTTGTAGTTGATGTCATGAGCTTTCGAGCTATTATAATACGAGCTATAGTGATAGTCGAGAACTAGAACGCGAAGTGAATAACTTGTTGGTTTAGTAATTGTTAGTTGAAAGCCGACGTTTAGAACGTCGTGCTATTGGACGAGTTTTGAGAAGGAGTTCGTCACGTACGGGAATACGTGATGACTGCCTTGAGGGTCTAGTTTCTAAAGAAATCGAATTCGAGAGCTTAGAACGAACCTAAGACGTTATACGTCGAATCTATCAAGCAACTAGGGTTTTCGCGGCAGTTTTGCGACCCTTGCCGGAAACTGTAATAACTTCTAGCTCGTTTATCGGATTTGTGATCCGTAAATTGGAGCGTAAACTAGACACCCCAAATTTTCCAACGGTACAGGGCTCAACCCCTGTTTCCAGATCCTCTGTTCTGAGCAGTCCCCAGAGTTACTGTAATGCGCAGTGAAATTTCAGATTCTCTTCTTCTAAGTTGTTTCGTTTGCAACTTAGTTTCTTTCGATCGTTTAAGCCGTAATAACTAACGACTATCTTCCTACTGACCCTAGAGTCAAGTATGGAGCCTTGAGTGATAAAACCAGTCGAGATCTTATCTCTTATCCGTTCAAATAAAGAAGTAGTAAGCAAGAAATTTCATAAGTCGTTTAATGAACTAAAATGTAATTCTTTTCTAAGTTGATTCTTTCCAACTTAGTTCCTTATGATCTTTAAGTCATATTAAGCTATCGACTACCCTCTCTACTGACCTAAGAGTCGAGTATGAGACCTTTCGAGTTCTAAACGGGATTTGTTCGAGTCTCGTTCCCGTTTAAGTAAATTGAATCTAGTAAGCGTGCAAATGCCTAAAGAATGAAACGACTAAAACTTATTTCGATTCTCTTGATCGATTATCTTTTACGACCGATTTTAAGTAATATTATTTTACGATGAAGGAGGAAGCCAGCAGTAAAGAAAGGACGGAAGATCCGAAGATTGGAAGCTAGTGCTTTTAGTTCTGTATTACGAGGTGGGCTTTTATCTATATCAAATAAAATATGAGTTTTTCCACAACTCGAAAGTATTATTTATCGCTTTGATAATTGTGTTTTCAAAGTGATAATCTTGGCATAAACTGTTTCAACTATTTTATGTGAGTTCTCTTGTACCTATCTGAGTTAACCTTCGGGTTTACCAGATTTCTGAGTTAACCTTCGGGTTTTCCAGACTTTTAGAGTTAATCTAACTAGGTTAACTAACGATCGGCTCTGAGTTAGCTGCTAAGTGCTTTCCAGAGTTAGTGCACTTTGTAACCTGTGGTGTATGTGGTATCCTGTTGAGGGGTAACCAGCCACGGTGAATTAGCTTTGGTCAAGATTGAACATAACATACTCTAAAAATGTTTGCGCAAGCTGCTTTATACAAATCAGTCAGAAAATGTTTAGTAGGCACGGGCCTTTTCAACCAAACCCCGATGCGCTACGGTTATAAAATGCCAGATTATTTATACTTATGATTATGATTTCGGCATTGTGCCCACTAAGTACTTTTGTACTTAGCCCTGCATTGTTTTCTAAATGTGCAGGTTGAAGCGACGGGAGCGGCAACGGTTGATGTTGAGTTGAAAGATAGGATGCTTTAGTTAGAACTCTTCCGCTGCAGAACTCTAAATCTTTTGAAATATACCTTTTGAACAATACACTGTAGTTAAGTCTGTAAATTTGAACTTAGTTTCTTCTGTGTACTTTTGTCGAGTAATCCTTAGCGATTAACTCTTTCTTTATTATATTCAAGTCTTGTTCATGGTTTAATTGATGCCTTTCATGTATGATTAGTCAGTTAGCCCCCTTCTTCCCCGCTTCTTTAATCCAACCCCAGTCGCACCCCGGCTTCTGCCGTCCCTCGGGATTTGGGATTGTGACAGAGTGGTATCAGAGCAAGGTCTGTTTTTCCTGCTCTGGTTATGAGTCATTCTTTCTTAGTATGAGTCATTCCTTCTAGTAATATCACAGAGTGATATATATATACAAGTCTTCCTTCGAGTAATAATATAGAGTATTCGTTTGTACTCTATATCGAGTCTTCTTTCGAGTCATAAGACACGGTATTTGTGTATACTCTGGATTAGAGTCGTCTTTCCAAGTATAAGATAAGAGTTGAACTCTAAAGCTAAGATTGAGAACATAGATGTCAACTCAACCACCCGCTACGTCGACTCAACGAGGAAAAGGAAAGAATTTTAATAATATGATTTCTTTTAACAAGAAATTTTATGAACAAGTATGCAATGAAATTGAGAATGAGAATGAGTTGTGTTCCGAAATTAAGAATTTTGTGGAAGTAAAATTTTTATACTTTATGTGATTGAGTGATAGTACAAGTACTATCTTATGTGAAATTATTTGCGCAATAATTTCTTTCTTTTGAAAATTATTCGGACACAAGAATATAGTTGGATTTTAGGGATTTTTCCCGGTTCGATGAGAACGTAGACTTGAAACCTAAGAACTTTCCGGTTCTTCGAGAACTTAGACGTTTTTAAGAAACGTTATTTCAAATGATTTCGAAAGGAGATCCACAACACGAGAAGGACTTCTATTGATAAATGTCACATGCGTATGATGACATGAACAACGACTCGGCAAAGTCGATCTTTGTTTTAAAGACCGATAAGAATTTCCTTCGAGAGAAATGAAATAAATTTTGATAAAATAAAGTAAATATGTACGAAAGGAATGGAAGAAACAAATAGACGTGTGAGAAAAACGTGACTCCAAATTATTCGAGAAAAGGTTGAAACAAGGAGGATAAATTGAAATAAACGGAAGAGCCGAATGTTACCTTTGTTGTAAGGGCATGAACAAAGTCTCTTGGAGATGACTTTATTTTACTTATTAAGAGCCGTTCAAGTATTCGATTAGCTTAAAATTTGTATCTTCCTCGAGAAGATTGAGTATTCCGAGCTAAATTGGAAAGTTTCCAAAATTTTTCTTTTAAAGAAGTAGTTGTGTGTGCAATTCGAGAATTGCTACTCGATTTAGGAAAGTAAATTCTGTATGAAGTGATCGATAGAGCGAGACAGAAGTTCCATGTGATTGAGAGACTGTTATGTGGACTTGATCAACCCACATAATAAGAAACTTAGTAATATGGGTCTTATGCCCCGCTAGTAAAACCTTTTAGTATGGTATAAGTGGTTTAAAGAGACGAATGTTACTTACGTATAAGTAACTTGTAACGACGTCGTTCCTTTTCTTTCGTTTCATTTTTTTAGTGTTCGCCTTGTTCGAACCTTGCGAAGAGAATTGTTTTACTATTAGGAGTCAAGCGGGAAGCTTGATTAAATTTCTAACGACCGCTCTTTTTAGCAATAACAACTAGAACTTGTTCTAAAAAGTTATTCTTAGGATATATTCCATTTCTCCTTTGGGAATTTATATTTTTTATATACTTCGTCTTTGAACGAAGAATACGACACGTATGAGTATTATGATTAGTAAACAACAAAGTCTTTTGTAAATGAATGTTACTTTTGCATAAGTAACATGAACAAAGTATACGTGCCTTGTTTTAATAAATGAGAATCGATAAGAAATTTTTCCTTGAGAAAGAGATAGGGATTAATGAAAGAAAATAAGGAATTAAAGTAAGAAATTAAAAGAATGAGATAAGAAATGGGAATAAAACCTTGAAATTTTATTTCTATATATTGTGAGTACGAGAGCAATTTTTTGTGAAATTGCTAGATGTCTAAGATAGGTTGTTAGATTAAGTGTGATAATGTTACAATTGAATGAGGAGTATTCATTTTGTAATTTAAGATTTTCCGTAAGATAAGGTATCATCTTACCGTTACTGATCCGTATTTCTTAAAAACTTTGTAGGATGACTTCCAGTAGTGACACGGCTTCAGAGAATCAGTCCCCGCCACAGCGTACTTGGGCAGATCAGTTATTAGATAGGTATAGAGATTATGAGGCAAACCCGAGACACAACGTAGGACAGAGGATTAGTTACTTCTCGTCAGTTTATTATCCAGTCCGACATACTATTCCAAAGAGTAAGGCGATACTTGACTTGGTTAGATGACTACCAGAGGAATGGCGTGGTTGGGCACACGACACGGCATGGTACTATCTTGGGATGTTTGACGATGATATAGAGCCGACAGGTGATTACAATGGATTCACTTTAGAGGTACACAGACGTTTCTTCGAGAGCAGACACATAGCATCATATCCTGTTCAGGCGCATCCTCCCTACACTCACTTTCCGGCAGATTCAGAGTCAGAGCATGATGAGATAGGTCCAGAGATGATTGCACAGTTGGAAATCCCTTCAGTGATGGTACCTAGTGTGGACACAGGGGAGTTAGTTGCAGAGACAGCAGATGGCCTAGGGTTACCCGCTCCTTTTCAGCATGAGCCTTCCATGAGAGTTCAGGGACCATTTCAGTCAGGACCAGAGTATTTAGACACAGACGCAGAGCTTGCCACCCTATCACAGTTTCCATCATCTTACAGACCTCTTGATGAGATTTGCTCGAAATTGACTAGAGTTAGGGCAGAGTTTGAGGCAGGACCGTCCAGGGTCCATTCCAGAGAGGAGTACGAGTCCTGTTCACTTCCCGATCGCCTGCTGCCTCTGAAGAAGCGGGCATCAGCGACCTGCTGGGACTACTTGGTTTCAGATTCAGAGATGACAGTTTTAGATGTGCCTGCACCTCCATCACTTACACTTGCAGATGGCACTACTCTGAGGGTTGACGAGGCACTTCAGTTTGCTTTCGATTCAGAGTCAGAGGATGAGGACCCGGATGAGGATCCGGAAGAGGACACTGATGAGGATTCGGACGAGGATCCGGACGAGGACCCCGAGGAGAATTAGGCCATAGTGGGCAGTGGTGACTTGACTGCAGTTTGTTGAGCAAGACGTCAGAGACGCATAGTAGTATAGTAGCCTTTTGTTATGTACATAGTCGGATCAGTAACTAGATAATTTTGTAGTACTCCATCGGATACGAAATTTTAGGAATCGTTTCCGTTCTAGTACTTCTAGTAGTACGGTAATGCAATATGTTAGTGCATTCTGTACACATAGGCAGTTAGCCTAGCTTAGACTCGTTGTAGTCTAGTTTAGTATAAGTCCTTGTTAAAGGCAAAACTAACATATCCTTTTGATGTATGTATGTAATATACATGACCCATGAGAGGGTTTTAGTCATAAGAAGTTTCTTATGGATCGTATAACTAAACCAGAATATCAAAAGAAACTCGTGTAACGAGAGTTTAATTTAACCTTGGAGGTTAAAAGTTGAAAGAAATAGAGTCAAAGTTAATTCGTTATTCTCGTTTATGTGAAAGTATTAAGGGGGAAAAGAAAAGGGTTAGTGAGAAAATGAAGATTTAAAAGCAAGTACTAATGAGGAAATTTCTGTATCTTATAGTTTCAAAAATGTCGCTGAGAGCTGTTAACGATCGAAGAGGACCTGAAAATCCTAGAGGACCTGATAGAGGTCAAGAACAACGTATAAGCGAGGAAAGGCAAAAACACCCAGCAACCTTTTCACTTCCCCTACCTCCGCAACGTCATAGCATTGAGGATTTATTTTTCGGAAGTAAACCACCATATTTCGATGGATCTGGTAATCCGAATGAGGCAAGCAATGGATACGTTCTATAGAGAGAATCTTTGAGCCGATTGAACTTAGTGATGAGGAGCGTCTAGCATGCGTTGGGTATCAGCTAACCGGACCAGCTAAATATTGGTGGAAGACTAGACAGAGACTTATGCTGGTAAAACAAGCGGCTCTAACCACTTGGAATGGTTTTAAGAAGGCATATTATGAAAAATATGTAACCGATCAAGACGAGACTAAGGAGGAAATAGCCAGGAAGCTTCAGGGAGAACTTAAGTATGAACTGGGAATAGCAGTAGCCAGACAGGAGGGATTGAGATATGCCAAATTACTGGAACGAGTTCGAGAAATAGAGGCAGTAGTGCCTAATAAGGAGAAGGTGGTAAGGTCCACATCAGCACCAAACCAGACCATAACCCAAAATCTTCCCAATAATAAGGTTAACCATAAGGGTAAAAGGAAATGGGAAGGAAGTAGCAGCGAGTGTTACCAGCGCCACAACAATCAAGGGAAACAGAATAGGACTAGGCAAGGCTTCCATCAGCCAGGAAAAGGAAGTAACTATGGAAAGAAAGCAGGGCAAAGGAATAATCCACAGAAGAATGAACAAACCGTTCCGGGCAAGAGTAACAATCCACTAGGACAGCTACAAGGGCAGCAAAGGAATGAAAATCTGGGAGGAAATCGCACAGTAAGGGTTAACACTCATGTTTGCCTCCAATGTAATAAATCGCACTCTGGCATATGTCAGGTAGGCACTGACAACTGTTACAACTGTGGACATAAGGGACATATTAGGAGAAACTGCCCGGAACCACTGACGGCAAATGGAATTAACCAGCACGATCAGCTCCAAACTCAGAGAAATACTAGAGAAAAGATCCCTTCTCCAGTTTGCCCTAAGTGTGGTAAGAAACACCCCGGGATATGTCTAGCTAAATCTAGTGTTTGTTACAATTGTTTGCATAAGGGACACGTTAAGAAAAATTGCCCAGAACTGAGGCAAGCGGCTAAACAGAAACATGGAGTTTCTGCGTGTGTTGGACGTGATAATGAGCCTGAGGGTGTATGTCTAGCGAACATGGATAGATGAACTGTGGAATGTTGGTACATATAAGTAATGACTGCCCAATGTTGTTTCAAATGATAGTACCATTTCAGTACGGCCAGCCTCAACCACTGATTACAGCTCAACTTCAGTCACAGCCACAACTGCTACAACCACAACAGAATGCGGGAGCTTACATGATTAGGTAGGAGGGGCATAGTGAAGGAAAGGAAGATTTGGCAGGTATTGGACGAACCTTATAAAATTACCCTGTCAAAATTGTTTGACCCGGACTAGAACTTTATACCAGTTTTCTAGTACCTATTGACCATACTAGAGCATTATATTCATTTGACTAGTACCCTCTGACACTATAGGACTAAGACTAGAACGCTCTATCTTGAAATAAGAACAACTACGCTTTAGGGAGTGTTGATGACCTTAGAGAATTATTCCCTTAGTTTCGTTGAGCATAGAATTTAATTAGGGTCTTTCTGTTAGAACATAGCAATCGATTGGGAAGTGATAAAATATACTATATATAAATTTAGGAAAAGACTAGTTGTTTGAGAATTACCACGATTCTCGACAACGAGAGAAAAATCTCTTTAAAAAAAAAACCCCCGAGTAGAGAACCTACAGAATTATATGAAATATCTGGTTTACTACCAGATTGTCGTGTAGGTTTCACGATCGACTTAGAACTACGAGCAGCTCCCAAATTAAAGGCCTTATGTAGAATGGTATCAAGGGAGTTAGAGGAGCTTAAGATCCAACTGCAAGAGTTGTTAGATGACGATTTTCTTTAGATAAACGTTTTCACCATGGAAAACATTTGTGATGTTCATCATCAAAGAAGGATGATTCTGTGAGATTGTATATGGGCTGTCAAAGGTTAAATAAGATAACCCTTAAAAATAAATATTCTTTTATGAGAATATAAGACCCCCGATAAGCTTAAAAAGAAAACAAATGCAATTGTGAGGATAGACTTAAGGTCTAAGCATCTTTAGTTAAAGGATAAACTGGTGATATACCCAAAATTCTCTTTCAAACCAGATAGAACCATTACAAATGCTTAGTTATGCCGTTAGTTGGCTAGTGCTCCGTAGTATTCATGAACCACATGAATAGAATTTCCACCTAGACTTAGAAAAGAATTCATTTTGGTATTTATTGATGACAATTTCAGTTACCCCAAGAATGAAGATGAACACGAAGAACACTTGCGAATAGTACTAGAACGCATAGAGTCGGAAGTTAGATGCCAAATTTTAGCAAGAGCAAGCTTGAATGGAGAAGTAATGTTTCTTGGATATACATTATCGACAGAAGATGTTAAGATAGATTCCTGCTAAGGTAGAGGCAGTACTCAAATGAAAAATCGCTTGCTAGTCTGAATGAAATAAGAAGTTCCCAGGCTGGATAGTTAAAATAGAGGCTTACATTAAGGAATTCCCTATGATTACTAAGACTTATGGCGCAACTACATAGAAGAAAAAGAATAAATGTACAGACAATTGTGGAATAGGAACGCAGACGTTCTAGGAAAAGTTGATCATTACCCCAGGTTCAGACCTCCCAGAAACGACAAGGAATACGAGGTATATACCAATGCTACAAAGAATAGGTTAGGATGGTATAAATGCAAAATGAGAAAGTGATAGCTTACGCTTCACGACACATTAACCTCAAGAAATTGAGTGTACAACCCACGACTTAGAGCTTGCAGCCGTAGTACATGCAATGAAATTTGGACACACCATCTATATGGTGTAAGGGATGAGATCTTCACACATCATCAAAATTTGGAGTGTTTATTCGAGCAAAAGAAATAACATAAGACAAAGGAGATGGCTCGAACTAGAAAGATATTAGGTTTGTGAAAATAATTATCATCTAGGTAAAGCTAAGGGTAAGAATAGATATGCTGAGTCATAAGACTCCAACAAAGTTAGGTATCTCAACGCTGGAGAAGAAACGCTTATACGAGGATTCGAGAAGATGGATATAGAAAAATGCATGATGCATCAGCATCGATCGCAGGGCAAATAGCGGCACGAGTAGCTATGCCAAATTGCGAGAAAGATTATAAGTATCTAGAAATAGGACGAGTCAATGGATAAGCCTCGACTGAGAAAAAGAATGGATAAATCAGACAGCGACTCTGAAGCAATGAATTTGTGATAGAAATTTAAGAGTGGAATTGGTAATTCCGATGACAACGAATTTAAGAATTAAGAAAAGGATTTTCAGTGGAATAGAGTGAAACGAGACGTTGTTTCGTTGATAGAAAGATGTTTAGTTTATAAGTAGGAGAAAGCTTTTCATTGACAACTATACGAGTTGTGATAACCATTTAGGTATTCCAGAATGGAAATGGAAGGATATGGTTACGATTTTATGACAACGAGATGTTTGTAGGTCACAAGGCAGAAAAGTTAGATAACAAACCTAACTTTAGTACCGCTTTCCACCTCCAGTTGAATGGACAGTCTGAGAAAATGATTCAGATACTCGTCGATAAGCTAAGAACGATAAAATTAGCCAAAGAGCGAATTGAAGAACACGTAGCCAACAACCAAATTGTTATAAAAATAATTATTAAGCTACGATAGGTATTACGACTTACGAGACCTTATAGAAGGAAAAGATTTACATAGCTGCCTTATTGTTATAAGGTAGGTGAAAGCAAAAAAATTTAGGACCAGACGCGGTCAATGAAATGATCGAGATCATTCGATAGATTCGAGTCAGAAGAAAACGAGTTTTAAAGAAGACAAAAGTCTTAAGTATATACGACAATTCGAACTTAATAATCGAGAAGGAAAATAAAAGCTCCTTAAGATTTCTCCGTTAATGAGAAACATTAGTTTCGTGTCAAGTTCAGACTTCGATAAAGATTTATATAATTAGCAAATGACTTGGAAAAGATAGTTTCCAATACGAATAGTTATGGCTTTACCGCCAAATTTATGAAATACTTATTTTAAGTATATCTCATTCCGAGAAAAGAAATATATATTCATTTTTATACACGAGGTTCTATCAGCAAGACGTCGTTCTAGAAACCGACTTAAGTTATTAGGAAAGATTGAAAACGATCTTGGATCGAAAAGCGCAAAAGTTAAGGAGCAAGTCGAGACGATTAGTAAAAGCGTTATAAGATCATCACAGGTAAGAGGAAGCCATGAGAAAATTTTGGAAAAGAGTTGAGTAAGAAGTACTTCAAGCAGTTAAAGAGGATAAGCAAATTTCGGGACGAAATTTTTCGTAAGGGGGGTAGGATGTAATGCCCCGGAAATTCCTTACGATCTAAAATTTTTAAAGTTAATTAAATAAATGGCTTTGCACGCCTAAGTTTACGATTTTGAATTCTAAGACTAACGGTCGAATTCGTTTCCGAAAATAAATTACGGAAGTCAGCTAGACGACTACTGTATTTAGGGTTAGCGCGTACGAAAAGTTTTTAGTTCGTGAACTCAGAACGGAAAACCGTCTGATTTTTACATTCACGAAATTGCGATACGAACTCGCCCGAGAAAGTTCGTTTTTTTTTATTTTCCGGACGAAACTCGGACTGTGTCGTCCCGAGTTTTTGTCAAAATAAATTTTATAAATTTATTTTCCGATTAAGTTTAGTACGTTAGGATTTATGGTCGAATCGGATTTTGTGCCGAAATACGTTTTTCGTACGTCATTTTCCGTAACGTCGTAACGAGTCGGAAAAGCGGGATATTCCTTATTTCTTTTTAGGTCCAGCCGACCTCTCTCTCTTTTAGTTAGATGATATTTTCTTTTTATATGGTTTTTAAAGGTGACACCTAATGTAGTTACTATTCCTACTTTACACCTTAGGTAATACTATTCAACCTAACCTTGTCATCACCATGTCTCCCTCCCTTCCCATATCACACGACAGCCCCTACCCTCCTCACTCCCATCTTCATTTCTTCATCACCATTGAAGAGAGCTTCAAGAACTTGAAGGAGAAACACACAAGTCTTGATTCATCCATCCAAATCTAATACCTCTTTCACTAATTAGCAAGGTAATCCTCTCCTCTATACTTCTATCCATCCATCATCTTTTTCTTATCATTTTCTTCTTTGATCGAAAATTAGAGTATGGATTTAGATGATTTGATCTTGAATTAATGAAATTGGATGTGTTAGATAGGTTAATTAGGGTTTAAAATTGAGCAAAATCAAGAACCCTAATATCCTCTATAGTACCGAAAATTTAGGGTTCTTAGTAGGATTTCTTGAATCTTTAAATTGATGATAGAATCATGCCTAAGAGGTGTTTAATTGGTGATTAGAACAAAGAGGAATCGAAAGCCCCATGTTTTGTGAAAACCGATTTAGGGTTTGAGTTTGAATTTAGGGATTGTTGCATGATAGTTTGTAATTGGATTGCAATTGATTAATTGTTGTTATAATAGGATGATTAATGGATAAATGGTGTTAATTGAAGAAGAAAATCACTCTCTTAACCTATGTATAAATACCGAAATTTATAAGAGTTTTAGGGGTTTCCATGTGTTTGGTTTAATTGATGTTTAATTGATGGAATATAGTTGCAAATGGTGTTAGTTGATAATAGGATTTAATTGAGAATTTTCTAAAAATATTTTATGTAATGTAAGAGACGAAGAACTCGTCATAAGTTGAAATATAGAGTTGTTATGAAATGAATACATGCATGAAAGTGATTCTCGTTAGATATAGTTTAATGATGTAAAATTTGAACGAGATCCGACAACTTTGAAAATTGTGTAAGAGACGAACAATTAGACGTAAGTAATAACCGAGAAGTCGAATGAGATTTCTAATTTGATATTATTGTTTATGATGGACTTAAGAACAACTTTGTAGTTGATGTCATGAGCTTTCGAGCTATTATAATACGAGCTATAGTGATAGTCGAGAACTAGAACGCGAAGTGAATAACTTGTTGGTTTAGTAATTGTTAGTTGAAAGCCGACGTTTAGAACGTCGTGCTATTGGACGAGTTTTGAGAAGGAGTTTGTCACGTACGAGAATACGTGATGACTGCCTTGAGGGTCCAGTTTCTAAAGAAATCGAATTCGAGAGCTTAGAACGAACCTAAGACGTTATACGTCGAATCTATCAAGCAACTAGGGTTTTCGCGGCAGTTTTGCGACCCTCGCCGGAAACTGTAATAACTTCTAGCTCGTTTATCGGATTTACGATCCGTAAATTGGAGCGTAAACTAGACACCCCAAACTTTCCAACGGTACAGGGCTCAACCCCTGTTTCCAGATCCTCTATTCTGAGCAGTCCCCAGAGTTACTGTAATGCGCAGTAAAATTTCAGATTCTCTTCTTCTAAGTTGTTTCGTTCGCAACTTAGTTTCTTTCGATCGTTTAAGCCGTAATAACTAACGACTATCTTCCTACTGACCCTAGAGTCAAGTATGGAGCCTTGAGTGATAAAACCAGTCGAGATCTTATCTCTTATCCGTTCAAATAAAGAAGTAGTAAGCAAGAAATTTCATAAGTTGTTTAATGAACTAAAATGTAATTCTTTCCTAAGTTGATTCTTTCCAACTTAGTTCCTTATGATCTTTAAGTCATATTAAGCTATCGACTACCCTCTCTACTGACCTAAGAGTCGAGTATGAGACCTTTCGAGTTCTAAACGGGATTTGTTCGAGTCTCGTTCCCGTTTAAGTAAATTGAATCTAGTAAGCGTGCAAATGCCTAAAGAATGAAACGACTAAAACTTATTTCGATTCTCTTGATCGATTATCTTTTACGACCGATTTTAAGTAATATTATTTTACGATGAAGGAGGAAGCCAGCAGTAAAGAAAGGACGGAAGATCTGAAGATTGGAAGCTAGTGCTTTTAGTTCTGTATTACGAGGTGGGCTTTTATCTATATCAAATAAAATATGGGTTTTTCCACAACTCGAAAGTATTATTTATCGCTTTGATAATTGTGTTTTCAAAGTGATAATCTTGGCATAAACTGTTTCAACTATTTTATGTGAGTTCTCTTGTACCTATCTGAGTTAACCTTCGGGTTTACCAGATTTCTGAGTTAACCTTCGGGTTTTCCAGACTTTTAGAGTTAATCTAACTAGGTTAACTAACGATCGGCTCTGAGTTAGCTGCTAAGTGCTTTCCAGAGTTAGTGCACTTTGTAACCTGTGGTGTATGTGGTATCCTGTTGAGGGGTAACCAGCCACGGTGAATTAGCTTTGGTCAAGATTGAACATAACATACTCTAAAAATGTTTGCGCAAGCTGCTTTATACAAATCAGTCAGAAAATGTTTAGTAGGCATTGGCCTTTTCAACCAAGAAGAACACTATACGGGTTTTCGATCAACTAACTTGCTATATTCGCCTTCAGTCCTGCTCTTATTTTCAGGTATTTGTGGTTTAATTATTTTTAATTGCCTTAATCGATTTAGGGTTTTCCTTTCTTTCTTCTTCCTGTTTTTGGGGGAATTTCTCTTCATTCTTTTGGGTGCAACAAAATACAAGTTACCCAGATTTGATGTTAAATCAGCATCTATTTCTCTGTATTATTACCAGCATCGGTAACTTGCAACTAACAGATTATCTCTCTTTTTTTTTAATCCAGCCTGCATTTTTCAGATGGATCTTACCTCTGTTGTAGTGCACTTTGGTGGTGTATGGATTAATGATTTGTACCAAGGCGGTGATAAGTTTTTCTAAGCAAAATTCACTCAAATATAGGTGGTGTTGAACACTTTTTTGGATTATGTGTAGTATCTTGTTTGGTTGGTTCTCCAATAGAAGATGGTAGTTGTGTACATCTTAATGTAACTAATGATGTTGAGCTCAATTTTGCTTTGGAGAATGGTGTTAGAAGATTCTATGTCACTGTCACATCACCTGTGAATCCTTGTAACCAACCAGAGGCGACGAATCTAAAAAGGAAACATGTTGATAAGTCATCAATTGATGAGTCCTATGTTGGTGATCATTGTCAATCTGGTGAGGACAAAGATGATGACGATGACGATTTTGATCCAGATGATGTTGTTAGTAATGACACTTTGGATGATGAGGATTCATATCAATATGATTCCTTTTACAACGACAGGGAGCATGCTCCCCTTTTCCATCCATTCCTTCACAACACTCAATTTCTGACTCCTCTTTCCAATAATTTACCTCCCCGTAGTATTTACCATCCTCAACAAGTGAGTTCTAATAAGCCACCCACAGATAGGACACACTTGGATCAAACAATTGTACCTGTTACGGATTGTAGTATCGAGGGTGACTTCCAAATGAAGTTCAGTACCGATGATTTGGCTTTAGGTGCTATGTATATTGATAAACCAAGCTTGATGTATGTTGTTGGTCTTTATCATTTGACTAATAAGTGTGAGTTTTCAGTTAAGCGTTCAAGTGGAACGCAATATTATGTGCATTGTAAGTTTCCTGATAGTTGCCAATTTTATACGCGGTCTGCTCCTTCTTGTGCAAAGGGTATTTGGAGATTCACACATTGGCAAGCACCCCATACATGTGAGTTGGACTTGAGAGTTAGTAAGCACCGGACCATGTGCTCCAGTGTTGTTGGTGCTTTTTTTGCTCCCCGTCTAATGGTTCGAGGTGCTATTTTGCGCCCCAAATAAATAATACACTATCTTCAATCAGAATTTGGTTTCAAGGTACGTTGTTTATTTTTTTAAATAATTAACAATAATTATTTGTCATTTTTGGATACTGCTTATGCGTGTGTTTTTATTTTCTTTGAATAAGACTTTTGTCAAAGTAGGTCACTGTAATTTGTTAATTAACAAAATTATCTCTTACCTATTTGTTCATCCACAAATATATTTCAAAGTATTCAGTTTTACAGTTGCACTTCTACTATAAAATGACTTACAAATTTATACCAATATCTTTTAGATATCATATTCTGTAGCATGGGCTGCACGTAGGGGTGAGCATTCGGTTATTCGGTCACCGAATTGCAAAAACCAAATTAAAACTGAATTATATAATAAATAACCGAATCCGAACCGAACATGGCTAAAACTGAACAAAACCGAACCGAAATATTTCGGTTCGGTTTCGGTTAAAACCAAATAAACCGAAATAAATACACAATATATTTTTTACATTTTAAATAAATAATGAACATTCAATATTCAATATTCCAAATCCGCAAAAAGTAATAATCCAAATTCTAAAAATCTTTAACCAAACATAAATAAATCAGTGATGTTTGTTGATGTTGCAGGTCCAAAATTCCAAACATCTTAACCAAAACATAACCAAAATTCCAAAACATATATATAAAAATTAATAATAATCATTTTAATTTTTAAATATATATAAAAATTAATAAATTATTAAATTAATTATTAATTCGGTTCAGTTTTCGGTTAACCAAATATTTTTTTTCGAAAACCATATCCAAACCGAAAAACCGAAAAGTTCAAAATTCAAAACCAAAATCAAACCGAAAACCAAATTAACCGAACCGAATTAGTATTTCGGTTAGGTTCGGCTCAGTTTTTCGGTTTTAACCGAATTCTGCTCACTCCTAGCTGCACGCAATCGTGCCATTCAACAGATATACGGTGACAGTGATGACTCCTGCAGACGATTGTCTGGCTTCTTACATATGACTGAAACTTGTAATCCAGGTTATGTGGTTTCTTTGCAAACTGATGAGGATAATGTTTTTGAATTTGCATTCATGGCTCTCAGTGCTTGTATTTTCAATTTTGCATCATCATGTCGTCGTGTTATCTGTGTTGATGCTACTCACTTGAAAGGTAAGTTCAAAGGAGTTATGTTTGTAGCGGCGTCGAAGGATGCTAATGAACAAATTTTTCCGCTTGCATTTGGTATTGGTGATAAAGAGAATGATAGATCATGGATATGATTTTTGTCTGAAGTTAAGAAAGCATTTGTTGAAAAAGATGATTTGGTTATTGTTTCTGATCAATATGTTAGCATTAGCAAAGCGGTTGAGACAGTATATCCTGGAGTAATGCATGGTCTTTGTTATTTTCATATTCAGAAAAATCTTTCAAAATACGGTGTTAATGTTGTCAAGGCATTCCAAAAAGCAGCATCATGTTCTAGGAAGGAGGACTTTTATCACCTAATGAATGTTATAGAGGACATGTGTCCCAAAGCCGCTCGTAGATTGTCTGAGATTGATTCTATTCGTTGGGCTAATTGTTTTTCGCCTGTTAGATGTTATGGTGTCATGACGTCTAATGCTTGCGAAAATATCAATTCAACACTATGCTGGGCCAGAACATTACCTGTGTGCACTCTACTTGACTGTGTTCGTTCTATAATTTGTGGTTGGTTTGTTGAGAGGCGTCAGCTAGGGTTAAGCCGTACACATGAACTTTCTCCTAGGATTGTAGATAAACTTCCTGTTAGAATTGAACAAGGCTTCACAATGGTTGTCGAACCCATTAACTCCACACGGTTTTGTGTGAAGAAATCTGGGAAAAGTTTTATTGTTGATCTAGAGTTATATTCTTGTTCATGCCGAGAGTTTGATCTTAACATGTTCCCTTGTTCTCATGCATCTACTGCAATAAGGTTTATATTCTAAATTTTAATTTCATAATTTTCATATTGTCTTCATAATACTTGTCCTGATGTTTTTCTTGCTTTTGTAGCTCGGCAAAGGAGAAGCCTATATCTTATGTGTCGCATTTCTTCACAACTCGTAACTTGTGTGACATGTATTCTGGTGATGTGAATCCAAATCCATCACGTGATGATTAGATTCTCCCTCCACATGTACGGAATACCATTGTCTATCCTTCTGGTAATTCCCGCCAAGCTGGGAGGCCGAAGACCAAACGTATTTCATCGTACACTGAATCATCCCGATCTTCGTCTCGTTTTTGCTCTAGGTGCAAACAACGTGGTCATTACAATTCTACGTGCACAACACATGTTATTATTTCAAAGCCGGGGAGTACTAAAGCACCCAAACCTGCTCGAAAACCTAAGGCTTGCAGCATTTGTCGTGATACCAATCATACACGCAGGAAATGTACTTATTTGGTTGATGAATTTACTATTGTTGGTGTGACACTCTGTGATGTACTCAACTTGTGTTAGTTTTGAGTTCTTTTCTTTTGACACTCTCTGTTGGATTGATAGTGGACAACATTTATATTATTGACCTTATTCATTTGCCCTTTTCTTTATTTGTAGGATCAAACATGCATCACTCCATCATTACGTTAACTCATGCACGGTATTTCATTCACAAAAATATGTTCCTTAACATGCGCTTAGAAATCGTCACAAATTTGTATTGTAAGCTAAAGCTCGTAATGTCTGCGAGGGCCATTAACCAAATTATATAAGTGTAGGCTAATACACTAACCAGAATAGTATCAGAGTTTGTGCAGTCTCTAAAAATGACACATATTTTTGTGGAGACACAAAAAAAGATACATATTTTTGTGTAGTCTAAAAAAAGAATCAAATTTTTGTGGAGTCACAAAAAAAGTATAATATATTTGTGGAGTCCCAAAAAAAAATTTTGGAGTTACAAACACTTTAATCACAAAAAAAGTATAATATATTTGTGGAGTCCCAAAATAGCATCATACTTTTGTCAAGTCTCACAAAATTACACATATTTTTGTGGAGTCACAAATAAGGATACAACTTTTTGTTAAGTTTAAAAAAATTACACATAATTTTGTGTACTCACAAAAAAAGAGACACATTTTTGTGAAGTCTCAAAAAATTAAACATAATTTTGTTGACTCACAAAAAAAGATACACATTTTTGTGTAGTTTAAAAAAGACTCAAAATTTTGTGCGGTCACAAAAACAACTCAAAATTGTTAGAATTAGCAACATTTTAATCAGTAACAAAATTTTATTACAAAACGTTTGCTCTGGCCATTAAGTAGTCTATTACACTAACCAAATCACTAACAGCAACTTATGCAATCTCAAAAAATCACACATATTTTTGTAGAGTCACAAAACAAAATCAAACAAGTCTCAAATTTTTTTTGGAGTAAAAAAAAATGAATATATTTTTGTTCACTCACAAAACAAGTTTAATTTTTTTGTTGAGTCACAAATAACGACTCAAATTTTGGGTATTCAGAGAAACTCTAAGAATTATATCTGACTTGATACAAGAACATAATACAACATATTTCATTTCATGGAATATACGTAACCCATCCCAAATTTTAGCAGTAACAAAAAGGAAGATAAATATTTAAATCACAAACATACAAATGGCATACACACACCAAATCTTGTTCTAAATAAACCTAAACCTCTACCATTTAAAATCTTCCAACACCAAACTATGCCAAAATGCATAAAATACCTGAGCTATAACATCAACTTCCCAACTCCTAACCAAAAAAATATTTAGTTTAAAAATCCAAGTCCATCAAACCAAAACATAAATCAATTGTTTTTTAAACATCCAACAACTTAACATCTGCGCAGAACTATGTTGACTTTCTAGCTTGCGTACTTCCGTCCATACTGTACTTGAAAATTTTTAGTCCAACAGCCTTCCTATGGTCCACCATGTCTTTCTTAATGAAGCTCGTTGGGAACGATCTCTCCATAATTGACTCCACGGTCCTCAGCGCATAGCCTCCCCGTTTTGAAAGTCTTTGTATTTCTAACTGTCATCGTGGCTTTGTCAATATGGGTGATGTTCCAAGTTGGCTTGCTGTCAAATCTTCACGTGCGTTGTAGAATCCACTGTAAGTGAGGACCTGGGGCAGCCATCATGACAGTGGAACCAAAATGTTGCAGGATTCTTTGATATCTTCAGCATGATACTTGTGTGCCTTTGAGTCGTATATGATCAAGTTATGAGTGGAAAATTCGATCTTCAAAGCGACCTATCCGTAAAGCCCATGGTAAACTGTAACAAGCTGTTTAAACATAGAATATATCTACTCTTAGAAATTGGTTTGAACACTGCGTATCAAGGATACACATTTATCATAATTCACAAACAATATAGAACAACCCATCCGTACACTGTCCATTAAGAAAAATTGATAATCAAATATCTATCACTAACAAAATAGTATCACATTTTGTGCAGTCACATAAAATTATACAAGTTTTCATGAAGTCACAAAAAACGACTCATATTTTTGTTGAGTCACAAAAAAAAAGATTTATTTTTTTGAACTCACAAAAACAGACTACAACTTTTGCGTAGTCACAAAAAAGGCTCAACTTTTTGGTTCTAAAAAATTCAGCTTGCTGTTAATTCTCATAGATGATCCATAGGTGTTTTAGTTATTGGTTATTTCTATGTATATTATTTTTTCAAAAATATCACTTAATCAGAACACTGTTATAACAAATACATGTATTATAATGGCCAGTTAAAAATTACCTGATCATAGTTCCACCACTCTTTCTGATTCTTCCATCCAGGTATTTCAGGATGAACATACTGTGCTAACTTGAACAAGTGTGATACAGAAATTACTTCATCCTCGTTTGGGTTAAACTGTGTCATGATCTCCTTACTGTTATAATGCTGCCACAGCTCGTACAGTTCCTTATGTTGTACAAGAAACATAATCATCAACATAAGAACATGATATCACAACAAACCAATAACTAAAAAAAATACCTCATATAATATACTAACCATAAATCTCGATGATATGATGCCCATTCGTGGATCAATAGACTTAACCTTTGTATATTCTGGAAAGTTGTGCAGGTAGGACAGATACGCCTCGATGTGCGCCAGCTTTAATTCTTGGGTGTCATCCTCTATCACCTTGAACCAATTTCCATCAACAGGAGAAGGAAGTCCTACATTCCTCCTAAAAATTTTGATGTAACAAAATCTCCTTAGTTTGATGCAACACAAATATTCTAAAAATATAGTAATTGACATAATAAATTTAACAATTAATAATATTACGTTGCATTGCTGATCTTGAACTTCAGATAGTCTCCTCCCCATTTCTCATTTTCCATGTATGGATTGCACAACACCGCTGCTTTTCTCCTTGTCCTCACTAATGTCCGGTCTAATTTTAAAGGTCTTTGAGTTTCATCATCCAATGCGCTTGCTGTAGCAGTCTGCTTCCTCGTTCTAGGTGAAGCAGATTCACCTCCACTAGTAGAAATGCTTTTTCCTTTTCTCTTCAGCTGTTCTTTCTTCTTCTCAGCTGCCATTTGTGTCACAGCGTGTGCACAATTGCACGCTTCTTCCACGAATTCAGCTGACTCATCTCCAAAAGCAACATTGTGTATTGGAGTCTTGTACGCAGATGAATTTTTCTGTAGAAGTCCACATACAGAACAAGAGTAAACCTTTCTGATTCCGCAACTACAGAAATACGCAGTAACAAACATAATATCAAATTTCTTAACATTTAGTTAAAAAAAACATCACTTTTTTGTGAATTCACAAAATCAGGATATCAATTATAATAAATTTTGATCAGTAACAAATATTAGAACAGATGTTGTAAAATCAGTAACATCACTTTTGATCAGGATATCAATCATAATAAATTTTGATCAGTAACAAAATCAGCATATCAATCATAATAAATTTTGATCAGTAACAAATATAAGAACAAATGTTGTAAAAGTTAAGGACTTAACATAAAAGTTTTAAGCAGTAACAAAATAAAAACTGCTTTGAATGATAAATCCCAAATATAATAGATAAATCACAATATTTGTGCGCAGTAACAAATGTAACAACACATTTGAATGCTTCAAACCCACCCAAACAAAGATTTGCTAAAAAACTATCTACACAGTGTAATGTATATTGCGTAGTGACAAACCTCAGTTTGTACTAGCCCACAATGATGTTCTCAACCACTCCTACTAGCTCGGTATCATTGAATTCACCCCCGGTCAAATGTGACGGTGATTCACGAGTTAATTGTTTTTTTGCCTAAAACATAAATAATATCAATCACATATTCTACATGTACATTATAAAATTTTTAGAATAAACATGCAATTCTAACTTAAAATTTCAACATACATAATACCTCATCACTTTTCACTCCTTCCTTACAAACACTCACATCCTTTTTTGGTCCAACATTTGTCATAGGGCTTCCAAGATTCACTGGCTGCTGCTGAGTTACAATCTGCAACATCACAAATTTTTGGGTTATATGCTTTCAACAACAATTTTTAAATATAACATTAAACTAAAACCTCCTCTGTTATTTTGCTGAAAAGTTTCGAAGGTGATTCTTTAGCCTTATTCTCCTTTGATTTGCTTTTCTGTTTTTTCATTGTAAGACCAAATCAATATTAAATTCTTAATGCAAAAATAAAATTTCATCTATTCAAATCACCAAATTTACTGTCTCTCTAAGTCGGTTTAGCCGTTCCTCTTCTTCTTCATCTACCTCTATCACAACATCTGGACCATCCTTCATTCCACTAACACCTTGCCCAGATTTATCCACTACAACATGAACCCCAGGTAGCACCTTCTCCTGCAAAAAGCAACCGATTCAGCTAATATAGCTTATTATTTATATTTTATAAATCTCACTTCTTACCTCCACATCTTACCCCTAGTTTCTTCATAACAATACATGCGGTTACATCGACAAACTTATTAACCACCTCGTCACTCATCAAGATCGATGTGATTAATTTTGTTGCCTCCTTCACACTGATAAAATCCCCAGAATTCATTGCCACTTCTTTACATCTCTTTTTCACAGCCACAGCTCTATCATCCATTTCAGCTTCTTCATTGTCGGACAATGACAATGCTGGAACAATCACATCGTATTTGGGAAAATGCATCTTAAAAGGCTCTCATTCTTCTTCCAATGTTTCCCAATAAAAAGGACTCCAGTTCATCGTCAGATGGCTTCAAGGTCCCCTCTATCTTTATTTAAACAAAAAAACAAAACAAAAGGACAACCAATTAACATTTCTATAACTCATTCAACAAATTTAATTTACTTATTTAACCGAATATTTACCTCTTCAATCATTTCCAGCAGATGTCCAAGGGATGATGAATAATCATATCTCAACATCCTGGGAATACAAGTTTCATTCCTCAGTCCAAATTCCTTCCTTACCTCAGGAAATGCACACATGATCCTGCCTTGTTGCCAAACAACCACAACAACAAAACACCAATAAAAATACATCAACTCCGAAAGATTTAGTAAGATAAAATATAATCACATAAAAAACAATAAAAGACATCAAGTCAGATGCAATAAAATAAAAGAGCAATTTTCAATTAAAAAAACATACCAAGAATGCAGTGACGAATCCATTAACATGATATCTTGTACTCTTCGTTTCCCCTTTCCTATGCGTTTTGATTGAATCCAGGTTCTGTATGAGGTGTTGGTATGCCAAACTACCCCAAGGGAAAGCCTCCCATAGCTCTTCATTCTCCACTAAAGCCCAAATTCACACATCAATTGTCTTAGTTTTTTGCACTCCAAGAAGAACATTATATACAAACAGAATTTTTGATGCTTTTAAATATTCCTCCCCAGTCCTAAATTTCGACGCCTTGTAATCATCCCACAACCTTCCGAAACTGGTTTTTGTTGCCACATACCAAGTCGCATACAACGAATTCGGACCGATCAAATGTCTCTTTGTATGAGGGTTGAACTCCGAGCCTCCAAATCGAAGCCCAGTAACAAGTGCAAATTCCTGACGCTGAAACTTCACCACCTTCCCCTTTACAAAAAAACATAACTCCCAAGTAGTGTATGCTTCTTCCTTTTTCTTCACTATTTGGTAAGTCATGAGCTCGTGTACTGTGCTCATGGACTTCCCCAATTTTCCCGGGAAATCATAAAACTTGCCAAAATAGGAATTTTCAAATTTATTGAAAAGCATCGCGCCATTATTGTTTAATGTCGTTCGAATGCTACTGAGGATCTCCTCTTTGCAATGGTGATTCACCCTTTGGGTAACTCCTTGCAGCATTGGCCTCTTGAACCTCCAGCCATCCTAAATACAACAATAGTACATTTTACATTAACAAATTTTATACAAATATTTTCATCAGTTATAGAAAATATTTTTAGGATTAACTACTAAGGAGCCATATTTTGGGTATTTAACAAAGAATTTAAAAACACCCTTCCACAAATTGAACAGGGATAAGATGTAAAATAAAGATTTCAAGCAGTAACATGATATCTGTCTTTTTTTGGAAGTAACAAATTTTTGAAACATATTTATAACCAGTAACAGAGGTTGTAACATATTTTTTTCAGATTGACATACAAAAGTAAAATTTTAACTTGTTACAAAAAATAAATGCATCAAAATAGTTCATTAACCAAATTGGGGCATGAAGCATACTATTCTTTAAGATTATTATACAACAAGCATACAGAGTTTTGTGGATGCACCAAAAAATTTGATTTATAGCATTAACAAATTACTTTCAACTTTTGTTAAATAACAAAACAATTTTAAATATTTTGAAGCAGTAACATTTTTGCCACCATTAACAAAAAAAAGACTGAACTTTTTCGGATTTCAAAAAAATTTCTCATATAACCAAACACACACTTACAAGTTCATAGAGTTTAAATGATGAATTAAAGCATTACCAAGTTAATGTCAACTTGTGTTAAGTAATAAAAAAAAGACGAGTATTCTTGCTCATTACCAAAAAAACTAATTATCAACAATGTCAACATCTGAAATTCGTTGTTTGTTTGTCTTATTTTACCAAAAAACACTTCACACGTGCATCTTTATTCATAAAAAACATAGATCCATAACAGATATACCTTTTCAATTACATTTGAACATAAAATGAATTCAACTTTTCGTGGACCACTTATGTGGGGCTTAAAAATAGTACAGGAAGACTATAAAAATAATGTTGAAGTTATAGAGTTCCTCAGATTTCAAAAAAGCTGGAAAATTTCACTACCAAACCTATTCCAAGTTCAATACTACATAACTCACCGGTAAAGGTACCTCCATTTGTGTATCAGTTGTTGGAATGATTGTACCTAGGGTTTGCGTATAATCTTCGCCGGAATCAGAGATCTCGCCTGACATTTTACTACTCTATGCAACCACAACACATTTACAAATGAAGGGTTTTTTTGACAACAAAAACACATGAAAAAATTGAATTTTGACAAAGAATTTTACTGAAAGGATGTAAACTATACCTTTTATCGAATGTTGTCGCTCGGTATTTGAGATTTCAGACAGAAATCGTCGTCGAAGAAGAAGAAGAAACCCTGGTTTTATAGAGTGAAAATGGAACGAACATTTTCGAATTAATTTGACTTATGTAATAAAAAAGTGAAATACCTAGATAGAAAATGACATCGACGAAAGGATGAACACTATACCTAAACCATGGATGTCGCTCGGAAAGTCAGATTTTCCACCGAAATCATCGTCGACAGGAGAAGAGAAGCTCTGCTGTGTAGAGAGAGAAAATGAAACACGACTAATTTTGAATTCTGGAAGAAATGGAACCGCGTACTTCTTCTTTTGTTACTGTACAAGCAATTGGGTTAATTCATGAGGTAAGGGTAAAATTGTCAACAAGTGCTAAATTTTTAAGTTTTTATAAGGAGTGCTAAATTTAAAAAAAATTATCTAAGAAGTGCTACTTATAAAATTCTCTCATTATTAATTATGGTTGTACATTTACAAGCATAATCTATTTGCGAAAGCAAATGCCATCAATAATAATTAATTGCAATAACATCCAAAATCAAAGTAACCAAATCATGCAATAAAATATAATGATCATGAAGTCGCCTAGCAACTATAAATTTCAATACGACTCCTCCGTCATAAACATAAAATCTTACTACAATTTATTTTTTGTAAGTTCGAAATGGCTTCTTTTATCACTGTCCATTTCCTTCTCATTTCCCTGTGCTTTGCTGCCCTCTTTACACCTCATCAATGTAAGACTCTTAGTGTTAACAGTTTTCTCTTCTTTTCTTTTTTGTACAAGGATTAATTTAAAGAGTCTTACATCTGTAGAAATTAAGTTTTTGAAAACACTCCGTGCGAATAAATGAGATTAATTCAATAGGGTGTTGTTGTTTTGATTTAATTTAATATTTAAACAGGCATAAGGTATGATGGGGATAATATAAGCGTTGGAGTGAAAAAAGGAGGCAGTTGCGGAACGAACCCTTGCAGTGATGGAGGGCGTTGTACTTGTTGTAAACCAACTGGGGCTTGTTATAGATATCCATGGCAGTGCGATCAACGTTGTCATGATTAATTAATTCTTACTTCATTTCATACAACTATTGTTATTTTTAATTACTCATTAATACAGTATTATTCTATTTTGGAATTCTTAATAATTGTGTCATTGTGTCTTCTTTCGTTTTTCCAATTTTTATTTACCATAACACTGAATTTTCGTTTTCATACTCATTTTTCGGATTTCTATATACAGTAACATTAAATCAAAGACCGTACCACATTGAAATTATTTGAATCTGAGTTTTTTAGCCTGAAGCATTAACCACTCTATCGTTAATTGCTAAGCCGCACATACAATTATAATTGAACACGAGACCTTTGACTTTCAGACTTGTTTTCTAAATTTCAACTTAAGAAAAGTTTTATCTTACAAAAATATTCAACAAAGGTTAAAATTGAGTAGATTAACACGTCGGACTGTCTCACAATTTACTGCACTGCATGTTTGGTTGACGGTTCACCTCAAGTTTAACTTTAAGAAAAAATAATCTTACAAATATATTCAACAAAGAATTGAAATCTGAGCAGATTTTCTGACAACTTTTCGCATAAATTGGCATCATCTTATGTAAGTAAATTAATTTAATCATTGTGACAGAAGTTACATGGTATTTCAAAAATTATTGTGATAGACATCCATCATAAACCTACTCGTTGTAAAATTTTGCTTGAGGTCTATTTAATCATTGGGATCTCACCATTTTTTTTTATCAAAAATGAGGATAGACCTCCACTCTTAGAACTCCTTGTTGGAGATGCTCTTATCTAATTAAGAAAGGCAAAACGAATTTAAAAATTGAATTACACAGAAAATTGTACTACAATATAATTTGTATTCATAAGAGAAAATTATAAATAAAAAAACCAAAATTTCAAATTTTAGAAAAAAATCATAAAGAATAGCGGTATGTTGTTTCGATAGATATGCATACCAACTAATAAGGTCTTTCAACAGTCACAAAAGTTCATAATTATGAAGGTCTTTTGAGAAATTATACAACTTTAGATCCATAAATTTTGGTTTTTCATATATTTAACCCGAAGGCAACATAATATATAATTCAGGTCTCGTAAATAAAATTTTGTCATAATTTTAGTTTGTAAGTGATTTCGGCCACTGTTAAATTCAATTAGCAACGCATGCTTGTTCCGTCTCTCTTAACTTGTCCTATTTTTTTTTTTTTGGACGTCCCATTACACTTGTTTTAGTTTTTTTTTTTTTTTTGAAATAATTAAGGAAATTAGTTACTTTTTGTGAAATAATTAAGGAAGGGTTCAATTAGTTTGGCTAATTAGACTCACTTTACATCTTTCAACCTACTTTTCTCCTCATTTATTTTCTATGGCATTCACTATTCACACTCTCTACCCACTTTATTCTACTATTTGTACTCACTTTATTTCACTATTCACACTCTCGCTACCCATTTTATTCCACTTTAATAACTCCACTAAACTCACTTTTTCTCCCTAATTGTTTTCTCCTTAATTCCGTGCCAAAAAAAAAACTAGAAAAAGTCAAGCGGGACGGAGGGAGTAAATTTCCTCTAAAAATGAAGTAAATTGAATCTTTATTAAAAAAAAGAGCAAAAAACAGTTGCGTACGGCAATCTCAATCATAAGAAGGGGATCGTCGCACATTCGTTCCTATTTTACCATGTTGGATCAAATTAAGCTATAAATTTTAGACGCACTCATGTGCATAAGTCTCCACCATTTGCACAGTACCCGGCTCCGATTTTACGACTCTGTCTTCGCTCCGATTACTAAAATAAGATGATCGGTAGGCAAAAATTTGAATTTTTCAGCTCGCTCCGAGGCCTTCGGCTCCCCTCACTCGAATCTTGACCAAAGAAGAAGCGGCAAACAAAAAAAAGGGTAAAAAACTAAAATTAAAAAAAAAAAAAACTGGAAAAAGAATTGGTCAGAGGGGGTTGACCCGGGTCAAACAAGTCGGGTTGGGTTAGGCGGGGCGGGTTATGCACGGTGGAACAGTTCCACAGGAGTTTTTGTCTAAATTTTTATTCTGTAAATTGTACTCCATCTGTTCGTATAAAGATATCCAGTTTGGAACAGTAATCAAATATTACTACCCTCTGCCACTGATTTATCAACCCAAAATAATTAAGCTTTATTTAAAATTCCCTAATTAAATAATTAAAACACAAAATTAAAACCCCACACCCCATCAGAATCTGCCCAATCTATAAACATACTGCCCAAAGCCCCAAACCCATTTCATCTTCGATCCATCATCTCTCTCAATTTCTACCCTAGATCTCTCCATCATCTCTCTCAATCATCTCTCAATTTTGCAGCCACTCTTTCCATCATCTCTCCCGAACACCATTCTCTTCACCATTTTTCCTAATCTTCTCTCAATTTCTGCCCTTTGATATGTCTTTCTCAGATCTCAGCTACTTATCACCACCTAAATCTCTCAAATCGAGCGAGAAGATCCCTAGATCTATGATGAATTTCTCTGAAAGTCCTCCATTTCTGCTCGAATAGACGGATGAATTTATGTCGAGCTCATCTGAAACCATTTTCGAGATGGTTTCTGAAACCATTCTCGATTCTGATTTCCTCTCATCTGCAATGCCGGCGAAAGTCACAGATCTGGATTGCTTGGTGTCGGAAAAATCAGTCACCACTATCGATTTTCTCTCTTCCGCGACGCCGCAAAGATTTGCATTTACTTCGTGCTCGGTTCCAGACTCTGATTCGGAGATGTTCGATTCTCATCTCCTCTGTTCTGTGACGCTGGCCATTTCTGCCGTCTCTTTCTCTGCATCAGATGTTGGTGACGTGGTGCCGGAAAAACCATCCAGGGTGCCGGAACGATCTGAGAGCCCAACATCAGTGTGTGCAAAAAAGGCCAAAATCCTATCTTCGGCCGCTGACTATCAACGCACCGTTGAATGCCGGCCACCAGCTTATATGACGCCGGAAGAACAATACAACTACTTGATCTCTGAGTGCGCAGAGCTAGCTGCAAAAAAGGCCGAAATCCTTGCTTGGGCTGCTGACTACCAAAACTAGGTGATTTTGTTCTTATTTATTTTTTGTGTTAGGGGCTGGTGATGCCATGTTCTTATTTATTTTTGGTGTTGGGGGCCGGTGATGCTTATGATACTTCTGCCTCTGATGATTTTTGTGAAATCTGAGGCTTTGATGGTTATATGATGTTGCTTTGATGGTCATATGATCTGTTCTATGCTCCTATGATGCTTTTGCCTATAATGATTTCTCTGAAATCTGAGGCTTTGATAGTTATATGATGATCTCTATGATGGTTCTGTCTATGATGGTTATATGATGATTTTTGTTTGTTTGTGAATGATGAATTATCTTATTTTCTGTCCTTATCATATGATGCCACCACTAGGTTCATAAATACCTAATTTAGGAGGTTGATATATGATTTATAAATAGTCAATGATGCAAAAAGCTCAAAAAATTTTCATTAAAACTGTTGAGACTACAAACCTGTAACACCCTAATCTAATTAAGGCATTAAAATAAAATTTAAAAATAATATTCAATATTTTAGAGAAATATTTGCAGCGGAAAATATGAGTAAATTTTTTTCCTTGGATAAAGAGTAATAATTAACTTAGTTGGAAGAAGACGAAATATTTTATTTAACCAAATGATGGCAAAATCCCAACAATCACATGCAACACGTACGAAAAGGAAATAAAGTAAATGCAGAATATAGAATTCTAATGTCTTAGGAAAATAAAATAAAATTTCTATTTATTTTGACTCGTCATTCGATACGTCCACGCCTCCGACTTCAAATACCTGAAAAATTTTAAGTTTGGGGATAAGTATACGCGAATATACTTAGTGTGGGCAGTTATACCAAATATTGTCCAATTTAATAAAACAGAGGCACGTAGTGAATATTAAAGTCAAATAATACGCAACAAAGAGTGAGAGCAACTTAATGGACAACTCAACACGGTCCACTCAACACTAAATGTCAACGTACAAGGCGTCAATAAGTAAGAGCAAAGTCAATGGACAACTCAACAGGTCCTGCTCATCAAGTGATATCAAATATATTGTACGCAAGTGAGAGCAAGTCAATGGACAACTTAACACGGTCCGCTCAACACTTAAAGTCAAATAATCACATACGACAAATCACACCGTATTAAAAAGGACAAAGTAAGTCAACAGTATAAAGTTAAGTAAGATCTCACACCTTAAATTTGAGCACAAAAGATCCAAACAAATCAAATAGCAGACGAGGATCCTAGTTGCGCCGCACCTAATAATGCAAGTATTAGTAATAAGAAACAAGGGCCGATTTTATCCTCAAGAAAAATAGTCTAATTAATTAAATTATTGAACCATTTGACATTACTTGTTTTTGCAAATGTCTTTTAATCTCTTGAATTACAAATACGTTAAAAGAAATTAAATAACACTATTACTATATTAATCTGCTATACTTTATGAATAATTATATATATCTCAAAGGAAACTAGTTAATATCACTATATTATTTAGTAATTTACCTAATTCAGATTTCTAGATTTCCCTTTCGATTTCTCCTTCTCTGATACTAAATTGAATTGAAATTATGTATAGAAAAACAAACCATTAACCTCTTATATCTACTGTTTATACGGTTAGTTATACATAGAATGATACAAACCCATATATTACGTTATTATATAAATATGCATATATATATATATATATATATATATATATATATATATATATATATATATATTATTCCAAATATTGAAGTGTTATAATTATTTTTTTGACTATTCTCTGCTACTCTATTCTTGACACTTAGACTCCATCAACATAAAGAACCAAAATTCCCAAACTTATTTCTCTATCTTCTCGTTTCTATGTCCTTATTTATAAATTTTTCGGTGGTATACGGTATGTATATATAGATATAACTATCTTTATCGTCTGCATAAAGCTTCTGCAATATGCGTGTGTATAAATATATGCGATTAAATTAACATTCACAAATCCTACTTTTCATCTTCTTCTTAAATCTTTCTCTCCTCTCGTCGGTACGCATGCACACACACACACACACACACACACACACACACACACACACATATATATATATATATATATATATATATATATATATACCATCGCTATGTTATTTTCTTCAATTTTATAAAATAGTGAACCAATCCTTCAACAAAAACTCTGCTATATTTTCTTTTCCTAAATATGAAATTATGAATTGACTTTGCCAACTAAAAACCACGAAACAACAAGGACGAAGTGTTTTTCTTATTGCTATCTATTTAATATTCATATGATTAAGAGTTTGCTAATATCTATAGAATAATATGTATAAAACAAACAGATCTCTAAAAGAAATTAGTTATAAAAACTGGAATCGAATATCTCACCGGTGGAGTTGATACCCGATGAGTTAATAGACAGAGAATGCAATAGAGTTTCTTTAGAAAAACAGCCGCCGATCGGAATTTTTTTTTTTTGAGAGATTGTGAATTGATGGTGAAACCGGATGTAAAAAAAAACTAGGGTATATAGTGGTTTAAAAAGAGTTTAAATTGGAGTAGGAGTCTAAAATGATAAACACAACTTTTTTTTTGAAATTTAAATTCTAATTACCCCATTATTATTATTATTATTATTATTATTATTATTATTATTATTATTATTATTATTATTATAGTTAGGAAAATAAAAATAAAAATAATATCTTATGACAATTAAATTCGTCTAGGGCGCGACTTAGACTACCTCATAACTCGATTAATAAATTTCACATTTAAGAAATAAAAAGGAAATACGAAATTTCGCAATTAAAATAATGTAAATAAAAGGGATTTGGAAACGGGTCGTTACAACCCTACCCACTAAAAGAAAATTTCGTCCTCGAAATTAAACTTACTTGGTTCTCAATTGGGGTAATGGGCTAAGATTTCTTCCTCACGCTCCCAAGTAGCTTCTTCGGGTCCATGTCTAGTCCATTGAACTTTGATTAAGGGTATTTGCCGACCCCTAAGAACATGGACTTTGCGATCAAGTATAACACTTGGTCCTTCCTCGTATGTCAAGTCCTTGCTAATTTGGAGATCTTCATGGTGAACCACATGATTAGGGTCATGCAAGTATTTTCAGAGCATTGACACATGAAACACATTATGGACGGCAGAAAGTTCGGGGGGTAAAGCTAGACGATAAGCTACGTCCCCTATTCGCTCCAAAATTTCAAATGGTCCAACAAAACGAGGCCTCAACTTTCCCTTCTTTCCAAATCTTAAAACTCCTTTCATTGGTGCCACCTTGAGGAACACCTTCTCACCAACATCAAAATACAACTCTCTTCTTCTTTTGTCGGTATAAGACTTTTGCTGATCTTGGGCCGCCTTAATTCTCTCTTTAATCTTTTCAACAACTTTCACAGTTTTCTCGACAATCTCGGGGCCCAACATTTTCCTTTCTCCAACTTCGTCCCAATATAACGGCGACCTACACTTTCTTCCATAAAGTGCTTCAAAGGGAGCCATACCAAGGCTTTGCTGATAACTATTATTGTAGGCGAACTCAATTAAAGGTAAGTGAGTCTCCCAATCGCCTCCAATGTCGATCACACAAGTTCGCAACATATCCTCCAATGTCTGGATAGTTCTTTCGAATTGGCCGTCCGTTTGAGGGTGGTATGCAGTAGAGAAATTCAATTAAGTTCCCATTGCTGCGTGCAAACTCCTCCAAAATTTGGATGTAAATCTTGGATCTCGATCAGATACAATCGAAGCAGGCACTCCGTGTAATCTCACAACATTATCCACATACAATCGCGCAAGTCGATCCATTGAAAATGTCATTCTCACAGGCAGAAAATGTGCTGATTTAGTAAGCCAATCCACAATCACCCAAATGGCATCATGTCCTTTCACATTTTTCGGAAGTCCAACGACAAAATCCATTGTAACTCTTTGCCATTTCCACACGGGGATCGTTAATGGAACTAGCAATCCTGCCGGCCGTTGATGTTCCGCTTTAACCTTTTGGCACGTCAAGCATCTCCCAACATATTCGGCTATAGATCTCTTCATTCCTCTATACCAAAATGTCCTTCGAAGATCTTGGTACATCTTGGTACTACCAGGATGCGCGGTGTATGGAGTACGATGCGCCTCATCCAAAATCTCTCTTATCAGATCTTTATCCTTGGGCACACATATTCTATTTGCAAAGACTAGTGTCCCATCTTCCGAGATTGAGAAATCTATCAACTCCCCATTTATTCTCCGACCCTTGATCTTTTGCAAGAACTCATTGGTCTCTTGGGCTTTCTTGATTCGATCTCTCAAAGTAGGTTGAACACTCAAAGCAGCCATTATAGCCTTTCTAGCGGTCGGGGTCACCACTTCAACACCCAACCTTTCAAATTCTCTTGCAAGAACTTCTTCTTCAGTGATCATCGCATTGAGACGTCCTTCACCCTTTCTACTGAGGGCGTCGGCCACCACATTTGCCTTTCCGGGGTGGTACAGTATTGTACAATCATAGTCCTTCACCAACTCCAACCATCTTCTTTGTCTCATATTGAGTTCTTTTTGAGTGAAGAAGTACTTCAAACTTTTGTGATCAGTGTATATCTCACATTTACCACCATACAAGTAGTGCCTCCAAATCTTAAGTGCGTGTACCACCGCTGCTAACTCCAAATCGTGAGTGGGATACGCAAGCTCATGCTTCTTTAATTGTCTCGAGGCATAAGCAATAACCTTTCCATTTTGCATCAATACACATCCAAAGCCTTGTAACGATGCATCGGTGTATATGACAAAGTTTCCGGAACCATCGGGGATAGTCAAAACCGGAGCCGTGGTTAACTTACGCTTCAACTCTCGAAAACTTTATTCACACCTTTCAGTCCAAACAAACTTCGTCTCCTTCTTTGTCAAGTTAGTCATTGGTCCCGCTATTTTCAAAAATCCCTCGATGAATCTTCGATAATAGCCCGCGAGTCCAAGAAAACTTCTAACTTCGCCCGCATTAGTAGGTGCCTTCCAATTACTAACGGCCTCCACCTTTCTCGGGTCTACCTCAATTCCTTTAGCCGTTACTACATGTCCGAGAAAAACTACTCGATCCAACCAAAACTCACACTTCTTAAAATTTGCATACAATTTCTCCTTTCTCAAGATCTCTAGGACAATTCTGAGGTGCTCCTTATGTTGCTCTTCATTCTTAGAGTAGATCAAAATGTCATCAATAAATACTATGACAAACTTGTCCAAGTACGGGTGAAAAACCCGATTCATCAAATCCATAAATACGGCTGGCGCGTTTGTCAAACCAAAAGGCATCACTATAAACTCATAGTGACCGTATCTCGTACGGAAAGCCGTCTTTGGTATATCACACTCTCTCACCTTCAATTGGTGATATCCAGACCTCAAATCGATCTTTGAAAATACACCAGCTCCTCTCAGCTGGTCGAACAAGTCTTCTATCCTTGGCAGAGGATATCGATTCTTGATCGTGAGACAATTCAATTCTCGATAATCAATGCACATACGCATCGAACCATCCTTCTTCTTAACAAAAAGAACGGGCGCTCCCCATGGAGATACACTTGGTCGTATGTACCCTTGGTCCAAGAGCTCTTGTATTTGCACCTTCATCTCTTGCAATTCCTTCTGTGCCATTCTATATGGTGCCTTTGACATCGGTGCCGCGCCTGGCATAAGGTCGATTGTGAATTCCACTTGCCTATTCGGAGGTAATCCCGGCAACTCTTCGGGGAAGACATCTCCATAGTCTCGCACAACTGGCACCTTTTCGATAGACGGTCCATCTTCTTCTACTCCAACTATACTTACCAAATAACCTTGACACTTGCCTTTCTTTAGCATCTTCATAGCCTTCAAAGCTGATATCACAATTGGTGCTCGTCCAACTCTTGCTCCATAGAAGGTGAACTTCTTTTCGTTTGGTATCTCAAACGCCACATCTCTCTCTCGACACTTGATTGTTGCGTAGTTTTGGCTTAACCAATCCATACCAAGAATCACGTCGAAATCTTGCATATCTATGCAGTAAAGGTCGGCTTCTAATTCCCTACTTCCAAAATCCAACTTAAGATCTCGAACAATTCGATCGGTACTTAGACTATCGCCTGAAGGGATACTTATATTTAAAGCTAGGTTCTCTACTTCGCAGGCAATATTCTTCATACGACACAACTTGGATGAGATAAAAGAATGAGAAGCTCCAGAATCAAACAAAACTACAACAGGAGTTCCAAGAATGGACAACATACCAGTTATCGTGTCACTGTCCTTGTCCGCCTCTTGCTGAGCTAAGGCAAAGAAACGAGCATTCCCTTTTCTCTCAGGTCCCTTGCTTCCTCCATTTCTTGGCCCATTGTCTTGCCTCTTCGGACAGTTGTGGTAGTTGTGCCCCTTCTCATAACAGTAATAGCAAGCTCCCATGCCCATCAAGCACTCTCCATTATGTCGTTTCTCACATCTGGGACACAACGGCTTAAGTCCGGGTGCTCCAATATTTGGTGCAGCTCTAGAACTTGGGCCGGTTCCAGCATTGCGCACATTTCCGAACCTTCCCTTCTTATTTTGGAACCCACTTTTCCCTTGGTTCCGATTGTCCCAGGTCCGCTTTGCAGGGTTGTCCATCTGTTTCGGTGGAACTTCCACTTCCAGTGCTAACTCCACTTCTTCAGCACGTTTCACCAATTCCCCAAAATCAGTTATCTCATGAGCAGCCAAAATTCTCTTGATATTGGTTCTCAGTCCCTTCTTGAACTTGGCAATTCTATCTTTCTCAGTACTCACCACATGAGGTGCGTAACCAGCTAACTGATTGAATTTCCTTTCATACTCCTCCATAGTCGAATTTCCTTGCTTAAGTTCATAAAATTCCCTCTCTTTCTTCTCACGGAAGGAGCTAGAGCAATACTTGTCCATGACAATTTTCTGAAAAGTAGCCCAAGATAGTAGTGGAAGGTCCTCTTCACTTAAAGTGCCATAGAAATGCTTCCACCAACGACCAGCATCCTCAGTGAATTGGAAGATAGCACAATCAACCTTTTGCTTGTCATTGCAGTCGATGTGAGTGAAGATGCGGTCCAACTCACTCAACCATTCCTCAGCAGCTAATGGTCCATCACATCCATTGAAACGAGGAGGGTTGTATCTACGAAACTGTTCCACCACTTGGTTTGTAGTATTCAGTGTCGGTGCAGGATTGGGTTGTGGTTGAGCCTGCTGCTGCACAAATCCTCGTATAGCGTTCAGAAATTCGCCCATTAGATTTTCTCCAGAGTTCGTCGTTTGTGGAGTTGCACGAGGGCGCCCCATTATTCTACAACAGCAACACTAACGGTTACTACTAGTGCCAACTTACAGAAAATACGAGGGAAAAGAAAAAACGATCAACACCAAAGAGACATTAATTTCAATCAAGCAACACAAAGTCCTCAAAAACTTAAATGAATTAACTTGCACACGAGATAGCAACGAGATCAAAATTAAACTAAAGATCACCCCCAGAAAAAAAAAACATAATGTCAACAAAAGTCAAAACCAAATTCAAGGTGCTAAGGAGAGTACAAAAAAAAATGTCATCTCTTGACGAGTTGCCTATCCATTCTAGGAAAACTAAATCTATACTTCTACTATCGCCCATTTAATTATCCGTGACTTCCTCGTCCTCAGAAGGATCCTCTTCTTCCTGCGAGGGGTCCTCCTCTTCACCAATATTTTCCACAGTTGGTGGGGGCTGAGGTGCTGCCGCAGGCATTTCCATGGGATCATCATCGTCGAGCACATGGACTCCGTGATAGGTGTCTGCATATTTCTGCTTCAATTCTTCCACGAATGGTTCGAACTCTATGCGTCCAAGACGTGAAGGGTGCAACTGCCATTTCGTTCGAGCTAACTCATATGGGACTTCACGCACTCCCTTTGGAATAGCTTCAATCACTTTGGCCACAGCCTCCGACTGATCCCACGTACATCGGGGACAATCAAATTTCCACCAAAATTCCAACATTGCATCTAGGTTCCGTTGCAATCCTAGTTGAGTCTCCCATTGGTAACTCCGAAATGGGTTGTTCAACGGCTCTCCAAAGAAACTATTATCCGCCATCGTCCTACAGAAAATCAGGGGATGCGAGTAAGTACGTCTTTCTAAGTTCTACTATGTTCGAGGACTAGGTTCGAAGCAATATATATATATATATATATTTTTTTTTCCAATAACTTAAACAGTTATACACATAACATTTCAATAATCACAATCAAGTAAAGACTCTCAATTTATTGCGAAATTAAATTCACTCCAAAATTTACAATAACATAATGTAAATTTAAGCTTTAGAGTAGATGACCTGCTTTGATACCATAATGTAACACCCTAATCTAATTAAGGCATTAAAATAAAATTTAAAAATAATATTCAATATTTTAGAGAAATATTTGCAGCGAAAAATATGAGTAAATTTTTTTCCTTGGATAAAGAGTAATAATTAACTTAGTTGGAAGAAGACGAAATATTTTATTTAACCAAATGATGGCAAAAATCCCAACAATCACATGCAACACGTACGAAAAGGAAATAAAGTAAATGCAGAATATAGAATTCTAATGTCTTAGGAAAATAAAATAAAATTTCTATTTATTTTGACTTGTCATTTGACACGTCCACGCCTCCGACTTCAAATACCTGAAAAATTTTAAGTTTGGGGATAAGTATAGGCGAATATACTTAGTGTGGGCAGTTATACCAGATATTGTCCAATTTAATAAAACAGAGGCACGTAGTGAATATTAAAGTCAAATAATACGCAACAAAGAGTGAGAGCAACTTAATGGACAACTCAACACGGTCCACTCAACACTAAATGTCAACGTACAAGGCGTCAATAAGTAAGAGCAAAGTCAATGGACAACTCAACAGGTCCTGCTCATCAAGTGATATCAAATATATTGTACGCAAGTGAGAGCAAGTCAATGGACAACTTAACACGGTCCGCTCAACATTTAAAGTCAAATAATCACATACGGCAAATCACATCGTATTAAAAAGGACAAAGTAAGTCAACAGTATAAAGTTAAGTAAGATCTCACACCTTAAATTTGAGCACAAAAGATCCAAACAAATCAAGTAGCAGACGAGGGTCCTAGTTGCGCCGCACCTAATAATGCAAGTATTAGTAATAAGAAACAAGGGCCGATTTTATCCTCAAGAAAAATAGTCTAATTAATTAAATTATTGAACCATTTGACATTACTTGTTTTTGCAAATGTCTTTTAATCTCTTGAATTACAAATACGTTAAAAGAAATTAAATAACACTATTACTATATTAATCTGCTATACTTTATGAATAATTATATATATCTCAAAGGAAACTAGTTAATATCACTATATTATTTAGTAATTTACCTAATTCAGATTTCTAGATCTCCCTTTCAATTTCTCCTTCTCTGATACTAAATTGAATTGAAATTATGTATAGAAAAACAAACCATTAACCTCTTATATCTACTGTTTATACGGTTAGTTAAACATAGAATGATACAAACCCATGTATTACGTTATTATATAAATATGCATATATATATATATATATATATTATTCCAAATATTGAAGTGTTATAATTATTTTTTTGACTATTCTCTGCTACTCTATTCTTGACACCTAGACTCCATCAACATAAAGAACCAAAATTCCCAAACTTATTTCTCTATCTTCTCGTTTCTATGTCCTTATTTATAAATTTTTCGGTGGTATAAGGTATGTATATATAGATATAACTACCTTTATCGTCTGCATAAAGCTTCTGCAATATGTGTGTGTATAAATATATGCGATTAAATTAACATTCACAAATCCTACTTTTCATCTTCTTCTTAAATCTTTCTCTCCTCTCGTCGGTACGCACGCACACACACACACACACACACACACACACACACACACACACACACACACATATATATATACCATCGCTATGTTATTTTCTTCAATTTTATAAAACAGTGAACCAATCCTTCAACAAAAACTCTGCTATATTTTCTTTTCCTAAATATGAAATTATGAATTGACTTTGCCAACTAAAAACCACGAAACAACAAGGACGAAGTGTTTTTCTTATTGCTATCTATTTAATATTCATATGATTAAGAGTTTGCTAATATCTATAGAATAATATGTATAAAACAAACAGATCTCTAAAAGAAATTAGTTATAAAAACTGGAATCGAATATCTCACCGGTGGAGTTGATACCCGATGAGTTAATAGACAGAGAATGCAATAGGGTTTCTTTAGAAAAACAGCCGCCGATCGGAATTTTTTTTTTTTGAGAGATTGTGAATTGATGGTGAAACCGGATGTAAAAAAAAAAAACTAGGGTATATAGTGGTTTAAAAAGAGTTTAAATTGGAGTAGGAGTCTAAAGTGATAAACACAATTTTTTTTTTGAAATTTAAATTCTAATTACCCCATTATTATTATTATTATTATTATTATTATTATTATTATTATTGTTATTGTTATTATTATTATTATTATTATTATTATTATTATTATTATTATTATAGTTAGGAAAATAAAAATAAAAATAATATCTTATGACAATTAAATTCGTCTAGGGCGCGACTTAGACTACCTCATAACTCGATTAATAAATTTCACATTTAAGAAATAAAAAGGAAATACGAAATTTCGCAATTAAAATAATGTAAATAAAAGGGATTTGGAAACGGGTCGTTACAAAAGCTTCAAAAAACAACTCCAACAAGATAATTTACATTCCAAACATAAAAACCATCTTTGTATGTTTGTCCTGTAAACCTGTTGCCAAAAAAATCCTTCTTTCTGATTCTACTCTTTTAGATTGACAACCTGAATGTCATTCACTAGTCCTTCAAGGCTGTAGGGTGCTTGTCCTTCACTCCCCTGTACATTTAGATACTCAATGCTCTATGTCACTAAGTGTTCCTCCACCTCAATACATTCTGGTAGAATTCCCTCCTTTCAAAGCCTACCTTTGCCAAGGTGTGGAATACTGTAGTTGTTCCCTCCCTTCACTTTTATGATTTCTTGATAGCAAGCTTGCAAAGTCAAGAACACATCATTGAGTTTGTAGCTTGGATAATTCTCATATGCTTCAGTAATATTCTTGATCAAATCATCAGTTGTGATTGCATTCTTTTCATCCTTTAATGATTGTATTGATCTGAAAAATCCCAAATTATTGACATTAGTATCAGGGGAATTAGGTGGTTGGCAAACAAGCTTGATATTGAATCCATCAGTATGTGCTATTGCTTAAAATTCTGGATCTTCATTAGTGATATGTGGCCTTGCATTATCTTACTGAATTATAATGTTCTTGCTCACACCTTCTGACCGCTTTTGTTTGATGCATGGTATTTCATGCAGCATTTAAACATGAAATTGATATGAAACTGATAGTACAACTTGATACTCCATGATCTGCATATGATTATTTATTTGAAATCTGAGGTAACTGATATGAAACTGATACTATAACTTGATACTCCATGATCTGCCTATGATTATGTAATACCCGAGCTTTCATAAGTCCTTAAGTGCGTTCTAAATGAGTTGATATGCTTAATTAAAAAGTTTTGAGTGATAAAAAATTTTCTAAGGAAAAAGAAAATTTGTAAAAAGACTAAAATGCTCCTATGTGCTTTAACGTGAACTTATGTGTTTTAAATTACTCGAGTTGAGGATGTGATCCATTGATAGAGTTTATTTATATGAGTTTGAGCATGAGTATGAATTTCAGAGAATTCCGAGAATTTTTACTTTTGAGTGAATAGTAATGATAACCGAGAAAACGCTATTCACCGACAAACTTAGAATTTGACCTAATTAGACTCTTTTGAATCTAGAATTAATTCTATGACCCCTGAGATATGTTAGAAGCTTATCCGAGATCACATGAGAGAGTTATAAGAATTTAGTCCTTAACGGATTAATTAGCCGATTAATTTTTAGGTTTTCTTCGTTACTTAAAATTTTGACCTAAAAATTAGATAATCGGAATCTTTGATTTATTTAATGGGACATGAGATAGGTTTGAGATATTTTTAGTGTCGGAAACGAGACGAGGAGAGATTAGAGCCGTTTTCAGCATAAATGAATTAATACGGACTTTTTATCCGAAAAACTTTTTCAACCGGACAAAATTATATCTGTAGGGAATATCTCTCTCATCTCTCTCCCTCTCCCACCGACATACTACCCTCTCTCTCCCAAGCCTATTTTCAAAACCTATTATAGGAATATCATCATTATATTCTCTACCATTTTGTCAAAGCTTATCTTACAAGCTAAATGAATCATCATTTGATTCATTCATCAACCAAGACTCCCTCAAATCATCTCTCTCTCTCTCTCGTGACTTCTCCAAGAAGAGGAAGAAAGAAAAATCTCTCTCACTTCCCTTCCTCTCAATGCCGACACACACACACACTACACACACACTTGAATTTCTCCATTGAAGTATCTAATCTCCAAACTTCAAGCCTTCAAGATCAAGAGATTTCCATCATCATCTACCTAGTTCTTTCATACTCTAAAGAGAAAGGTAATAATCCTTCAAATTCTTGAGCTTGAAATCAAAACAATCATCCCTGTAATTTCTATAATTTTCGGCATCAATGCCCTAGTGTGGATGATTAATTTTTGTTTTACTTTTCTTGAGGTTCAAGATGAAATCTTCCAAGAGAAATTCAAGCTAGAGTTTGAGCTCTAAATCTTCAATATTTTCGGTTCTAAGGAGATCAAGAGGAGGAGTTCCATTTAATTTTCTAAAAGTATGTTTATTTGATTATTTATAGTCATGTAATCCCTATAATCTCTAAAGAAAGAAAAGCATGCATGCATGATATTTACTTTATGTTTAGGCAAACTAGGATTTTATCGATGTGAGGATCGAGTGAGGAAATCGATAGGAGAAATAAACCCTAGGAAATTAATCTATGCCTAAAAGAGAAAAGAATAACTAAAAATCCTAATTTTTGATGAAAACCGAAATGTAGGCAAAAATAGGGAAAAATCGATCATGATGTTTTATGGTGTTTTTGATATTTGATTTATGCTTTCGAGTATATTGTGAATAAGTACATGTGCATGAGAAATCGAGAATTGAATTGCCCTAAAAAGTTGATGAATGCCGTGATTTTTAGGCTAGAGAGGAGAAATTATTTCGATGATTTTGTTGATGATTTAATTGATGTTTTGAGCATGAGATTATTATGAGATGTGATGATTTAATCCTTCGTGTTTTAATTTTGAAGAAATCGATCAATATGCATGTTTTAGAGGAAAAATAATTATATGATGATTTAATGATTTTGATGTTGTTGATGATATAATGCTTTTGAGTGTGATTATGTGTTAAATTTGAATCCTAAATGATAATAGGATTTAATGAGATGAAAAGAATGAAGTTTTAGGCATAAAAAGTGTTAAAAATCGAAAAATATAAAGAAAGAAAAACCTAGTAGGTGTTCTAGGTGTTCTTGGTGAGAAGATGAAGATTTGAGTTTCAATAAAATTAATTCAAAAAGAAATTAGTTATTAAAATGATAAAATATTCAAGATATTTGTTAAAAATAAAAAAAAATTAATTAGAAAAGGAAAAAGAGAAAAATTATAAATTTAGTAAAAAGTCATAAATTGAAAAATAATTTCCTTAATCAAATAATTAGAGTCAAGAAATTGAGTCGTTTGAATAAACGAGAAATAACGAGAATAATAAATAATAATTATAGTGTTGAGTATAAGTAATCAACGAGAAGTTTTAAATCGAGTATGAGTTTAATTATCCGAATGATATTAAATTAATCGAGAAGTTTGAAGTTTAAAAATAAGTTAGAGCAAATTAACTAAAATAAGAATTTCTTCATAAGAAATAATAAAATATGAGAATAATAAGTTGAGTCGAGCTTAGAAAATAAATAATGAGATACGTCGAGTAAGAGAAACTATGAGGTTTAGAGTCGAGTAAGAATTAATTGAGTGAATTAAAGTAATTAATAGAGAAACGGTATAAAAAAAAAAGAGAATAAGAGTTGATAAGAGTTATTTTGAGAATCAAGTTTATAAATAATAATTGTTTGAGTAATCATTTATATTATGACGAGTGATGATTACTTCGTGATAATCGAGTTTAGTTTCCAAATCGTTTAAATTAAAAAGGAGTTGAGAAAATTGTTGAGTTTTGAATATTAAATGAAAAATAAAAGTTATCGAGTAATAGTTTAAGAATCGAGTTTTGAGTCGAGGATAAGAGTCGAGCCATAAATAGAAAATGAATTTTTATTTCAATAAGAGTTTAATTAAAAGAAAAAGAGAAATAGTAATAGAAGCATAAGTAGTAGTACGTATGCGAATACGTATAAGTAATTGAGAAAAGACGACGTCTTTGAAAATAGCGTCGTATATTGAGTTAAGAGATATTAAATGCTTATTTGAGCTTTAATCTAAGGAAACTTTTATTATTTGAATTAATGTCTTTTCCAAAACTAGAGTCGAGTAATAACGAGTAATTGTTAATGTGACTTGAAGTGTGAATCGAGTTTGAGATAATACGTTTGTTTAAATTCCAATTTAAATTATGATGATTGATTGAAATTCTATGTTGAATTAAATTCGTTTGAGTAGACTTATGTGATTAAACATATTGAATATGCTTAATTGAATCTACATGTTTGAGTAGAATATTTATGCGTTGATTATAATGAAATGATTGTTCAAATTGTTGAGAATGCGTGCTCATGACATGAATGATGTTCGTATAATCGAGTATTTAATTGGAAATGTGAGTAAGGATTCGAGTATTGAAGTTTAGAAAATTAACGCTTTCTTAATTCCCAGAAATGCTAAGTATTAACAAGCACTATAACGACTTAGAAACGAGAATACTAGATTCAGTAATTAGTAACCGAGTAGAGTGAGAACCGAGGACGAGAAAGTCGAGAATCGAGATTGTCTTAGAAAAGATAAAAATAGAGAGAGACGAGTCAAGTAGAAGTCCTTCAGTCGAATCAAACGTTTACTTTACGTCTTAAGCTTCGTGTCTTACTTCTTTTATCGATGTCAAAATATAAAGGACCGAGCGGGATGGAGAAGTAGCGAGGACGAAGAAAGAGTAAGCCGCCTAGCTAATCGACGGAAGTAAGGTGGGCTTTTCTAAAACCAAAACTCTGATGAATGCTATCGTTATTTGGTTATTGAATATTATTATTATTATTATGTGAGTTTTAAATTTAATTGACTTGCCGATTTTATGATGTTTGGTATGATTTATCATCTGCTTGAAAAGCTACTATTGTCCTGTGGAAGCCAGGAAACCCACGCGTGGTATATGAATTGTTTGATGGTGACTATGAGCCTTGCTTCGGTTGGGCCGGTCACAGTGTTTGAGAAGGAGGCCTACTTCTCGACATGGATGGATAGATGATGTGGTGGATGATACATACTGTTTGATGTATATATAATTGTTTTGACTGCGCAGTCTATTCGAAAAGAAAATGATTTTACATTCACAAGTAAAACTGTTTTCATTGCATAAATACTTGTGATGCTACGGCAAGGCAAGATTCAATTGATATAGCTCTAAGAGCAAAGTTTCAAAAGTTTTTGGCATGTGTTCACTGAGTACGAAGTACTCAGCCCTGCATGTATTTCTAAATGTGCAGGTTAGAGGGATGCGGATGGAGAGGACAACTTGGTGGTGTGGTGTGATATATATTTTGTTGATCGAGTCGAAAATTAGACTAACACTTGCATGTCTTCATACATATAGTTGTTGGGAATGAGTCGAGAATTCCGCTGCAATACTATGCTTTTGATTATTGAAGTCTTTTGGATATTATACTCTGATACATGTTCTAATTCCGAGCGATGTGCTCGATACTTATTTCTATTTTTGATGAATCTCGTTTCTTGTTGACTTGAAATACTTGTTCCCATTCTAACTTGATATGTAATTATCCGTGCTCGTTGGTTGTTTCGATATATCTTTGAAAGCATGTCTTGAATGTTACCACTTTTCGTTGATATTTCCTTGTTTCCCCGAGCATGTTTCCCCTATTTGAGTTGAGTGATGGATGGTTTAGTAGTGTTAGTGTTCGCGTCATACGTCACACCTCGGGAGTCGGGGTGTGACAGATTATTTCTGTGAAATCTGAGAAAACTGATACTCCATGATCTGCTTATGATTATTTCTGTGAAATCTGAGGAAACTGATATGAAACTGATACTACATCTTGATACTCCATGATGTGCATATGATTATTTCTGTGAAATCTGAGGAAACTGATATGAAACTAATACTACAACTTGATACTCCATGATCTGCCTATGATTATTTCTGTGAAAACTGAGGAAACTAATATGAAACTTATACTACAACTTGATACTCCATGATCTGCCTATGATGATTTATTTGAAATATAAGGAAACTTGATACACTTACCTGCTGAAGGAAAGTTATGTTCATGACATCTCTGTTAATAACTTGAATATTCTTTGTGATGATGGTGTCTTTGACTCTATTTTTTGAATTCCTTTTTGCTGGTTCCTTGAATATGAATGGGAATATCCCAAACTTGCCAGCAAAAATCTCATTCCCTTCTGCATCTATGTGTGGTCTGTCAACTACTAATAGGAACATGATTTTCTCAATATGAGACTTTAACTTGTATGTTTTGTGAGGTTGTTCTTCACCCTTTACCATGTAATGCCTTGATGATGTTCTTGTGAGATTAAACCATTTCTTATGACAGCTCCAAATCCCGAGGGACGGCAGAAGCCGGGGTGCGATTGGGGTTGGATTAAAGAAGCGGGGAAGAAAGGGGATGAAAGAATAAACATACATAAATGACAGCATAATGTCTATGAACAAGACTTCATTAACGAAAGAAAGTGTTGATCTTGAAAGATCACTCGAACAAGATACTTCAAAAGCTTCTAAGTTATATTACAGAACTTAGACTACAGTGATTATTATACATAACATCAAAAAGAGTTTAGAGTCTAGCAGCGGATTCGTGAACTATAAACAAAAGTCTTCCTTAACTCTATTCACTCTAACTCAACCGTCGCCGCTTCCGTCGCTTCAACCTGCACATTTAGAAAACATATGCAGGGCTAAGTACAATAGTACTTAGTGGACACGTTGCCGAAAACATAATCATAGTATAGATAATCAGGCAATTCATTATAGTAGCACATCGGGGTTTTTATTTAAAAAGGCCCGTGTCTACTAAAACATTTTCTTTCTCACTTTCATAACTCACAGCTCTGCAGAGCATTTTTCATAGATGTTACGTTCAATCTTGACCAGTCATAATTCACCGTGGCTGGCTACCCCTCAACAGGATACCACATACACCACAGGCTACAGTGTACACAAAACTTTGGAAAACATAAAAGCTAACTCAAAGTCGATCGTTAGTTAACCCGTTTTGATTAACTCATAAGGTACAAGAGAACTCACATAAAACACAAAACAGTTCATGCCATAATTATCACTTTGAAAACACGATTATCAAAGCGATAAAGAAAAGGTTTTCGAGCATTGCTCGTTTTGTTTCATATATAAAAGCCCACCTTGATAGAATACAGAACTAAGACACGTGTTTCTGTCCTCTGATCTTCCGTCCTATCCTTGGTGTCGACTTCCTCCTTCATCGTGAAAATCATACTTTGAAGCTCGGTTGCAAACGATAAACGAATACGAAAAGTCGAGTTAAGTTTTAGTCCTTTCGACTTTTTAGGCATTTGCACGCTAAACTAAATTCTTTTAGTTAAAAAGAAACGAGATACGAACGCATCTCGTTTGACACTCACTCGGTTCTGTACTTGACACTTAGGTCAGTAGAACTAAAGGTAGTCGATAACTTTAAAAGACTAAAAAGATCGAAAGAGTTCAAGTTGAGAAGAATTCAACTTGAGAATCTAAGGTTTGAACATTCACTGCACAAGATCAGATCAGTAAGTCCACCCAGAACAGGGGATTTTGAAACAGGGGACGAATCTTATACCACAAGAAAGGTACGGGTGTCTAGTTTACTCTTCAATTTGTGGATCTCGATTCCGATAAACGAGCTAGGAGATATGGCAGTTTCCGTGAAGGATCGCCAAAACTGCCGAGTGAAACCCTAATGCTCGATAAAATCGACGCACGTTTTTCTAGGTTCGTTTAAAGCTTAAACACTTTTATTTTCATGCAAAAACTGACCCAAGGCAGTCACCACGTATCATCATACATGATAAACTCCTTTTCATTTCTCGTCTATAAGCACGACGTTTAAAACCTCGTCTCTTCAACTATACAATTACTAAACCAAAGCAATTTCTAACTTCTCGTTTCTACTTCTCGTTCATCAATATAATTCGTCATTTCATAACTCAAATGCAAAAGCCGTCAACTACAAACTTGTTCTTTTGTTCATAACAATCACTATTATCTAATTACTTTTCTTACTTGTCTTTTCAATCGTTACTTAGGATCGTTGTTTCGTTTTTTACCAAAATTCCAACGTCATTAGAATTCAATCAAATTCTACAATCTTATTCATCATCTATCAAGAATCATAATTACATAAATCATAACCCCAAACTATTATCTAATCTCGACTTATCGTCCATCGTTCGTCTCTTAATGAAATTTCTACGTTCTCCGTTTTCGTTCAAATTTTACGACAACGATTATCATCCAACGAGTATTACTAACATGAAAATCATATTATCAAAACATTAACGAGCTCTAACTTATCGACACATCTTCGTCTCTTGCATTTTTCGTTTTATTTTTAGAAAAATCTCAATTAAATATATAATCATCCTCATGCATCGTATATCTCATTTCCATTAAACAATCGAGCATATCATAATATTTACTATCCTAAATCGACCCTTCTTCGTCTCTTAGGTTTGGAATTTTATTTTTAGAAAAATCTAAAACAATTCATAGAGTCAATTAATATCATGAAGAACACTAATCTATCATTCAATCACCAAAGAAATCGAGCTACGATCAAAGCCCCAAATTTGCCCCCAAAATCGGTAAACCCTAGAACAAAGGGGTTCTTGATTTGTTTCTCTAATTCATCCATAGAACTCGATTCTAAACATCGTAGAACATGATTCGATCAAAGGACAACATGCTATTTCATTCCTTAAATTTTCGAAAAAAAAATAAAAGAGGAGCAACAAAAGATTTGTTCGGTTCAAATGGTAGATGAAGTTCTTACCTTACTTATTATGGATTCAAAATTGGAAATGATCGGTAGGTGGAAGAGTTACGAACTTGTGAAGAGCTTGGAGTGGAGCTTCAATGGTGGAAGAATGAAGAAAAAAGAGAGAGTGTATGTGTGTGTATGGTGGCGGTAGAGAGGGAGGAGTGAGGGAGGTGGATGACTCACTATATAAGACATAAAGTGAAAGAAAATATCAAACTAAAGTATGGTGAGTCGTTAGGGAGCGTTTGGTGCAAAAATATTAGACGGAAAATCTCGTTTCCAACTCTTAAACGTCGATTAGCAAGTCGAGAAATACTTTCTTAGGTAGTTACGGATTTGACGAAATCTAACTCGTCCGTTAGATTGGAAATAATTTACGTACTCGGAAAACCTAATTCGTTTTTCAAAATCCGAGAAAAAGTCGGGACATCACAGTCCAAAATTCGTCCGGAAAATCAGAAAAACTAACTTTCTCCGGTGAACTCGTATCGAAGAAAAAGTGAATGTAAATTTTGACAGATTTTGATTCTGAGTTTTCGGACAAAAAACTTACCGGACGCGAAAACCCTAATACAGTAGTCGTTCGTCCGATTTCTGGAAATTATTTTCGGAAAATATTTTCGGAAACGGATTTCACCGTAAATCTTAGAATTTAATTTCATGATCTTAGGCGTGCAAATCCATAATTATTATTAACTTTTATTTTTTAAAGACTGTAGAAAATATCGGTTTACAATTTATGTATATGATATTATACATTGACTGAAAGGCAACTTTCCCATTCTGACTAATGCAAGACAACATACTAAGTGACCATTTCAACATGTGCAACTTGTTTGGCTTTGTGAGAAAAGGTTTAATAGCATTTGAATGTGCATAAATCTTGTTTTCCTTCTTCCACTTATGAGCTAAACCAAGACTAACTCCTAGATTACCTGCTAACTTTCTTAAGTTGTCCCTCTCAAGAAATGATAGATTTTTCATCTTTTCTTCATCCAGCACCTTTCTAGCTTTTGTGTGTGATAAACATGACTTTTCTCATCTTTTATAAGCTTAATTGATGTTAATTTGTATTAAGAAATCATGTTGAAATAAGTTTTGTGCTTAGGTATTGTTATTTTGTGAAATATGATGCTCGTTCGTACTTTATTTGATTTTGCATAAATTTAGAGTTAATTTTATGTAAATTGAGCATAATAGGATGAAAGTACAGTTCGATAAGAGTTTGTAGGTGAAAACGGATCCAAAATCGCAGTTATAACGAAGGAGAACGGGCCAAAACAAAAACGTTGCGTGCTGGCCTGGAATGACACGTGGACAGTGCGAGAATTTTCGGGAATGTTCCTAGTTTTGGTTATTTTCTCTTATTTTGGTTATTTTCTACTATACAACCTTGTACTCCCCACACCCATATATATATATATATATATATATATATCCTCCAAAACACATCTATCATCTTTCTTTTAATCTTTTAATCTCTTATCTTTTTCTTTTATTATTTTAGATTAGGTTAGTTTAGATTTATTTTCTTGGAGGAGTTTTGAAGATTGGAAGAAGAGAAGAAGAGGCATCAAGAACTACGAATTCGCCTACGGTTTTTATGTTATTTATTGGATATTGTCTATGATGTCTATGTGTAATACCCCGAACTTTTATAAGTCTATGAGTGCATTTTAAATGCGTTTATATGTTTAAATAATGTGCCTTGAGTGATAAAAAAAATTCAAGAAAATAAATTTTCTTGAAAATGACCAAAATGCCCTTATATGCTTTGATGTGATTTTTCTCGTTTCGATTTTTCGAAATGAGTATATGATGCATTGATTTAGCTTTATTATATGAGTTTGAGTATGAGTATGAATTTCGGAGAATTTTAAGAACTTTCACTTTTGACGATTAGTGCCGTTAAGCCGAGAACTCACTAATCACTAACGGATTCTGAATTTAACATAATTAGTATCTTTTGAACCTAGAATTAATTCTAAGACCCCTGAGATATGTTGGAATTTTTTTTGAGATCATATGAGATAATTCTAAGAATTTAGTTCTTAACGGATTAATTAGCCGAATGAATGTAAGGTTTTCTTCGTTACTTGGAATTTTGACCAAAAAATTTGATATTCGGATTCCTTAATTTATTTCGTGAGACATGAGATAGATTTGAGGTGTTTTCGATGTCGGAAACGAGTCGAGGAGAGTTTTCAGACATTTTCAGTGTTAACGGAAAAATACGGATATATTCTACCGGAAAACTTTTTCATCCGGAGAAAATTTTACCAGTTAAAAATTGAGATATTTCACTCATCTCTCTCCCTCTCTCTCTGCCGATATGAGCCCTCCTCTCTCTCCCTAGTTTTATTCTCTCCAATTATACCTAGTTGACAATTTTCAACACCTATGAGGGAATATCATCATTTCATTCATTTAATCTATCTATTAACTCGTTTCCTTCATAACTAAGCATAACAACAATTCACTCATCTCTCTCTACTCTCTCTCTCTCTCTCCACCGTATGAAACAAGAGGAAAAGAGAAATAATCCTCTCTCCTCTTCCTCTCTTCACTGTGCACACACATACACCTAGAATTTGGAGAAAAACTCCATTAAAGTTTAAGTTCTCAAGCATTTAAGCTCCAAGAAGTTCATCATCCTCTTCATTCCTCAAACCCTAATCAAGAAGGTAATCTAGTTCTTCAAGTTTTGAGCTCAGTTCAAAATCAAAATCATCTCTTCTCTATTTTCCTTAATTTTCAGCATTATTGCCCTAAATGAGGTAATTAATTCTTGTTATTTTTTTTCTTGAGGTTTAAAGATGATACCCTCCATGAAAATCCAAGCTAGTATTTGAAGCTCATCATCCCTCCCTTCACTATCGAACCAAGAGGAGAAGAAGTTTGATTTATTTTACTTCAAAGTATGATTTTATTTCAAGTTTTACATATATGTAAATGTATAAAGCTAAAGAAAAAGAAGGAAGAATGCATGTTTAAATTATGTTTAGGCAACCTAGGATGATCGATGATGATGATATGAGTATATAATGAGAAGCACAAACCCTAGAATTTCATATAGGAATCAAGAATTAAGAGAGAAAAGAAAAGAAAAATAAACCCATAAAGTTTTTGGGTTAAAACCGAAAATGAGGAAAAAGAAGAAAGAAAAATAATTTATGTGAGTTCTTGATGATTTCTTGATGATATGTGTTTTGTGATGATGATTAGAATGATTTATATGCCTAAGAAGTTGAAGAAATTATTTGCCCTATTTTTATCATTGAAACCGAAAATTTAGGGTTTATGGGAGAAATAGTTGATTTAATTGTTGTTTGATGATTTGATGATGTTTATGAGTTTATTATGAGTATGAGAATATGATTGAGTGGATGATTTGAGTTATTATGCTAATTTACATGAAGAAATCGAAAAATGTGTGCTAAAGGAAAATATGATTTTTGATGATTTTTAATGATTTTGATGATATGAATGTGTTTATAATTAAATTAGAATGTTGGGTGTTTAAGAAGAATTTAAGAGATGAAAACAAGGAATATTAAGGCTTTGAAGTGTGCAAAAATCGAAAGAAATGAATTAGAATACCTAGTGTGTGTTCTAGGTGGTCTTGGTGAAAATATGAGTTTATGAGTATGTGTTCTTGGTGAAGAACATGAAGATTTGAAGATGAATAAAATTAATTATAATTAATTATTAAATTAAATAAAAATTCGAAAAATTTATAAAATAAAATACAAAATAAATAACTTATTTTGAGATAAAGATTGGGTGAAACAAAGAAAAATATTTCTTTGATTAAGGATTAATAAATCGAGAAGAGAAATTATACGAGTTAGTAATAGGAATTAAAAAGAGAAATAATAATAATAGTTGGGAAATAAAAAGAGAAATTAGAATTGAAAGATGAGTATAAAAATTTAAAGATAAGTTCATTCAATCGAATAAGAAATAAGAAGGAATTAATCCTAAGAGAAATAAAAATCGAAATAAAAATCGAAATAAGAGTTTAATCGAGTTTAAGTTCATTTACTTATTTTAATTGTGAGATTAATCAAGAGTTTTAAAATAAAAATAATAGAAATAGAAATAAATAAGTTAATAAGATAATTTCTTAATGAAATAAATAGTAAAGTATGAGATTGAGATTTAAGTTAACATTTGAGAGATTAAATAATGCTATGAAGAAATAGTTCGAATAAAATAAAGTTATGAGTTGAGATCGAATAGGTATTAATCACTAAAAATGTGGAAATCTAGTTTAAAGAGTCTCAAATGCTTGAGCATTAAATAAAAATAAGAAGTGTTAGGCGAATAAAAGGAGGTTATGAGTTGAAATTGAATAAATGTTGTTTTAATATGAGAAGCAAGTTTAGTAAGTCGTAAATGCTCAAATGTATGTTTCTGGATGATGTGTCGAGTATTGATTGATTATTGAGGACGTTTAAGTAAAAATAATTGAATTCGTCTTTAAAACCAAGATAAGACGATGAAATTATTAAGCGTCGAGTTATAAAGTCGAATTTCTATTAATATAGAAAATAAGAGTTTAATTAAGAAAAAGAAAGAAAGTATATTATTCTAAGATAAATTAATTAAGATGAGAGTTCATGTACGAGTAAATGTATGTAATTGAGAAAAGACGACGTATTTTGAAAATAACGTCGTATTTTAAGTCGAGAAATATTAAATAATTATTTGAGTTTAAATTCAAAATTCTTATGTAATACCCCGGAAAATTTCTACTGCGTTAAAAATTCAAAGTTAATAATAATTATGGTTTTGCACGCCTAAGTTCATGAAATTAAATTCTAAGATTTACGGTGAAATCCGTTTCCGAAAATAATTTCCAGAAATCGGACAAACGACTATTGTATTAGGGTTTTCGCGTCCGTTAAGTTTTTCGTCCGAAAACTCGGAATCGAATTCCGTCAGAATTTACATTCACTTTTTCTTCGAGACGAGTTCACCGGAGAAAGTTAATTTTTATGATTTTCCGGACGAAATTTGGACTGTAACGTCCCGACCTTTTTCTCAGATTTTTTAAAACGAATTAGTTTTTCCGAGTGCGTAAAATATTTCCAATCTAACGGACGAATTAAATTTCGTCAATTCCGTAACTAACTAGGAAAATATTTCTCGACTTCTAAAACGGAGTTTAAGAGCCGGAAACGAGTTATTTCGTATAAAATTTCCTTGCCAAACACACCCCTAACGAGTCACACTACTTTGTTAGATATTTCTAACAACTTTATGACTCACCATAAGTGAGTCATCACTCCTTCTTCTTCACCTCAATACCGCCATCTCCTCTCCCCATTTCCTCCCTCTTTTCTTCTTCTTTTCTCCTCCATTGAAGCACCTCTCAAGTTCTCTTCAAGATCAAAGCTCCACCGTCTACCGATCATTTTTCATTTCCGAATCCATAATACGAAAGGTAAGAACTTCGTCTATCCTTTGAACCGAACAAATCCCTTTTCCCCCATTTTTATTTTTGTTCGAAAATTTGGAGGATGAATAGCATGTGATTTCTTGATCGAATCTTGTTTTAGGACGTTTAGAATCGAGTTCTACGGATCAAATCATGAAGAAAATCACACCTACATGTTCTAGGGTATTACCGAAAATTTGTAGAATTGGGGGCTTTTCATTCATGCTCGATTTCTTTGTCGATTGAACGTTAGATTAGTATTTCTTATGATGTTAATTGATCGTATGAATTGTTTTAGATTTTTCTAAAAATAAAATCCAAAACCTAAGAGACGAAGAAGGCTCGATTTAGGTTAGTAAATGTTATGATATGCTCGATTGTTTAATGGAAATGAGATATACGATACATGAGGTCGAATATATATTAAATTGAGATTTTTCTAAAAATATTAGGTAAAGTATAAGAGACGAAAATCCATAAATAAACCGAGTTTGGTTAATGAGTTAAGGATTTGGATCACTTACTAATGAGTCTTGATAGATGTCGGATAATGTTGTAGAATTTAATCGGATTCTATTAACGTTGAAATTTTGGTAAGAAACGAAGCAACGAGCCTAAGTATCGATAGAAAAGTCGAACCAAGAAAATAATTAGATATTAATGAATCTTATCGTTAAGTGAGCAAGTTCGTAGTTGACGACGTGTTAATCCGAGTTATGAAATGATAGGTTATAATTGAAACCGAGAAATTAGGAATTGAATTAGGAACTTGATTTGGTTTAGTAATTGGTTAGTTTGAACGACGAGTTTTGATCGTCGTGTTTATAATCGAGAAATGGAAAAGGGTTTATCACGTATAATAATACGAGGTGACTGCATTGGGTCAGTTTTTGTGCGAAAATAAAAGTGTTTAAGCTTTAATCGAACCTAGAAAAGCGTGCGTCGATTTTATCAAGCATTAGGGTTCACTCGGCAGTTTTGGCGACCCTTCGTGGAAACTGCGATATCTCCTAGCTCGTTTATTGGAATCGAAATCCACAAATTGGAGAGTAAACTAGACACCCGTACCTTTCTTTTGGTATAAGATTCGACCCCTGTTTCGCAATCCCCTGTTCTGGACAGACTTACTGACCTTGTGTAGTGAAGTTTCAAAACTTAGTTTCTTAAGTTGAATTCTTCTCAACTTAATTTCATTCGATCTTTTAAGTCGTTCTAAGTATCGACTATCATAATTTACTGACCTTAGTGTCAAGTAAGAGTTCTAAATAAGAAATGTTCGATTCTAATTCCCGTTTAATTAAAAGAATCTAGAATAGCGTGCAAAGGCCTAAAAGCTTAAGAATACATGAGAACTAATTCAATTTCGATTTCGATTTCTGTTTTCTTATATCGACTCGATGACTTATCGAAGTTATGATTATTTACGATGAAGGATGAAGTCAGCACTCGGGATAAGACGAAGGATCAACGACAGAAAACTCGTTTAATAGTTCTGTAACTTATAAGGTGGGCTTTTATTCTATAACAAATAAAATGTGGGTTTTTCCACAACTCGAAAGTAATTCTTTATCGCTTTGATAAACGTGTTTTCAAAGTGATAATCATGGCATGAACTGTTTTATGTTTTATGTGAGTTCTCTTGTACCTATCTGAGTTAACATTCGTGTTTTCCATATTTATTAGTTAACCGCTAGGATGTTAACTATCGATCGGCTCTGAGTTAGCTATTAAGCGCTTTCCAGAGTTAGTGCACTTTGTCACCTGTGGTGTATGTGGTATCCTGTTGAGGGGTAACCAGCCACGGTGAATGAGGATTTGGTCAAGATTTGAACGTAACATACATTAAAAAAATGCTCGCGAGCTACTTTATGAATAAAAATGCAAATGTTTAATAGGCACAGGCTCCTTTAAATAAAAACCCCGATGTGCTATAAAATGAGATGCCTGTTTATCTATATCTATGAATACGTTTTCGGCAATGTGTCCACTAAGTACTTTCGTACTTAGCCCTGCATATGTTTTCTAAATGTGCAGGTTGAAGCGACTGCAGTGGTGGATGGTTGAGTTGAGGTCGAATAGAGTTAGAGAAGACTTATGTACTTAGTTCACTATTCCGCTGCATAACTCTAAACCTTGTTGTTTATGTTTAATCACTGTAGACTAAGTTCTGTAATTATAACTTAGTTTTCCTTTTGAGAACTTCGTCGAGTAATCCATCGTGATTAACTCTATCTTTTGGTAATGAAGTCTTGTTGATAGAATTTATGATGTCTTTTACGTATGTTTATTCAGTCAGCCCCTTTCTTCCCCGCTTCTTTAATCCAATCCCATTCGCACCCCGGCTTCTACCGTCCCTTGGGATTTGGAGCTGTGACATCTTATTATTTGAAATTTATTTGACTTATTAAGAGTTGACGAAATCATTTTTAATGTTCACTCGAAGATAATATTTTCCAAGAATAAGTCGAGCAGTGTCGAGTTAACTATTGATTGTATTTGAAATATAAATCATGTTTGAGTTTATTATGCTTGATTGAAATTATATGTTGATTGAAATGTTTATGATTCATTTATTCGTGAAATGACTTGTTCATTTATTGTAAATGCTTGTTTATGACGTGATTGATTTGAGATGATGATAGTTAAATTGAGAACTCGAGTAGCATAATCAAGATGAATGGTATTTTCTCACTAGCGGGAAATACTAAAGTAATATTATTTCTAGAAACGAGAATGTGAGACGAAGTTTATCTTGTAACCGAGTAAAGTTAAATACCCGAGAGCGAGAAAGTCGAGAAAAGATATTGACTTAGAAAAGTTAAAATAATATAGAAAAGACCCGAGTCAAGTAGAAGTCCTTCAGCCGAGACCAAAATCTACTTTACGTCTTACGCGTCGAGAGTCTTATCCTTATTCGATGTTAAATTGTGAAGGACCAAGTGGGACGGAAAAGTAGCAAGGACACGAAAGAGTAAGCCGCCTAGCTAGAATCTTTGGAAGTCAGGTGGGCTTTTCTAAAATTAAAACTCTAATAAATGTTATTTATTATTGAATATGCCTATGTGAGTTTTTAAATCAATTGACTTGCCATTTATTTGAGTTGGTATGATTTGTCATCTACTTGAGTTATTCTTGTCTTGTGTGAGACAGGTTCCCACATGTGGATATTTGAGTTATTTGAGGTGACTGTGTGCTTTACTTCTGTTTAGCCGGTCACAGTGTTTGAGAAGAAGGCCTACTTCTCGACACAGAGATAATGTGGTAGATGATTCATACCTGTATGTTTATAATATGTTTGACATCGCTGTCGTTTCAAGTAAAATAAAATGATTTTTGCATTCACAAGTAAAACGTTTTAAATCTCATTAATGCTTGTGATGCTGTGGCAAGACAAGTTCAATTGTATAGCTCTAAGAGCAAGTTTTTAAAATGTTTTTGGCATGTGTTCACTGAGTACAAAGTACTCAGTCCTGCATGTATTTCTAAACATGTAGGTTAGCGGGATGTGGATGGCGTGGACAACTTGGCGGTGTGTTTCTTTTTGGTTGAGTCGAAAGTTAGCTGACGATTACATGTCTTCATACATGTAGTTGTTGGGAATTGAGTCGAAGTCTCCGCTGCAATTTGATACTATCTTTTGATATATTTATGATATTACTCTGATGATATGTTGTTTCTTTGAGCGATGTGCTCGATACAATTTACCGTTTTTCTTTAGTTTCCGTATGATGTGAAATCGACATACTTATGCCTTTTTGGGTCTTCTGGTGTAAATTAATTATGCTCGTTGGTTGTCTTATCGTGATTTGAAAGCATGCCTTTATTTGTTATCGCTTTCAGTCATTATTCCCTTCATTCCCCGAGCATGAACCCTTATGTGAGTTGAGTTAGTGTATGGTTTGATATTGTTCGTCGCACCTCGGGAGCTGGGGTGTGACACTATGAGTAACTAATTTTCTTTTATCCTAGGGTTAGAGTGTAGATGATACTTAAATTTGAATTTCGGTTTAATTAATTGATTGAGTCATTCTCTTGCTTTCTATATTCTTGATTTGTCTTGCATGCTAGTTGTTTGATCAACAATTTAGCATAATTAGTTATGTTAATTCAATAGTCGAGAGATGAGGATTAATACATGAACTGGACTATAAGACACACACTACGAAATCACCGAGAGGGAAAGACTTTGTGTGAGGGCTTTAATTTTAGGATCTTTTTGGAGTTACTTGCTTATAATGTTTGTCGGAGACGAAAGCGAGTAATCCACGGTTAAGCACTACGAGAGTAGGTTTAAACTAAATTTGTGATTGTTTTAGTAAGAGTCGAGTCTGACAAACCAGTTGATTGATTGAATTGAAATTGAATTCGAGTGTTCATTGAAATCAAAGTCTTGGGATAATCTTTCTCTTATTCTAATCCAAATTACTTTCCTTACTTTTGTTTTTACTTTTATTATTTTATTTAATTATTTGCAGCATTACTTTAATTAAATCATTAAAGCTCGCAAGTCTAGATAGAGGAAAAACGATTGAAAGTAGTACTTGCTAGAATTAATACAATCCCTGTGGAATACGACCTTGCTTCCCTGTGCTCAATTATACCTGTGCACTTGTGGTGTGAAAGAAATTTGCGAACAGTGTGTATGCGTCCTTTCCTCATGTCCACAACATGGACATCTAATCCCAATCTCTGTTGTTGTGCTACAGTTTTCCAAATGCGGTTGATGGTGCGGCTAGATTTCTGGAAAAGGGCAGCAGCTTCACCTTGAGCACCATGTTTGAGATTGCCACAGTGGCTGTTTTGGATGAGCCATTGTGCAACGACATTCTTTTCATCTTTTGACAGATTTGGAGTCATTTTGGTGATTAAAGAAGAGTATTTAAGGAGCTGAAATTTTTGGTGTAATGAATGCTGAAGGAAACTGTTGTAATTATTCCTATTTATGCTGTTTTTTTTTTTTTTTTGGTGTTAGGTGTAGTTGAAACTTCTCACCAAAAGTATTTTTGGTGGTAAGTTTAGATTTGAGTACAATTTCCCTCTATTATTAACAGCTAATGCAGCCTTTTTTCCCCTCATTTTTTGATCACATCATCTAATGTGTCATTCATTTATTTAATGAATTTTCGGTTTTCCTTTATTTACAGCTTTTACTATTTTTGTTTATTCATTCTTCATTCTTCCTTTATTTACTGCTTTTAATGAAAAATCGAGCAGAATAAAATTTAAGTACCAAAATAAAATAAAAAAAGGATTGAAGTATAAAAATCGAGCAGATATTAAATTTACAACAACAACAATCGAGCAGCAAAATAAAAAAAATTGAAGTACCAAAATAAAATAAATAAGGAGCAGAATAAAGAAAAAAAATAAAAACAATTAAAAACAAGTAAAGGTACACAAAGGATTAACAAGCTAAACAATTAATTAACAATACCCCTACATCCTAACTTTTACCCCACTAACTTTTACTTTATCAGCTTTTTTAAACATTGTGTCCACTACAAAGTGGACATCTTTATACGAATGGGGAGGGAGATAGGTTGACTATGACTGAGTTGTTTGCAGCAGTTTCAATGGTTTGATGTGTTCGCCAAATTTTGTAATTTTGAAAGAAATAACTCATGAAAAACAAATGTGGCAAATTGTATAGGAATCTTCACGGAATATACATTTATACGTGTCACTTATAATATCTATCATTATATTAGTAAAAGGAAAACGATTCTTATTTTGAAAAAATCCTATGTGGCACCCCTTATATTCCTCTATTCATATTTATTTAAATTCTCAAATTTTTGAATTTTTTAAATGTAAAATATTAGATTTTAAATATCTATACTAAAATTTTGTGTCCCACATCGGTTTCTCAATGAAACTTCACCTATTGAAAAGCCTATAAATACCTAGAATCAATATGTATTTTCTCATCTTTTGCTCCATCAGTTTTATTTGGCCAATTTATTTATTAATCGGCCGAATAAATAAATATATTTATAGTTTAATTTAATTTAATTTGGTCAATTTATTAATTGGCCAAATAGATAATTATTTTTTGTAGGAGTTTTATTTGGCCAATTTACTTATTAATCGGCTGAATAAATAACTGCTATATTTTTATAGTTTAATTTCATTTGGTCAATTTATTAATTGACCGAATAGATAATTATTTTTATTAGGGAACCAATTTATTAATTGACAGAATAAATGGTTCCAAAATAGTTTGGATAATTTATTGGTTGACCGAATTAAATTTAGTAATAGTCTAATATTTTTTATTTAATTTGATAAAAAAATAAGTAATTTTTAATTTGTTAATTAATTAGGAAGACGTACCAATTTTCAACTGACGGGTACCTCAACTCGGGATCCCACGTGACACATTTTCATTCTTTTTTCTTATTAATTTTAAAATTTTCATTTTATTCATTTTTTTCATGTATTTTCTAAAATTTAGAATCATAATAAATTATGCATTTATAAATCAAAATCGTGGTCAACGGGCCAATTCTGACCCGGAACCATGGCGGTAGACGAGTTAATCCCAACTAACGGTTACCTCAACTCGAGAAATTTTTCATATTATTCTTTTTTTTCCATGTATTTTCTAAAATCTATAATCGTCACACATGAAATAATTTTTACGTTATTTGTAGTTGAGTTTCCAACTTTGCATAATCTGTAATTTAATTAATGAATATTACTATACGATTAAGGACGATAGCGAATAGTACAATCATTATTTTTATTAAATTTTTGGATCTATATAAATTCTAATCAAATTTTATAAATTACGCACTTATAAATCAGAGTTGTGGTCAGCGGGCCAGTTCCGACGCAGAACTGTGGCAGTAGACTAATATACGGATTTTTTTCAGAAAGGAACACAAATGACTAATTTTTTAATCGGATTTTAAACAAGTACGAGTATATAAATTTCAAACAAGTTTGAATAATCCTATACACGTCATCTCAAATTGTTTGATTAATCGTCTCCGTTGGAAAACGTAGAATATGTAGAAAAATTGGCAGAAAAATTACTAAGGATTTATCAACAAGCCAATTCCGACCAAGAATCGTGCGCGTAGATGGGCCAATTCAGTACTTGCGTAAATTTTACGTTATTTGTAGTTGGGTTTCCAACTTTGCATAATCTATATGTCACAGCCCCAAATCCCGAGGGACGGCAAAGCCGGAGTGCGATTAGGGATTGGATTAAAGAAGCGGGGAAGAAGGGGGAATAAAATAAATAAACACAATAATTAAACAACAACTGATATCTATGAACAGACTTTATTAAAAAGAAAGAGAGTCGATCTCGAAAGATCGCTCGACAGAGTTGTTCTTAAAAGAAACTAAGTTCAAAGTACGGAATTTAGACCAAAAGATATACATTGACACAAAAAGAGTTTGACAGCGGAAAACGTAGAACTAGAACACTACTGTACTTCCCTATTCACAACCTTCTACTCAACCTCCTCCGCTCCCGTCACTCAACCTGCACATTTATAAAACATATGCAGGGCTAAGTATAAACATACTTAGTTGGCACATTGCCGAAAACATATCATAAAGTATAGATTAATCAGGCATCTCGATAAATAGCGCATCGGGGTTTTTCATCAAATGCCCGTGCCTACTAAACATTTTCTTTCACTTTTCACAATATAGCTTGGCCAAGCCTTTACAGATGTTACGTTCAAACTTGCCCAACTTCTGTTTCAATGCCGGAGAAGAGTTAACTTCTTCCTCGCACGTTCTATTCACCGTGGCGGGCTACCTCTCAATAGAGTACCACACACACCAGCTACTGTGTACACTAAACCCTGGAAAACCCTTTCGGTTAACTCAACGGTCCGATCGATTAGTTAGACCCCATTTGGCTAACTCAGAAAGGCACAAGAGAACTCACATAAAACAAAGTATTTTCATGCCTTGATAATCACTTTAAAACACAGTTATAAAGCGATAAGTAAACATTTTCGAGCATCGCTCGTTTGATTTGTGTCACAGCCCCAAATCCCGAGGGACGGGCAAGCCGGGGTGTGACTAGGGGTTGGATTAAAGAGGCGGGGATGAAAGGAGAATTACTGAATAAATGAATAAATTAACATCTATAACCGAGATAAAAATACTATGAACTGATTCTTATTAGACCAAAGAGAGTCAATCTCGAAAGATCGCTCGACAAAGTTGTGATCAGAGAAGACTAGGTTTAAAGTATGAACAACTTAAACCGAAAAGATTAACATCAATAAGAGAGTTATTTTGCAGCGGAAAAACGTAGAATGAGATCACACATCAAATGTGAAATCGAGGCTCAACTAAACTTTACTTCCTTATGTACGACCTTTACTCAACCTCCTCCGCCTTCGTCACCCAACCTGCACATTTAAAAACAAACATGCAGGGCTAAGTACATAAAGCACTTAGTGGGCACATTGCCGAAAACAACTCACAAGAGTATAAATTAATCAGGCATCTTTTCATAAACATTCGTAAGACTTATACTGTTGTACACTTAATTCTGGATAACACACTGCAGGTTAACTCAGAATCCGATCATCTGGATAGCACTCTGTTGGCTAACTCAGAATCTGTCCCTCTGGATAGCACTCTGTGGGCTATCTCAGAATCTGCTCGTTTAGTTGGAATCTCTGGATAGCACTCTGTGGGCTAACTCAGAATCCAATACTCTGGATAGCACTCTGTGGGCTAACTCAGAGAGGCACAAGAGAATTCACATAAAACAATTATTTCATGCTCTGATTATCACTTTGAAAACACAATTATCAAAGCTGTAAATAAACACTTTCGAGCATCGCTCATTTTATTTTGATAGAAAAGCCCACCTCAAGGCGATTACAGAACAACTAAAGCTTCCATCTTCTGTCTTCCGTCCTGTCTTCTAATCTCAACGTCCTCCTTCTAATCGTAAATAATCACACCTTAGTAATCGGTCGAGACGTTAAAAAGAAACAGAAAATCGGAATTGGTTAAGTCTCTTAGGCCTTTGCACTAAACTCTTTTGATTAAAAGAAACGAGACTCGAATAATTCTCATTTAGAACTAACTCGGTTCCTTACTCGACACTTAGGTCAGTAGGTAAAAGGAAGTCAATAGCTTATAACGACTTAAAAGTTCACAAGTAACGAAGTTGAAAAGGACTTAACTTAAGAAATTAGGTTTACATAAGTTTCTGCACAAAGCAGAGGTTCTGGAGTTCATACAGAACAGAACATTTCAAAACAGGGGATTTTCCCTATACCAAAAGAAAGCCACGGGTGTCTAGTTTACTCTCCAATTTACGGATCTTGATTTCGTTAAGCGAGCTAGGAGTTATGACAGTTTCCGTGAAAGGTCGCAGTTCAGTCCGCGTGAAACCCTAATGCTCGACAAAACTCGATGCACGATTCCCTAGGTTCGATCAATGATATACCACTTTTATTTTCACGAAAATTCTATCTTAAGGCAGTCAACATGCATGTCCCTTAATCGGGTACACATTCACATCTTTTGATTAAACAAACGACGAGCATTTCCTCGTCCTTTTCAACTAACCAATTACTAAACCAATTTAATTTTAATTTCTATTTCGTTCATCAACTTCTCGTTTATAAACTATAACTTATATCATCTCGTATCTCGGATGGAAATATCGTCAACTACAATATCGTTCGTCAAATGACAACAATCATTAATATCAAATTAGTTTTCCTTATTCGACTTTTCTACCGACACTTAGACTCGTTTCTTCGTCTCTTATCAAAATTCCAACCTTCTTAGAATTCGTTCAAATTTTCCGGTAACGATTATTAATTAACAAGATTAACATATATTCAAATTATTAAAGAATCTCAACTTATCGACGACTTTTCGTCTCTTACGATTTTTATTTTATTTTTAAAAAAATTCCAATAAATTATACAATCATCCTCAAACATACTACATCTCATTTCTATCATCATATTAACCAAAACATAACATATACTACATCAAATCCTCACTTTTTCATCTCTTACCTTTTTCTTTTTATTTTTAGAAAATTCTAAAATAATTCATGCATTCATCTATCAATACATAGAACAAGAATCCACCAATCAATCCTCAATGAAAATCGAACTAACATCAAACCCCTAATTTCCCTAATATTTTTGGTATTATCCATTTAGTTAGGAGGATGATTTTCACATGATTTCTATCCATGAAATCCATTCCTAAGCATACTATAACATGTATTAAACATAGAATCATCATCCTACTTCATCTCTAAATTTTCGAAAAAATAAAGTTGAGGGGAAGAAGTTTTTGTTCGGTTCAATCCGTAGAGGAAGCTCTTACCTTGTCGATTATGGACTCGGAACTAAGATTGATCGGTAGATGACGAACTTGTGGAGCTTTGAAAGCTTGAAGATGACTAACAATGGAGGAAGAAAGTGAGAGAGAAAGAGAGAGGAGAGGTGGCGGTTTTGGGGGGTGTATTGGAGAAGATGATGACTAATGGTAAAGATAAATATCATCTAACATAGGTGTAAAGTATTAGAAGTAATAAGAAGATGAGTCATAGGGGGGTAAGGTGGCGGTTTAGGTGGCATTTTTAAGGCTAAAATATCTCGTTTTCGGGTCTAATACGACGTATTAAAAATCGAGAAATAAATGCTTAGACGGTTACATTTTTGACAAAATCTAATTCAACCATTAGATTAGAAATAAATCTCTTACTCGGAAAGCATAATTCATTTTCTGAAATCCGATAAAAAGTCGGGACATCACAGTCCAAATTTTGTCCAGAAAAATAATAAAAACGGATTTTTACTAACTTACTCGTCTCGCAAAAAGAGTGAATGTAAAATCAGACGGTTTCTCGATTTGAGTTTTTGGGCGAAAATTTTATCGGACGCAAAAACCCTAATACAGTAGTCGTTCCACCGACTTCTGGAACTTTTTTTCAGAAATGGATTTCATCGTTAGTCTTAGAATTGAAAATCCTTAATTTAGGTGTGCAAAGCCTTAATTAATTAGAAAATTTTTATTTCTCGTTGGAAGAAAATATCTGGGGTATTACAATTTGATATAGAAAAGCCCACCTTAGGCGATTACAGAACTAAACATGAGCTTCCGTCTTTGGTCTTCCGTCCTATCCTTGACCTCGACCTTCTCCTTTTATTGCAAATAATCACACTTTAGTAAACGGTCGCAACAATAAAAGAAACAGAAAATCGAATTCGGTTAAGACTTTTAGGCCTTTGCACTTTAACTAAACTCTTTTGATTAACAAAGAAAGGAGACTCGAACATATCTCGTTTAGAACTAACTTGGTTCCTTACTCGACACTTAGGTCAGTTAATAACGGAAGTCGATAACTTATAACGACTTAGAAGTTCACAAAGAACTAAATTAAAAGAATTCAACTTGAGAAAACGAGTTTTTGAACTTCTCTGCACAAGGCAATAACTCGGGAGCATCTACAGAACAGACTTCTGCGAAACAGGGGATTAATTTAGTACCAAAAGAAAGCTACGGATGTCTAGTTTATTTTCCAATTTACGGATCTTGATTTCGTTAAGTGAGTAGGAAGTTATGACAGTTTCCGTAAAGGGTCGCAAAACAGTCCGCGGTAACCCTAATTCTCGATAAAACTCGACGCACAATTCCCTAGGTTCGATCAATGCTATACAACCTTCATGCGCTTGAAACTACTATCATTTTACAGTTATGTCACACGTTCCTTTATCGCGAACACCTTCACAACTCTTGATTAAACAAATGACAAGCATTTCCTCGTCTTTTTCAACTATCCAATTACTAAACCAAATTTCATTTCAATTTCATTTCAATCTTTAACTTCTACTTTCATATTTTTGAATGGAAATATCATCAACTACAATCTCATTTATTTATCAACATTAAACACTAATATCAAATTAGTTTCCTCATTCGACTTTCCTATCGACAATTAAACTCGTCTCTTCGTCTCTTACTTAAAACTCAACTTTCTTAGAATTCGTTCAAATTTTCTAATTACGTTCATTAACTACTAAGATTAGCGAATATTCAAATCATAAACCTATATCATTATCCATACTAAACTTATCGACGATTCTTCGTCTCTTATTAGAAATTCAATATTCTCCGAATTCGCTCAAACTTTCCAATTACGTTCAACAACTACTAAGATTTACCAATACGAAAACCATATACTCAAATTATTATCGAATCTTAACTTATCATCGGTTCTTCGTCTCTTACGATTTTTATTTTATTTTTAGAAAAATCCAATTAAATTATATGATGAACTACAATCTTACTACATCTCATTTATATCATCACATCATCAAAATCATAACAATTACTTCATCAAATCTCTACTTCTTTCTCTCTTACAACTTGGTTTCTATTTTTAGAAAATTCTCAATTAATTCCCACATCAATCTACCAATACATAGAACACAAATCCACAAATCAATCATCTAAAATCCAACTTAAAACATTAAATCCCTAATTCCTTAAATTTTTGGTAATTTCAATTTATTAAGGGGGGTGATTTTCATTTAATTCCAACCATAGAAATCCATTCTTAAGCATGAAATAACATGAATTAAACTTAGAACATCATCCTACATCTCTTGAAATTTTCGAAAATAACTATACTTGAAGCAATGGAATTTTGTTCGGTTCAAACTATAGAGGAAGTTCTTACCTTAACGATTAGGAACTCGGAATTAAGATTGATCGGAAGATGATTGAGTTAGCGAACTTGAATGTTTGAAGAACTTGGGAGCTTCAATGGAGGAATGAAGAACAAAAGAGAGAGAGAAGAGAGATGGAGAGTGGCGGTAATGAGGTGGGGGAGAGAGAAGAAAATGGTGAGGTGTTTAGATGATAACTATCTCATAAAGTAGAAAAAAATATCTAACAAGGTGACTCACACCATAAGTGGCGGTTTAGGGATGGATTTTTATTCAAAATATCGCGTTTTACGGGTCTAATACGACGTATATAAATCGAGAAATTATTTGTTTAGACGGATACGTTTTTGACGAAATCTAATTCGACCATTAGATTGGAAACAAATCTCTTACTTGAAAAGCATAATTCGTTTCCCAAAATTCGATGAAAAGTCGGGATAAGACAGTCCAAATTTCGTCCGGAAAAATAATAAAAATTGACTTTCTCCGGTAGACTCGTATCGCAGAAAAAGTGAATGTAAAGTCTGACGGTTTTTCGATCTGAGTTTTTGAACGAAAATTCTATCGGACGCGAAAACCATAATACAGTAGTCGTTCAACCGACTTTTGGAATTTATTTTAAGAAACGGATTTCACCGTTAGTCTTAGAATTGAAAATCCTTAACTTAGGTGTGCAAAGCCTTAATTAATAATTAAATTTTTATTTTAGCGACGGAAGAAATATGTAATGCCCCGTAAACTCCTTACGTTCTTAATATTTAAAGTTAACCAAATAAATGGCTTTGCACGCTTAAGTTTACAATTTTTGAGTTCTAAGGCTAACGGTCGAATCCGTTATTAAAAATAAATTACAGAAGTCAGCTAGATGACTACAGTGTTTAAGGTTAGCACGTATGAAAAGTTCTTAGTTTGTAAATTAAGAACGGAAAACCGTCTAATTTTTACAATCACAAAATTGCGATACGAACACGCCGAAAAAGTTTGTTTTTATGTTTTTCCGGACGAAACTCGGACTATGTCGTCCCGAGTTTTTGTCAAAATAATTTTGTAAATTTATTTTCTAATTAAGTTTATACGTTAGAATTTTAAAGTCAAATCGAATCACGACGATTTTGTACCGAGCAACGTTTTTCGTCGTTCGTTTTCCCGTAACGTCGGATCGCGCCGGAAAAACCGGTACCCTTCTAAATCACCTCCATGCAGCCGACACCTCACTTAATTAAGTGTAAGCATGCATGTTTGACCTTATTAAGCTAATGACACCTAAACCATCATTTTACACCATTTCAACTTTTCATCATAACAACACTACACAAAACAATTCCATCTCTCTCCATCTCTCACTCTCTCTCGGCAGCACACACACACACACACCCTCAACTTCATCTTCTTCATCATCCATCCACCATTGAAGACCTCTCAAAGCTTGAAGAAATCACACAAGTCCTCAATCCAACCATTCAAACACCATACATCCTTTGTTAATTCTCTAGGTAATGATCTTCTCCACAATCCTATCCAATTAGTTTCCTTTTCTTTTCTTTTTCCTTCTTGTTCGAAATTTTAAAGGTTTGGTATAGATGTTTTGATCTTAGAATAATGAAATTAGATATGTTAGATATGATAATTATGGATTAAAAATGATCAAAACCAAGAATCCTAAAACCTATGTGAATGCAGAATTTTTTTTTAGGTTTTTGTAGGATTTTTGTTTTTCTTCTTTTGATGGTTGATTCTTGGCTAATAGATGTTTAATTAGTGTATGGAATGAAAAGGGATTGAAAGCCCTATGTGTTTGTAAGTTTTCAATTAGGATTTTGAATTGAATTTAGGGATTTTATGCATGTTAGTTGTTTTTGGAATTATAATTGATAAATGGATGATATAAGATGTTGATTAGTAAATAAATATAGTTAATTGGAGAAGAAAATCATTCCCTTAAAGTATGTATAAAACCAGAAATTTATAAAATAATTAGGAGTTTTCACATGTTAGACATAAGTGATGATTTGTTAGTTGAATATAGTTGCAAATAATGTTAATTGATTATAGGATTTAATTGGGAATTTTTCTAAAAATGTTTAATGAAACATAAGAGGCAAAGATCACTTTATAAACTGAGTTATAATAATGTTAAGATGTGTTTACATGCATGAAAGTGTTTCACATTAGACGTAGTTTAACGTCGTAAAATTTGAACAAAAACCGACAACTTTTGAAAATCGTATAAGAGACGAACATTTAGTTGTAACTAGTAATCGAGAAGTCGGATGGGAGTTCTAATATGATATTATTGTTTATAATGAAATTTAGAACGTCTTTCTAGTTGACGTCATAAGCTTTCGAGTTAATCTAATATGAGCTATAGTGATAATCGAGAATTAGAATGCGTTTTGAAATTTTTGTTGGTTTAGTACGTGTTAGTTGAAATCCGACGTTTAGAACGTCGTGCTTTTGAGCGAGGGTTAAGAAGGAGTTTGTCACGTACGGAAGTACGTGATGACTGCCTTGAGAGTCCAATTTCTAAAAAAATCAAATACGAGAGCTTAGAACGAACCTAAGACGTACCTATCAAGCAATTAGGGTTTTCACGGCAGTTTTGCGACCCTTGCCGGAAACCGTAATATCTTTCAGCTCATTTATCGGATTTGTGATCCGTAAATTGGAGCGCGAACTAGACTTCCTAAGCTTTCTAATGGTACAAGGCTCACCCCCTGTTTCCAAGTCCTCTGTTCTGGACAGCCTCCAGAGTTGCTGGACTGTGCAGTGAAATTTCAGTTTCTTGTTTTCTAAGTTGTTTAGTTCACAACTTAGCTTCTTTCAATCGTTTAAGCCGTTTTTATCTAACGAACATCTCCCTACTGACCCTAGAGTCAAGTACAAGACCTTTAATGATGAAAACCAGTCGAGATCGTATATCTTATCCTATCATTAAAGAAGTAATAATCGTAAATCGCCTAAGTCGATTCTTTTCAACTTAATTCCTTTTAATCTTTAAAGTTGTATTAAGACATCGACTACCTTCTCTACTGACCCGAGAGTCGATTATGAGATCTTCCGAGTTCTAAACGAGATTAGTACAAGTCTCGTTTCCCGTTTAAGTAAAACGAATCTAATAAGCGTGCAAATGCCTAAAGAATAAAATAACTAAATCTTTCATCGATTCTCTTTTATCGATTATCTTTACGACCCGTTTTTAAGTATGTTTATTTTACGATGAAGGAGGAAGCCAACTATAGAGAAAGGATAGAAGATCCAAGTTGGAAGCTTTTGCTTATAAGTTCTGTATTTACAAGGTGGGCTTTTATATACAAATAAAACGAGCAATGTTCGGAAAATCTTTCTTTATCGCTTTGATATCTGTGTTTTTCAAAGTGATATTATGGCATGAACTATTTTACGTTTTTATGTGAGTTCTCTTGTACCTATCTGAGTTAACATTCATGTTTTCCAGATTTAGAGTTAGTCTTTTTAGATTAACTAACGATCGGCTCTGAGTTAGCTGCTAAGTGCTTTCCAGAGTTAGTGCACTTTGTAACCTGTGGTGTATGTGATATCCTGTTGAGGGGTACCAGCCACGGTGAATTAGAATTGGTCAAGATTGAACGTAACATTAGTCAGAAAATGCTTGCGCGAGTGATTTATGAGAAAAAGTCAGAAAATGTTTAGTAGACACGGATTCTTTCAATAAAACTCCGATGTGCTACGCTTATGAAATGCCATATTTATCTATATTTATGATTAAGTTTTCGGCATCGTGCCCACTAAGTACGTTTGTACTTAGCCCTGCATTGTTTTCTAAATGTGCAGGTTGAAGCGACGGTGAGCGGCGACGGTTGATGTTGAGTTAAAGGATAGATGCTTAGTTAGAACCCTTCCGCTGCCAAACTTTGAATTTCTTTTTGAGATTTACTTTGAACAATACTTTGTAGTCTAAGTCTGTACATATGATCTTAGCTTCTTTTGTACTTTTGTCGAGTAATCCTTAGGGATTAACTCTTTCTTATTTATGTTAAAGTCTTATTCATGGTTTATCGATGTTATCATGTATGTTTAGTCAATTAGCCCCCTTCTTCCCCGCTTCTTTAATCCAACCCCAGTCGCACCCCGGCTTCTGCCGTCCCTCGGGATTTGGGGCTGTGACAGAGTGGTATCAGAGCAGTGCTCGTTTTCTGCTCTGCTTCTGAGTCAATCTTCTAGTATGAGTTAGTATGAGTCATTCTTTCAAGTACGAGTCATTCTTTGAAGTAATATCGTAAAGTGGTATTCGTATACAAGTCTTCCTTCGAGAAATATTATAGAGTATTTGTTTGTACTCTATATCGAGTCTTCTTTCTAGTCAAGAGACATGGTATTTGTGTATACTTTGGATCAGAGTCGTCTTTCCAAGTATGAGATAAGAGTTAGACTATGATGCTAAGATTGAGAATGTAGAAGTCAACTCAACCGCCCGCTACGTCGACTCAACGAGGAAAAATGAAAGAATTTTATAATGAGATTTCTTTTAAATAAGAAAATTTATGAGCAAGTATTCAGTGAAATTTGAAAACGAGTATGAGTTGTGTTTTAAAAATGAGAATTTTATAGAAGTATAATTTTTTTTACTTGTATAATTATGCGATAGTACAAGTACTATCTTATGTGAAAATATTTGCGCAATGATTTCCTTTTTATGAAAAAAGTATGCGGATACGAGAATATAGACGGATTTTAGGGAATTTTCCCGGTTCAATGAGAACGTAGACTTGAAACCTAAGAACTTTCCGGTTCTACGAGGACTTAGACGTATTTTTTTTAAGAAACGTTATTTTGAAATGATTTTGAAAGGAGATCCCTAACGTGAGAAAGACTTCCTCTGATGAATGTCACGTGCGCTTAGTCACATGAGTAATGATTCGGCAAAGTCGAACTTGTTGTCTAAAAATTTCCTACGAAGGAAAAAGAAATAAAATGAATAAAAATAAGGCAATAAATCGTGTTAGTAAAAGAAGGGAGCGATTAGACGTTCGAGAAGCTTTCGGCTTCGAGTTAAGAAAGATATGAACGAGACGACAACTGGAACTTAGTTTTCCAGGAAATTATTCTTAAGTTATTTTTCTTTTTCTTTTTATGGAATTAAATTCCATATTTTCGTCTTAAGCAACGACTATAATTAATACGAATATCAAGAGTCGTAAGCGATAATTTCTTTTGGAAACGGATGTTACTTTTGAATAAGTAGCATGAACGAAGTAAAAATACTTTGTTTTAATAAGTGAAAATCGTTAAGTGTTAGTGAGTTAAGAAATAAAAGAAATAGAAGAATTAAAATGAGTAATAATATGATGAAACAAAAAGAATGAAAATAAAATATTTTATGAATGTATAAATATATATATATATATGTTGTAGAGTGCAATTTCTTGAATTGCTAGAAGTCTTAAATAAGTAGTTGGCTTAAGTGTTGATGTTACAATTGAATAAGGGATATTCATTTTGTAATTTATGTTTTCATTAAGATAAGTTATTTTCTTTTCTTACCTGTTACTGATCCGTGTTACCTTAAACCTTTTGTAGGATGGCTAGGACTTGTGTCACGGCTCGGAAGAGCCAGCCCTTGGTAGAGTGTGAGCGCATCATAGTGGATATGTTGCAGGACGAGTACTACGAGTTTGAGGTAGACTACGGAGAAGAGGATGTGGGACAGATTATCAGTAATTTTTCTTCGGCCTACTACCCAGTGAGACACCTGATCAAGGAGAGTCAGGCGATACTAGACCTGATCGTGCACTTACCAGACGAGTGGCGCGGATGGGCGCACCGGGCAGCTTGGTACTTTTTGGCGATTTTCGGCGACGACACGGAGCCGACTGGCAACTACGCTGGATTTGCCCTGTGTGTGCACAGGCGTTTCTTCGAGAGCAGGCATATGCTTTCCCTTCCTTTAGAGCCACACATCCCCTACAGTCACTTTCCAGCCGGGACGGAGATTGAGGAGCTTGACTTAGACCCAGAGATGTTAGAGTTGTTAGAGTTGCCACCAGACGGCGTACTAGAGGAGGAGCCTGAGGCTGAGTTAGAGCAGCCAGAGGAGGACGAGGAGACGGTAGTTCCACCAGAGTCACCACCGGCTGCACAGCAGATTGAAGAGTTGATCCCGGGTCCTGGTTTTGTAGAGGTTGACGCTGAGACAGCCGCAGTGTTGGGGTTGTCTTCATCGTTTGTGCCAGACGTTTGTGTTAGGGTCAGGGGACTGTTGGAGATGAGACTGTACAGAGAGGGGCCAGACTACCGAGACTACTGATAGATCGATGCGGAGTATGCCGCCATGTTAGAGTTGCCTTCTCCACTTACTCCACTTGAGGAGATCTGCACGAGGTTGGGAGTAGCCTAGAGGCACAGAGAGGCAGGACCGTCCAGGGTCCGTTCTAGAGAGGAGTTCGAGTCGGGTTCAGGTTCAGTTCCCGAGCACCTTCTTCCCCTGAAGAAGCGTGCGAGGAGGATCAGTGAGGACTACTTGGACGAGACTGTTCTTGAGGCACCTTCACCCGCCCTACTTACACTTGACGACGGTTCTACTCTGAGGGTGGACGAGGCACTTGAGTTGGTTTTTAGTTCGGAGTCTGAGGAGGAGAATCCGGAGGAGGACCCTGAGGAGGATCCGGAGAAGGATCCGGAGGAGGATCCGGAGGAGGACCCTGAGGAGGACCCAATGGAGGGTTGTTAGAATTTTTTTTGCAGACTTCGAAGTAGTTTTGGTTTCTTCTGCAGTTTAGTTAGGTAGTGCTCTATAGACATGGGTAAATATTAGTAGTAGTGGTAGCTTTTTGTCCTGTATAGAGTCGGATCAGTAACTAGTTAGTTTTGAAGTACTCTAGCGGATACGAAATTTTATGAATCGTTTCCGTTCTAGTACTCTAGTAGATACGGAGTGCAGTTTGTTAGTGCACCCAGTAAATAGTAGGCAGTCAATCTAGTTTAGATTAATAGTAGTCTAACCCTTTTGTATAAGTCCTCGTTAGAGGCAAAAGTAATATTCTTTTTGGATGTATATATATATATGACCCGTAAAAAGGGTTTTTAATCAAGTAATCTTATGAATCAAGTAATAAAAAAATTAGAATGTTAAATGAACTCGTGTGACGAGGAAATGAGTTTAACTCAAAGGTTAAAAGATTAATGAAATAATATCAAAGCTATGTTCGATATGTTTTTCCATGAATTTGTTTAAGTTGAGAATGAGCTAGTAAGTGTTAAGTGTAATTAACAGAAGGAATCTAATGAGAATTTTCAATTCTTCTCTAGACTAAAGAAAATGCCGCCAAGAAACGTTAACAACAGGAGAGGTCGAAGACCTGGAAGGCCGAGAGGACGTGGTGGACGTCAGCCAGAAAATAACCGAGAACAGGAAAATGAGCGGAATATCACTCCATCCCCATCTCCACCCCCGTCACCATCTCCACCTCCACCACCGCCCCGTAGAGATATTGAGGATCTTTTCCTCAAAAGAAACCCTCCAATGTTTAATGGAATTGGAAGCCCTAGCGATGCTGAGCTATGGGTGAGATCGACTGAGAAAATTTTCAAACTCCTCAGATGCACTGATGAGGAGAGAATGCTATGTGTCGCATTCCAACTGACGGGATCGGCAGATTATTGGTGGGAGGCAAGACAGAAGGTGATACCTGCTGAGCATCTTGCTCGTTTTTCGTGGGAAGAGTTTAAGGAGATTTTCTTTGACAAGTACGTCCCCAAGACGTGTAGGGCATAGAAGGAGGCCGAATTTTATAATTTGAAGCAGGGAAAGCTAACTGTGACGGAATACGACGTCAACTTCTGTGAGTTGATGAGGTATGCGCCGACATTAGTCGACACTGAAGAGAAGTTATCAAAGAAATTTCAGGGAGGTTTACGTCATGAACTGGGAATTGCATTGGCTAGTCATGGAGGACTAGGTTATTCGGACATACTGGGAAGATCACTGGAAATGGAGGCCGTCGTGCCTGACAAGAAAAAGATTGTACCAACTGCGTCAGCACCAGCGCAGAATCAGAATCGAGGCTACTACAACAACAATAGCAGCAACTATCAAGGGAAGAGAAAATGGAACGGAGAAGGTAGCGGAGGATACAGTCAGGGCTACGACAATCAGGGAGGACAGAAAAGAAGCTATCAGCAGCCTACCAACAACAACAACAATGGCAAGAGGCCGTGGCAAGGAAACAACCAATCGGGGTTGTTCATTCAAGGAAACAGGCAGAACTTGCCGTGGAAGGGCAATAATCAGCTGAATCAGCCACAAGGGCAACAGAGGAATTTTAATCAGGGAGCGAATAACCCAGGGAGGGTTACCATCCCTGTTTGCCCGAAGTGCAACCGAGCCCATCCTGGAGTCTGCCAAATAGGCACCCCTAACAGTTTCAACTGTGGACAGAAGGGGCACATGAAAAAGGACTGCCCTAAACTGCTTCAAGCAGTACCCCTCCGAGCTATCCAAGCACAGCCGCAGCAGCCGCCTATGAACCAGCAGCAGTTTCAGCAGCATGTACAGCAACAACAAAATGCGAGGGCATGCGCTATCAAACAAAGCGGTCAGCACAAAGGAAAAGGCAATCTAGCAGGTATGGGAAAACTTCACAACACCCCCATTAAGATACTGTTTGATACTAGCGCATCGCATTCTTTCATTGCTGGCTCATGTGCCGATAACTTAGACATCAGACCTGTAAGAGCTGCACAATCTATGAGAGTAACCACACCTTCAGGAGAGATCACTACTTCCACGCATGTTTGCTCTAACCTAGAACTAGAAATCGGAACTCATAAGGTTATAGCGAACAACCTAAATGTTATGATAATGTGGGACGTAGATATAATCCTAGGAATGGATTGGTTGTCAGAGAATTACGCCACGATTCTCTGCAACGAGAGAAAAATTTCTTTTCAGCCGCCGGGTAAAGAACCAACCGAATTCCACGGAATTTCAATGGGTAGAGGCGTACCAATCATATCAGCCCTTCAAGCCACGAAACTCATGAAGAAGAAAGGTACCACAACTTATCTTGTGTACCTAGTTGGAGAACCAGGAGCCGAGAAGACCATTCAGGACGTAGAAGTCATGAACGAATACGAAGATGTTTTTCCAGAAGTACTACCAGGATTGCCACCAGATCGTCATGTAGATTTCACGATCGATTTAGAACCAGGAACAGCTCCTAAGTCTAAAGCCCCTTACAGAATGGCACCGAAGGAACTGGAAGAGCTCAAAATCCAGTTACAGGAATTACTAGACCTTGGTTTTATCAGGCCAAGCGTTTCACCTTGGGGAGCACCCGTGCTTTTCGTTAGAAAAAAGGACGGATCGATGAGAATGTGCATCGATTACCGAGAACTGAACAAGATCACTCTCAAGAACAAATATCCTTTGCTAAGGATCGAGGATCTGTTCGATCAGCTTAAAGGTGCAGGAGTCTTCTCCAAAATAGATTTGAGATCAGGGTATCATCAGCTCAAGATCAAACCAGAGGATGTACCGAAGACCGCTTTTAGAACTCGATATGGCCATTACGAATTTTTAGTGATGCCATTTGGTTTGACCAACGCTCCAGCCGTATTCATGAATCTTATGAACAGAGTTTTCCACCCCTACTTGGACAAATTTGTTCTAGTATTCATTGACGACATCCTCATTTATTCTAAGAATGAGACAGAGCACGAGGAACATCTACGGATAGTGTTGGAAACACTAAGAGCTGAGAAACTCTACACCAAGTTCAGTAAATGCGAATTTTGGCTAAAGGAAGTAATGTTCCTTGGACATATAGTATCGACAGAAGGAATCAAGGTGGATCCAGCCAAAGTAGAAGCAGTGCACAACTGGAAGACACCAACAAGTCAAAATGAAATCAGAAGTGTCTTGGGATTAGCTGGTTATTACAGAAGATTTATCGAGGGATTTTCTACAATCGCTCGCCCGATGACACAGCTACTCAGGAAGGATACCAAGTTTAAGTGGACGGATGAGTGTGAGAAGAGTTTCCAAACTCTAAAGGAAAAGTTGACTACAGCGCCAGTACTAGCACTTCCAGATGCAAACAAAGAATATGTGGTTTATACTGATGCATCAAAGAATGGATTAGGTTGTGTCTTGATGCAAGACGGACGAGTGATAGCTTATGCTTCACGACAACTTTGACCCCACGAAGTTGAGTACCCAACCCACGATTTAGAACTTGCAGCCGTAGTGCATGCGCTAAAGATTTGGAGACACCATTTCTATGGTGTAAGAGTTGAAATATTCACCAATCACAAGAGCCTGAAGTACTTTTTCGAGCAAAAAGAACTGAACATGAGACAAAGACGATGGCTCGAATTAGTCAAAGATTATGACTGTAGAATTAACTACCATCCAGGAAAGGCTAATGTGGTAGCAGACGCATTGAGTCGCAAGGCTCCAACGAAGTTAGGATGTCTTTTTGTAGAAGAAGAAACCTTAGTACGAGAATTCGAGAAGATGGATATCAGAGTGCTTGACACGCCAGCAACGATAACAAGTCAAATAGCAGCGTTAGAAGCTACACCAGATTTAAGAGAAAGGATCATTAGTGCTCAAAGAAAAGATGAGTCAATGGAAAAGTTACGAGTAAGGATAAGGACAAATAAGCCGGAAGGATATTCTGAGGCTCCAGACAATGCAATACTTTATGAAGGCAGAATTTGTATTCCCGACAGCGACAACAAATTGAAGAACGAAATCTTGAGTGAGGCTCACGATACGCCTTACACAGCACATCCAGGAAGTATGAAAATGTACCAGGATTTGAGAAGAAACTTTTGGTGGAATGGAATGAAACGAGACGTTGCCTCGTTTATAGAAAGATGCCTAGCATGTCAGCAAGTTAAGGCTTTACACCGACGACCGTATGGATTGCTACAACCGTTGGATGTCCCAGATTGGAAATGGGAAGGCATAGCTATGGACTTTGTCACAGGCTTGCCTAAGTCGAGAAGAGGAAACACAGCAATTTGGGTGATAATAGATAGACTTACGAAGTCAGCTCACTTCTTACCGATTAAGACTACATATGGATCAGAGAGACTAGCTCAGTTGTATGTCAGAGAGGTTGTACGTCTGCATGGAATACCGAAGGTCATAATATCAGACAGAGATGCTAAGTTTACTTCGAGATTTTGGATTACGATGCAGAAAGAGTTGGGAACAGAGCTAAATTTCAGTACAGCTTTTCACCCACAGACAGATGGACAATCAGAGAGAACGATTCAGATTTTGGTCGATATGTTAAGAACAATGGTTTTGGACCGAGGCACGAATTGGGAAGAAATTCTACACTTAGTTGAATTCGCCTACAACAACAGCTATCAGGCCACGATAGGGATGGCACCGTTTGAAGCCTTGTATGAGAGAAAGTGTAGATCACCGCTTTATTGGGACGAAGTAGGTGAGAGAAAGAACTTAGGCCCAGATGCAATCAATGAGATGATTGAGATAGTTCGACAGATTCGAGATAGAATGAAGGAGGCCCAGAGCCGACAGAAGTCGTATGCCGACGACCGTCGAACCAACCTTGAGTTTGATATAGGAGATAAAGTTTTTCTTAAGATATCCCCGACCAAAGGAATCCTTAGGTTCGGAGTTAAGGGTAAAGTAAGACCCAGGTTTATAGGACCTTATGAAATCCTCGAGAGAATAGGATCAGTCGCGTATAGATTGGCCTTACCGCCAAGTCTAGGAAGTACATTTTTCATATTTCTCAATTGAGAAAATATGTTTACGATCCTAAGCACATCATTAGTCAGCAAGACGTAATTCTTGAATCTGACCTAAGCTATGAAGAAAAGCCGATATCGATCTTGGATAGAAAAGTTCAAGAATTAAGAACCAAATCGATACCAATAGTTAAAGTGTTATGGAACCATCACGGGCAAGAAGAAGCCACGTGGGAACTCGAGGAGAAGATGAAGGAGCGATATCCTCATCTTTTTGCAGAAGGTAAGCAGGACGAAATTTTTCGTAAGGGGGGTAGGATGTAATGCCCCGTAAATTCCTTACGTTCTTAATATTTAAAGTTAACCAAATAAATGGCTTTGCACGCTTAAGTTTACAATTTTTGAGTTCTAAGGCTAACGGTCGAATCCGTTATTAAAAATAAATTACAGAAGTCAACTAGATGACTACGGTGTTTAAGGTTAGCACGTATGAAAAGTTCTTAGTTTGTAAATTAAGAACGGAAAACCGTCTAATTTTTACAATCACAAAATTGCGATACGAACACGCCGAAAAAGTTTGTTTTTATGTTTTTCCGGACGAAACTTGGACTATGTCGTCCCGATTTTTGTCAAAATAATTTTGTAAATTTATTTTCTAATTAAGTTTATACGTTAGAATTTTAAAGTCAAATCGAATCGCAACGATTTTGTACCGAGCAACGTTTTTCGTCGTTCGTTTTCCCGTAACGTCAGATCGCGCCGGAAAAACCCGTAACCCTTCTAAATCACCTCCATGCAGCCGACACCTCACTTAATTAAGTGTAAGCATGCATGTTTGACCTTATTAAGCTAATGACACCTAAACCATCATTTTACACCATTTCAACTTTTCATCATAACAACACTACACAAAACAATTCCATCTCTCTTTATCTCTCACTCTCTCTCGGCAGCACACACACACACACACACCCTCAACTTCATCTTCTTCATCATCCATCCACCATTGAAGACCTCTCAAAGCTTGAAGAAATCACACAAGTCCTCAATCCAACCATTCAAACACCATACATCCTTTGTTAATTCTCTAGGTAATGATCTTCTCCACAATCCTATCCAATTAGTTTCCTTTTCTTTTCTTTTTCCTTCTTGTTCGAAATTTTAAAGGTTTGGTATAGATGTTTTGATCTTAGAATAATGAAATTAGATATGTTAGATATGATAATTATGGATTAAAAATGATCAAAACCAAGAATCCTAAAACCTATGTGAATGCAGAATTTTTTTTTAGGTTTTTGTAGGATTTTTGTTTTTCTTCTTTTGATGGTTGATTCTTGGCTAATAGATGTTTAATTAGTGTATGGAATGAAAAGGGATTGAAAGCCCTATGTGTTTGTAAGTTTTCAATTAGGATTTTGAATTGAATTTAGGGATTTTATGCATGTTAGTTGTTTTTGGAATTATAATTGATAAATGGATGATATAAGATGTTGATTAGTAAATAAATATAGTTAATTGGAGAAGAAAATCATCCCCTTAAAGTATGTATAAAACCAGAAATTTATAAAATAATTAGGAGTTTTCACATGTTAGACATAAGTGATGATTTGTTAGTTGATATAGTTGCAAATAATGTTAATTGATTATAGGATTTAATTGGGAATTTTTCTAAAAATGTTTAATGAAACATAAGAGGCAAAGATCACTTTATAAACTGAGTTATAATGATGTTAAGATGTGTTTACATGCATGAAAGTGTTTCACATTAGACGTAGTTTAACGTTGTAAAATTTGAACAAAAACCGACAACTTTTGAAAATCGTATAAGAGACGAATATTTAGTTGTAACTAGTAATCGAGAAGTCGGATGGGAGTTCTAATATGATATTATTGTTTATAATGAAATTTAGAACGTCTTTCTAGTTGACGTCATAAGCTTTCGAGTTAATCTAATATGAGCTATAGTGATAATCGAGAATTAGAATGCGTTTTAAAATTTTTGTTGGTTTAGTACCTGTTAGTTGAAATCCGACGTTTAGAACGTCGTGCTTTTGAGCGAGGGTTAAGAAGGAGTTTGTCACGTACGGAAGTACGTGATGACTGCCTTGAGAGTCCAATTTCTAAAAAAATCAAATACGAGAGCTTAGAACGAACCTAAGACGTTATACGTCGAACCTATCAAGCAATTAGGGTTTTCACGGCAGTTTTGCGACCCTTGCCGGAAACTGTAATATCTTTCAGCTCATTTATCGGATTTGTGATCCGTAAATTGGAGCGCGAACTAGACTTCCTAAGCTTTCTAATGGTACAAGGCTCACCCCCTGTTTCCAAGTCCTCTGTTCTGGACAGCCTCCAGAGTTGCTGGACTGTGCAGTGAAATTTCAGTTTCTTGTTTTCTAAGTTGTTTAGTTCACAACTTAGCTTCTTTCGATCGTTTAAGCCGTTTTTATCTAACGAACATCTCCCTACTGACCCTAGAGTCAAGTACAAGACCTTTAATGATGAAAACCAGTCTAGATCGTATATCTTATCCTATCATTAAAGAAGTAATAATCGTAAATCGCCTAAGTCGATTCTTTTCAACTTAATTCCTTTTAATCTTTAAAGTTGTATTAAGACATCGACTACCTTCTCTACTGACCCGAGAGTCGAGTATGAGATCTTCCGAGTTCTAAACGAGATTAGTACAAGTCTCGTTTCCCGTTTAAGTAAAACGAATCTAATAAGCGTGCAAATGCCTAAAGAATAAAATAACTAAATCTTTCATCGATTCTCTTTAATCGATTACCTTTACGACCCGTTTTTAAGTATGTTTATTTTACGATGAAGAAGGAAGCCAACTATAGAGAAAGGACAGAAGATCCAAGTTGAAAGCTTTTGCTTATAAGTTCTGTATTTACAAGGTGGGCTTTTATATACAAATAAAACGAGCAATGTTCGGAAAATCTTTCTTTATCGCTTTGATATCTATGTTTTTCAAAGTGATATTATGGCATGAACTATTTTACGTTTTTATGTGAGTTCTCTTGTACCTATCTGAGTTAACATTCATGTTTTCCAGATTTAGAGTTAGTCTTTTTAGATTAACTAACGATCGGCTCTGAGTTAGCTGCTAAGTGCTTTCCAGAGTTAGTGCACTTTGTAACCTGTGGTGTATGTGATATCCTGTTGAGGGGTACCAGCCACGGTGAATTAGAATTGGTCAAGATTGAACGTAACATTAGTCAGAAAATGCTCGCGCGAGTGATTTATGAGAAAAAGTCAGAAAATGTTTAGTAGACACGGATTCTTTCAATAAAACTCCGATGTGCTACGCTTATGAAATGCCATATTTATCTATATTTATGATTATGTTTTCAGCATCGTGCCCACTAAGTACGTTTGTACTTAGCCCTGCATTGTTTTCTAAATGTGCAGGTTGAAGCGACGGTGAGCGGCGACGGTTGATGTTGAGTTAAAGGATAGATGCTTAGTTAGAACCCTTCCGCTGCCAAACTTTGAATTTCTTTTTGAGATGTAGTTTGAACAATACTTTGTAGTCTAAGTCTGTACATATGATCTTAGCTTCTTTTGTACTTTTGTCGAGTAATCCTTAGGGATTAACTCTTTCTTATTTATGTTAAAGTCTTATTCATGGTTTATCGATGTTATCATGTATGTTTAGTCAATTAGCCCCCTTCTTCCCCGCTTCTTTAATCCAACCCCAGTCGCACCCCGGCTTCTGCCGTCTCTCGGGATTTGGGGCTGTGACAAAATATCCGGGGTATTACATTATAATTTTAATTAACGAATATTACTATACGGTTAAGGAGGATAACGAATAGTACAATCAATTATTTTTCTTAAATTCTTTTATCTATATAAATTCTAAACGAATTTTTACATTACGCACTTATAAATCATAGTCGTGATCAACGGGCCGGTTCCGACGCGGAACTGTGGCGGTAGGTTGTGCGCGTAGTGTAATACCCCGGATAATTGTTCCGTCGTTAAAATAAAAATTTAATTAATAATTAAGGCTTTGCACGCCTAAGTTAAGGATTTTCGATTCTAAGACTGACGGTGAAATCCGTTTCTGAAAATAAATTCCAAAAGTCAGTCGAACGACTACTGTATTAGGGTTTTTGCGTCCGATAAAATTTTCGTCCGAAAACTCAGATCGAAAAATCGTCAGACTTTACATTCACTTTTTCTTCGATACGAGTTCACCGGAGAAAGTCAGTTTTTATGATTTTTCCAGGCGAATCTTGGACTGTCTTATCCCGACTTTTCATCAGATTTCGGAAAACGAATTATGCTTTCCGAGTATATGATTTATTTCTAATCTAACGGTCGAATTAGATTTCGTCGAAAACGTAACCATCTAAGAAATTATTTCTCGATTTTTATAACGTCATTTTAGACCCGTAAACGAGATATTTCCGGCAATTAAACCCCCCTAAACCGCCTATTAAGGTGAGTCATCACCTTAAGTTAGATATTTTCTACTTTATTAAGTTCTATCTTATACCATTAGTCATCATCTCTCTCCCTCTCTCCCACCTTTACCGCCACCACCTCCTCTCCCTCTTCTCTCTCATTTTCTTCCATTGAAAGACATCATCCAAGCTTTTCAAAGCTCCACAAGTCTCTCGTCTACCGATCACTCTTATTTCCGAGATCATATTCGACAAGGTAGGAACTTCTTCTACGTATTGAACCGAACAAAAATCATTTTCCATCAATTTGTTTTTTTTTCGAAAATTGGAGATGGAGTAGGATGATTAATCTTTGTTTAATACATGTTGTTAGAAGCTTAGGAATGGTTTTATGGATTGAAATCATGAAGAAATCACCCCCCCCCTGAATATGTATGAATACCGAAATTTTTAGGAAGAATTAGGGATTTTTGTTAGTTCGATTTTCTTGAGGATTGATTGATGGATTAGTGTTCTATATGATGATACATGATCACATGAATTAATTTAGAATTTTCTAAAAATAAAAATAAAAGTGTAAGAAAGAAAGAATTGATGATTTGATGTAGAAGATGTTATGATTTGCATGTTATGATAATAGAAATGAGATGTAGTATGTTTGAGGATGATTATATAATTTATTGGAATTTTTCTAAAAAAAAAATGAAAATCGTAAGAGACGAAAATCCGTCGATAAGTTGAGATTCGTTAATCGTTTGAGTTTGTGGTTTACGTATTAGTGATTCTAGATAGATGATGATCGATATTGTAAAGATTGAGCAAAATCGGAGAACGTTGAAATTTTGTTAAGAGACGAGAAATGTCGATAAGTCGAGAATGAATAATGATTTAGGTTTGTGATTTGAATATATGTTAATCTTGTTAGTTAATGATCGTAACCGGAAAATTTGAACGAATTCTAAGAAGGTTTGAAATTTGGTAAGAGACGAAGAAACGAGTCTAAGTGTCGATAGAAAAGTCAAATAAGGAAAACCAATTTGATATTAGTGATTGTGGTCGTTTGATGAACAAGTTTGTAGTTGACGATATTTCCATCCGATATGATATAAGATATAGTTTATAAACGGGAAGTTGAAATAGAAATTGAATTGGTTTAGTAATTGGATTAGTTGAAAGACGAGGAATTATACGTCGAGTTTGTAATCGAGAGATATGAAGGAATTTGTCATAAAAGATATTGCGTATTGACTGCCTTGAGATGGAAATTTCGTAAGAATAAAAGTGGAATAGCATTAATCGAACCTAGTGAATCGTGCGTCGAGTTTTATAGAGCATTAGGGTTTCGCGCGGACTGAACTGCGACCTTTCACGGAAACTGTCATAACTTTTAGCTCGCTTAATGAAATCAAGATCCGTAAATTGGAGAGTAAATTAGACACCCGTGGCTTTCTTTTGGTACAGAGCACATCCCCTGTTTCGAAGGAACCTGTTCTGTATGAACTCCAGAACCTCTGCTTTGTGCAGAAACTTATGTAAACCTAATTTCTTAGGTTGAATCCGTTTCAACTTCGTTCCTTGTGAACTTCTAAGTCGTTATAAGTTATCGAATTCCATTATCTACTAACCTAAGTGTTGAGTAATGAGCCGAGTCAGTTTCTAAAATGAGAATTTATTGAGTCTCGTTTCTTTGTTAATCAAAAGAAAGTAGTAAAGTGAAAAGGCCTAAAAGACTAAAAACGATTTCGATTTCCTGTTTCTTTTATCGTTGTGATCGAGTTTTAAAGTTTTTTTATTTACAATAAAAGGAGGAAGTCAGCGCTAAGTATAGGACGGAAGACAGAAGACGGAAGCTCGTATTGTAGTTCTGTAATCAGTAAGGTGGACTTTTCTATATACGAAATAAAATGATCGATGCTCGAAAATCTTTATTTACAGCTTTGATAATTGTGTTTTCAAAGTAATAATCAGAGCATGAAATATTTGTTTTATGTGAGTTCTCTTGTACCCTTCTGAGTTAGCCGAATCCTATCCATAATTATTAGTTAGCCGACCTGCTAACTAAAACGATCGGACTTTGAGTTAGCCGACTGCTATCCAAAGTTAGTGTACACAGTAGCCGTTGTGTGGAACCCTGTTGAGGGGTAGCCAGCCACGGTGATAATTATTGGGGAAGATTGAACGCAGCATCTATTAGAAAAGTGCTTGATCAAGCCATGTTGTGAAAATATTTAGTAGACACGGGTATTTATTGAAAAACCCCGATGTGCTACAGAAATGAGATGCCTGATTTATCTATACTTATGATATGTTTTCGGCAATGTGCCCACTAAGTGCTTTTGTACTTAGCCCTGCATATGTTTTATAAAATGTGTAGGTTGAGTGACGGGAGCGGCGGGGGTTGATGTTGAGTTAAGAGTCGTAATTAGAATAAAGAACTTGTATCAAGCTTTACGCTTTCCGCTGCCAATCTTTTTGAGATAATGTATCTATCTTTTGGGTATAAGCCCCGTACAATGAACTTAGTTCCTTTTTAACAACTTGTCGAGTGATCCTTCGAGATCAACTCTTTCTTTTAAATAAAGTCTTGTTCGTAGAAGTTATTCTGTTATTAATGTCTGTTCATTCTTAGTTATTCCTCTTCTTCCCCGCTTCTTTAATCCAACCCCTAGTCACACCCCGGCTTTGCCGTCCCTCGGGATTTGGGGCTGTGACAGAGTGGTATCAGAGCGATCGTTTCTGCTCTGCATACGAGATTCCTTTCAGTAGTAAGGTGGAGTATTTGTATATACTCTACACCTGAGTCTTCTTACAAGTAAAAGTTAGGTCGTAACACTAAGTTTAAAAGTGTAGACGACAACTCAACCTCCCGCTACGTTGACTCAACCAAAGAAGAAAAGTAAGGAAAGAATTTTAGAAGTATGATTTCTTTTAAGAAGAAATTTTTTATTAAGTATGCAAGTATGATGTGAATAAAGTATGCAAGTATGAATGTGATTAAAGTATAAAAGTTATACTTTGTGATATTACGTGAACTATGTGAAAGCATGAATGCTATACTATGTGAAAGTATGTGAAATTATGTGAGTTATAATTTCTTTTGATTGAGATGTCTGTTTGGCATGAGAATCTAGACTAAAATTCTAAGGCCTTCCAGATTCTTTGAGAACATAGACGTTCTAAGAAGCGTTGGTTCCAAAATATCCAAGAAACGATCAGATCGGAAAGGACAGAATAAAGGGAATCAAAGAGAATAAACGAATGTCACCTGCGCAAAGTGACATGAACAACAGACTCGTTGGAGTCGACTTGTTTTTGAAAATGAAAGCCGTAAGAATTTCCTTTTAAGGAAATAAAATAAAGAATAATAAGAAGAATAAGAATAAATAAGTTGATAAGATGAAAGAATGGAAAGAAATCGTGAGAAATAATTTTGTTTATATGCGATTGTTTGAGTGCAATTTCTTGAATTTGCTAGATGATTAAGATAAGCTATGATTAAGTGATTTAAGTATTGCAATTTTGAATAATGGAATATTCTAATTGTAGTTTAAGAATTCCTTAAGATATGTTATATTCCTACCAGTTACTGATCCATGATCTCTTAAAAGCTTTGTAGGATGCCTGCTACACGTGTTACGGCTCAGAAGAGTCGACCTTTGAGACAGCGTACAGTAGTGGACGAGATCTTAGACGAGTACTACGACTATGAGGTGGACCCGAACCATGATATAGGGCAGTTGGTTAGTGACTTCGCTGCACATTTCTACGCAGCCCATCACTTTGTTTCTGAGCGTCAGGCGATAGCCAATCTGACTGTACGGCTGCCCGACGAGTGGCATGGTTGGGCACATGCCATAGCCTGGAACCACATCGCACTGTTCGGTGACGACCCTGAGCCGATTGGCGACTTTTCTGAGTTCGCTCTAGCCATACATAGGCAATTCTTTCATAATCGGGTCATGTGGACTATTCTGGTACAGGAGCACCTTCCCTACCTTCACATTCCGACAGAGTCTGTGCCAGAGTTTGAGCCTGAGCCGTTGGCCTTGGACCCAGAGTTTGAGTCTGTACCTTCACCTTCCCTACTTGGTTTCAGACACGGAGAGGACAGTTTCAGACGTGCCTTCACCACCACCACTTACACTTTTGGACGACACTACTTTGAGGGTTGAGGAGGCACTTCAGCTCGTCTCTGGTTCAGATTCTGAGGAGGATCCGGAAGAGGATCTGGAGGAGGATCCGAAGGAGGATCCAATGGAGGACGACCCCGAGGAGGACCCTGAGGAGGACCCCGAGGAGTTGTAGGCCGTAGAGGGCAGTAGTGACTCGACATCAGCTTGTTGAGCAGAGCGTCTTAGACGCGTAGTAGTAGTAGAAGTTTCTTTTGTCTTGTACATAGTCGGATCAGTAGACTTCCTTTTTTAATACTCTATACGGATACGAAGTTTTTAGGGATCGTTTTTGTTCTAGTACTTCCAGTAGATACGGAGATGCAACTTGTTAGTGCACCCGCTTTATAGATAGGCAATTAGCCTAGTTTAGACTAGTTGTAGTCTAACCTTTTGTATAAGTCCTAGTTGGAGGCAAAACTAATATTCTTTTTGACGTTTATATAATATATATATATATGATGACCCGAGAGTGGGCTTTGATCTTATGAAAAGTTTCTTCTAAATGCCATTAGAAGAAAAAGTTTAGATGAATATTCTAGTTTAAACTGAGAAGTTAAAAGTTTAAAGAGCTAAGTATCGAAGCTATTATCTGTTTTCTTTTTCATGAACTTGTTTAAGTTGGGAAAAGGGTTAGAAATTAAAAGAAGGCTTAAAAGTAAGGTGCTAATGAGAGTTTTATTCTTATAGTTTCAAAAAAAAAATGCCGCCAAGAGTAGTTAACAACCGAGGAAGACCTGGTAGGTCCAGGGGACGTGGTAGACGTCCAGCACAGAATGATAGAGAGGAGGAACAAGAAAGGTAAGATACCCAACCACCACCATCACCATCACAACCTCCACCATCACCATCACAACCTCCACCACCACCCCGTCGTGACATTGAGGACTTATTCCTCAAACGTAACCCACCTGTGTTCAACGGATCTGGTAGCCCAAGTGATGCTGAGCTTTGGGTGCGATCTATTGAGCGAATTTTCAAACTCCTCAGATGTACTGATGAGGAGCGACTACTATGTGTCGCGTTCCAGCTTTCCGGACCAGCTGACTACTGGTGGGAAGCTAGGCAGAAGGTTATACCTGCGGAGCACCTGGCTCGTTATACCTGGGAAGAATTCAAGGAAGCACTATATGATAAGTACGTACCTAAGACGTATAGAGCTCAGAAGGAGGCCGAGTTCTATAACTTGAAACAAGGGAAGATGACAGTCACAGAATATGACGCCAAGTTTTGTGAATTGTCAAGGTATGCACCTACTTAGGTTGATACCGAAGATAAGATAGCAAAGAAGTTCCGTGGGGGACTGAAGCATGAGTTTGGAATTGCGTTAGCCAGTCATGGAGGACTGAGCTACACTGAAGTTTTAGGGCGAGCCCTAGAGATGGAGGCCGTAGTGCCTGATGAAAGGAAAGCAATAACAACCTCACCGGCTCCAACCCAGAATCAAAACCGAGGCTATTACAACAACAACAATAGCAACTACCAAGGAAAAAGAAAATGGGAAGGGGGAAATAGCAATGGCTATAATCAGAACTACAATAACCAAGGGAATCAGAGGAGTGGCAATCAGCTAGGCTTTCAGCAGCCTAATCAAGACAACAATGGAAAGAGACCGTGGCAAGGAAACAATCAGTCAGAGTTGTTTTTACAAGGAAATAGACAAGCAGGGCTAGGGAGAGGAAATAACCAGCAGAATCAGCCTCAAGGACAACAAAAGAATTTCAACCATGGAAATAATAACCCAGGAAGGGTTACCGTTCCTGTTTGCCCTAAGTGTAATAATTCGCATCCCAGCATTTGTCAAGCAGGCATGGGTGTTTGCTTTAACTGCGGACAGAAAGGGCATATGAAGAGAGAGTGCCTGAAGCCACTGCAAGCGGCAGGATAGAACCAGTATGGACAGCCCCAGCCTTTGAGGGCGATTCAAGCGCAGCCGCAACAGCAGATGACCCAGCAGCAATTCCAGCAGCACGCTCAATAGCAACAGAATGCAAGGGCATGTGCGATCAAACAGGGTACTCAGAATAAAGGAAAAGGAAACCTAGCAGGTATGGGTAAACTTCATAATATCCCTATCAAGATACTGTTTGATACTGGCGCATCACATTCTTTTATTGCTGGTTCGTGTGCGGATAACTTAGATATCAGACCTGTACGAGCTGAACACGCTATGAGAGTAGCTACACCTTCAGGAGAGATTACTACTTCCACGCATGTTTGCTCTAACCTAGAATTAGAAATTGGAACTCTTAAGGTTAAGGCGAACAATTTGAATGTTATGATAATGTGGGACGTAGATATAATTTTAGGAATGGACTGGTTGTCTGAGAATTATGCCATGATTCTCTGCAACGAAAGGAAAATCTCTTTCCAACCCCCGGGAAAAGAACCGCCAGAATTTCATGGGATTGCAATGGGCAAGAGGATACCGATAATATCCGCCCTACAAGCCAAGAAGTTGATGAAGAAGAAGGGTTGCACAGCTTATCTTGTGTACCTAGTTGGAGAACCAGGAGCCGAGAAGACTATTCAAGACGTAAAAGTTGTTAACGAATATGAAGACGTCTTTCCAGAAATATTACCTAGATTACCACCCGACCGTCACATAGATTTTTCAATCGACTTAGAACCATGATCGGATCCCAAATCGAAAGCCCCATATAGGATGGCGCCGAAAGAATTAGAAGAGCTTAAGATCCAGCTGCAAGAGTTGTTAGACCTTGGATTCATTAGACCGAGTGTTTCCCGTGGGGAGCACCGGTTTTGTTCGTCAGAAAGAAGGATGGTTCTATGAGGATGTGCATAGACTATCGAGAGCTAAATAAGATCACCCTTAAGAATAAGTATCCTTTGTCAAGGACAGAAGAACTTTTTGATCAGCTTAAGGGCGCAGGTGTCTTTTCGAAGATAGACTTAAGATCTGGGTATCATCAATTGAAAATCAAACCCGAAGATATACCTAAGACGGCATTCCGAACCAGATATGGCCATTACGAATTCCTAGTTATGCCATTTGGTTTGACTAATGCCCCCACAGTATTCATGGATCTCATGAATCGAATCTTTCACCCATACTTAGACAAATTCATCTTAGTATTTATCGACGACATTCTCATTTACTCCAAGAATGAGGAAAAACACAAGGAACACTTGAGAATAGTTTTAGAAACGCTTAGAGCTGAGAAGCTTTACGCCAAATTCAGTAAGTGCGAGTTTTGGCTGAAGGAAGTGATGTTCCTTGGACACATAGTATCAGCAGAAGGCATCAAAGTAGATCCTGCTAAGGTAGAGGCAGTACGCGATTGGAAATCGCCAACAAGTCCGAACGAAATTAGGAGTTTCTAGGTTTAGCCGGTTATTACAGAAGATTCATCGAAGGATTTTCTACGATTGCTAGACCTATGACGCAACTATTAAGGAAGGAAAACAAGTACAGATGGACGGACGAATGCGAGAAGAGTTTTCAGACACTCAAGGAGAAGTTAACCACAACACCTGTGTTAGCTCTGCCAGAAGAGAATAAGGAATACGTGGTCTATACAGATGCTTCAAAAAATGGATTAGGTTGTATTGATGCAAGACGGAAAGGTGATAGCTTATGCTTCACGACAACTTCGATCTCATGAAGTTGAGTATCCAACCCATGACTTAGAACTAGCAGCCGTTGTGCATGCATTGAAGATTTGGAGACACCATCTCTATGGTGTTAGGGTTGAGATTTTTACGGACCATAAAAGTTTAAAGTACTTCTTCGAGCAAAAGGAATTGAACATGAGGCAAAGACGATGGCTCGAGTTAGTCAAGGATTATGATTGCGGAATCTACTATCATCCAGGAAAAGCAAACGTGGTAGCTGACGCGCTGAGTCGCAAGACTCCAACCAAGTTAGGATGTCTCTTTGTTGAGGAAGAAGCTCTTGTACGAGAATTTGAGGAAATGGACTTAGAAGTGCTCGATGCACCTGAAACAATAACAAACCATATAGCAGCACTTGTAGCTACACCGGACTTACGAGAAAGAATCATAAATGCGCAGAGAAAGGACGAGTCGATTGAGAAGCTTCGACTAAGGATGAGAACGGATAAACCGGACGGTTTTTTCGAGGCACCAGATAATGCGATTTTGTTTGAAGGCAGACTTTGTATCCCTGAAGATGACAAACTGAAGAATGATATCATGAGTGAGGCTCACAATACGCCATATACAGCACACCCAGGGAGTACGAAGATATATCAAGATTTGAGAAAGAATTTCTGGTGGAACGGTTTGAAACAAGACATTTCCTCGTTTGAAGAAAGATGTTTGGCTTGTCAACAAGTGAAAGCTCTACACCAAAGACCATACGGATTGTTACAGCCATTAAGTATTCTAGAGTGGAAATGGGAGAATATAGCTATGGATTTTGTGATAGGTTTGCCTAAGTCAAGAAGAGGAAACACTGCCATCTGGGTAGTTCTTGATAGACTCACAAAATCAGCTCATTTTCTACCGATTAAGATTACCTACGGATCAGAGAAGTTAGCACAGTTGTATGTCCGTGAGATTGTACGTCTGCACGGAATACCAAAGTTGATAACATCAGATAGAGATGTCAAATTCACTTCAAGATTTTGGATCACGATGCAGAAAGAGTTAGGTACCGAACTTAACTTTAGTACAGCTTTTTTTCACCCCCAGACGGATGGACAATCCGAGAGAACGATTCAGATACTCGTTGATATGCTAAGAATAGTAGTATTGGATCGAAGCGCGAATTGGGAAGATATCTTACATTTAGTTGAATTCACGTACAACAACAGTTATCAAGCGACGATAGGAATGGCGCCTTACGAGGCATTATATGGAAGGAAATGTAGATCACCACTTTACTGGGATGAAGTAGGTGAAAGGAAGAACCTAGGACCAGATACGGTCAGTGAAATGATCGAGATCATTCGACAGATTAGAGTTAGAATGAAAGAGGCCCAAAGCCAACAAAAGTCTTACGCCGACGATCGTCGAACCAATCTTAGTTTTGAAATTGGGGATAAGTTCCTTAAGATTTCACCATCAAAAGGAATCGTTAGATTCGGTGTTAAATGTAAACTCAGACCAAGGTTTATAGGACCTTATGAGATTCTGGAAAAAGTAGGACCTGTTGCTTATAGATTTGCCTTACCACCAAGTCTAGGAAGTGTCAATAACGTGTTTCACGTATCTTAGTTAAGAAAGTATGTTTTTTACCCTAAGCACGTAATTAACCAGCAAGAGGTCGTTCTTGAATCTGACTTAAGTTATGACGAGAAACCATTATCGATCTTGGATCGAAAAATACAAGAGTTAAGAACAAAATCGATATCAATAGTAAAAGTATTGTGGAATCGCCATGGGCAAGAAGAAGCCACGTGGGAACTTAAAGAAAAGATGAAAGAGAAGTACCCTTACCTTTTTGAAGAAGGTATGCAAATTTCGGGATGAAATTTCTTGTTAGAGGGGTAGGATGTAATACCCCGGATAATTGTTCCGTCGTTAAAATAAAAATTTAATTAATAATTAAGGCTTTGCACGCCTAAGTTAAGGATTTTCGATTCTAAGACTGACGGTGAAATATGTTTCTGAAAATAAATTCCAGAAGTCGGTCGAACGACTACTGTATTAGGGTTTTCACGTCCGATAAAATTTTCGTCCGAAAACTCAGATCGAAAAACCGTCAGACTTTACATTCACTTTTTCTTCGATACGAGTTCACCGGAGAAAGTCAGTTTTTATGATTTTTCCGGGTGAATTTTGGACTATCTTATCCCGACTTTTCATCGGATTTTGGAAAACGAATTATGCTTTCCGAGTATATAATTTATTTCTAATCTAACGGTCGAATTAGATTTCGTCGAAAACGTAACCATCTAAGAAATTATTTCTCGATTTTTATAACGTCGTTTTAGACCCGTAAACGAGATATTTTCAGCAATTAAACCCCTCCTAAACCGCCTATTAAGGTGAGTCATCACCTTAAGTTAGATATTTTCTACTTTATTAAGTTCTATCTTATACCATTAGTCATCATCTCTCTCCCTCTCTCCCAGCTTTACCGCCACCACCTCCTCTCCCTCTTCTCTCTCATTTTCTTCCATTGAAAGACATCCTCCAAGCTTTTCAAAGCTCCACAAGTCTCTCATCTACCGATCATTCTTCATTTCCGAGATCATATTCGACAAGGTAGGAACTTCTTCTACGTATTGAACCGAACAAAAATCATTTTCCATCAATTTGTTTTTTTTCAAAAATTGGAGATGAAGTAGGATGATGAATCTTTGTTTAATACATGTTGTTAGAAGCTTAGGAATGGTTTTATGGATTGAAATCATGAAGAAATCACCCCCCCCCCTTGAATATGTATGAATACCGAAATTTTTAGGAAGAATTAGGGGTTTTTGTTAGTTCGATTTTCTTGAGGATTGATTGATGGATTAGTGTTCTATATGATGATACATGATCACATGAATTAATTTAGAATTTTCTAAAAATAAAAATAAAAGTGTAAGAGAGAAAGAATTGATGATTTGATGTAGAAGATGTTATGATTTGCATGTTATGATAATAGAAATGAGATGTAGTATGTTTGAGGATGATTATATAATTTATTGGAATTTTTCTAAAAATAAAATGAAAATCGTAAGAGACGAAAATCCGTCGATAAGTTGAGATTCGTTAATCGTTTGAGTTTGTGGTTTACGTATTAGTGATTCTAGATAGATGATGATCGATATTGTAAAGATTGAGCAAAATCGGAGAACGTTGAAATTTTGTTAAGAGACGAGAAATGTCGATAAGTCGAGAATGAATAATGATTTAGGTTTGTGATTTGAATATATGTTAATCTTGTTAGTTAATGATCGTAACCGGAAAATTTGAACGAATTCTAAGAAGGTTTGAAATTTGGTAAGAGACGAAGAAACGAGTCTAAGTGTCGATAGAAAAGTCAAATAAGGAAAACCAATTTGATATTAATGATTGTGGTCGTTTGATGAACAAGTTTGTAGTTGACGATATTTCCATCCGATATGATATAAGATATAGTTTATAAACGGGAAGTTGAAATAGAAATTGAATTGGTTTAGTAATTGGATTAGTTGAAAGACGAGGAATTATACGTCGAGTTTGTAATCGAGAGATATGAAGGAATTTGTCATAAAAGATATTGCGTATTGACTGCCTTGAGATGGAAATTTCGTAAGAATAAAAGTGGAATAGCATTAATCGAACCTAGTGAATCGTGCGTCAAGTTTTATCGAGCATTAGTGTTTCGCGCGGAATGAACTGCGACCTTTCACGGAAACTGTCATAACTTTTAGCTCGCTTAACAAAATCAAGATCCGTAAATTGGAGAATAGACACCCGTGGCTTTCTTTTGGTACAGAGCACATCCCCTGTTTCGAAGGAACCTGTTCTGTATGAACTCCAGAACCTCTGCTTTGTGCAGAAACTTATGTAAACCTAATTTCTTAAGTTGAATCCGTTTCAACTTCGTTCCTTGTGAACTTCTAAGTCGTTATAAGTTATCGACTTCCATTATCTACTAACCTAAGTGTCGAATAATGAGCCGAGTCAGTTTCTAAAACGAGAATTTATCGAGTCTCGTTTCTTTGTTAATCAAAAGAAAGTAGTAAAGTGCAAAGGCCTAAAAGACTAAAACCGATTTCGATTTCCTGTTTCTTTTATCGCTGCGATCGAGTTTTAAAGTTTGTTTATTTACGATAAAAGGAGGAAGTCAGCGCCAAGGATAGGACGGAAGACGGAAGCTCGTATTGTAGTTCTGTAATCAGTAAGGTGGGCTTTTCTATATACGAAATAAAATGAGCGATGCTCGAAAATCTTTATTTACAGCTTTGATAATTGTGTTTTTAAAGTAATAATCAGAGCATGAAATATTTGTTTTATGTGAGTTCTCTTGTACCCTTCTGAGTTAGCCGACTGCTATCCAGAATTATTAGTTAGCCGACCTTCTAACTAAAACGATCGGACTTTGAGTTAGCCGACTGCTATCCAAAGTTAGTGTACACAGTAGCCGTTGAGTGTGGAACCCTGTTGAGGGGTAGCCAGCCACGGTGATAATTATTGGGCAAGATTGAACGTAGCATCTATCAGAAAAGTGCTTGATCAAGCCATGTTGTGAAAATGTTTAGTAGACACGGGTATTTATTGAAAAACTCCGATGTGCTACAGAAATGAGATGCCTGATTTATCTATACTTATGATATGTTTTCAGCAATGTGCCCACCAAGTGCTTTTGTACTTAGCCCTGCATATGTTTTATAAAATGTGCAGGTTGAGTGACGGGAGTGGCGGGGTTGATGTTGAGTTAAGAGTTGTAATTAGAATAAAGAACTTGCATCAAGCTTTACGCTTTCCGCTGCCAATCTTTTTGAGATAATGTATCTATCTTTTGGGAGCCCCGTACAATGAACTTAGTTCCTTTTTAACAACTTGTCGAGTGATCCTTCGAGATCAACTCTTTCTTTTAAATAAAGTCTTGTTCATAGAAGTTATTCTGTTATTAATGTCTGTTCATTCTTAGTTATTCCCCTTCTTCCCCGCTTCTTTAATCCAACCCCTAGTCGCACCCCGGCTTTGCCGTCCCTCGGAATTTGGGGCTGTGACACGTAGAGGGGTCAATTCAGTACTGGCAGGAAAACTTTTTTAATATATTCTATAATTTTGAACTTATAGAGTCGTGGTCAACGGGTCAGTTCCGACGCAGAACTGTGATGGTAGACTAATATTCGGATTTTTTTCAGAAAGGAACACAAATGACTAATTTTTTAATCAGATTTTAAACAAGTACGAGTATATAAATTTCAGACAAGTTTGAATAATCCTAAACACATCATCTCAAATTGTTTGATTAATCGTCTCCATTGGAAAACGTAGAATATGTAGAAAAATTGGCAGAAAAATTACTAACGATTTATCAACGAGCCAATTCCGACCAAGAATTGTGCTCGTAGATAGACCAATTCAGTACTTGCGGGCAACTTTTTTTTATTATATTATATAATTTTGAACTCTTAAAATTAAGAATATTTTTGGTCAACTTTTATCTTATATCATTGACTAAATAATTTTATGAATCACAATCATTCGACATAAAGTTTTGTAAAAAGGAAAAACTATCAAGTACATAGTGAAATAATTCTTGAAGTTCTATTCTCAGTTAAAAAAGTTATTCTCGAAGTTGGTAAAAAAGAAAACAAATATCATCATTTATTTCTCTATGAATATATTTGGAATATGACTATTTATATAATACTACAATTTATAATTAATTTTTTATTTATTAAATATTGTGTGAATATTTTTGGAATATAGTTATGTATATAATTAAATATTAATTTCAGGTAAAAAGAAAACAAATGTCATCATTAAATTTTTTTTTTTAAATTTGGAAGATGATTATTTATATAATTTAAAATCAGTATTGTAGTCAATAGGTTAGTTCCAGGTCGGAACCGTCGGGGTAGACGGGATGATTGTGAAATGGTGGTCAACTTTTTTTTTTTTATTAATCTTGTGTTGAATTCATAATGTGGGGTATTTAGGGTCACTTTCATCTTATAGACAATCTTAACATCTATAGTACTATTCGCTATTTATATATCTCTTCTCTCTATCTCACTACCCGCTCCTTCTCTTGCCTCTTTTTTTTGTAAAAAGCTAAAAGATTCAGCTTAAGAATTGATTTCCTTTGAGAGAGAAATATATTTTTGCCCACATCGATTTCATAAAAGAATAGAGCTTTAACAATTATCGAAAGTAATGAGAATATATTAGTTATAATTTTTAATAAACATAACTATATGGGTTTGAGACGTAAACATGTGGTAAAATTATTATATTACTAAAAGGAAAACGATTCTTACTTTGAAAAAATCCTACATAGCACCCCTTATATTCCTCCATTCATATTTTGTAATGCCCCGGAAATTCCTTACGATCTCAAAATTTTAAAGTTAATATTAATAATGGCTTTGCACGCCTAAGTTTACGATTTTGAATTCTAAGACTAACGGTCGAATCCGTTTCCGAATATAAATTACGGAAGTCAGCTAGACGACTACTATATTTAGGTTTAGCGCGTACGAAAAAATTTTAGTTCTGGAACTCAGAACGGAAAACCGTCTGATTTTTACATTCACGAAATCGCGGTACGAACTCGCCCGAGAAAGTTCGTTTTTAATGTTTTTCCGGACAAAACTCAGACTGTGTCGTACCGAGTTTTTGTCGGAATAAATTTTATAAATTTTATTTTCCGATTAAGTTTTATACGTTAGAATTTTTGGACGAAACGGAATTTGACGATTTTGTGCCGAGCTTCATTTTTCGTCGTTCGATTTCCGTAACGTCATATCGCGTCGGAAAAGCTCGTATTTTCCTTCTTTTCCCTCTTATAGCCGACCTCACCTCTCTCACATTAGCTAGATATTTGACTTTTATATAGTATTTATCTCATGACTCACCATTAGGATATTTACTTACTTTACACCTATTTAACCTAAAGTGTTATAACTTTATAACACATTTTAGCCATCTATTCTCCTCCATCCCTCCCCAAACTCGGCTGCACTCCTCTCTCTCCCTCCCATATTTCATTTTTCCTCCATTGTTGAAGACATCAAGATCAAGAGCAAAAGTTTTCACACAAGTTCTTCATCCTCCATCAAAACCTAAGTCTTCTTTCATTAATTATCAAGGTAATCCTCTCCTCTATGTTTCTATACATCCAAAATCCTTTTCTTTTTAATTTATTCTTTGGATCGAAATTGAGGAATGTTGGAACTAGATGGTTGATCTTGGATTAGTAAAATTAGATGTGTTAGATGTGATAATTAGGGATTAAAATGGATTGAAATCAAGAACCCTAACCACTTTGTCATTACCGAAATTTTAGGGGTTTATGGTGGGATGTTTGAATCTCTCAATTAATGTTATAATCATGCTTAGGAGGTGTTCTATTAGGGATTAAAACAAAAAGAAATTGAAAGTCCTTTGATTGATGAAAACCGATCTAGGGTTTAGGGTTTGGAATTGGAGGTTTTGCTTTTTAATGTGTAATTGGACTTCATTTGATCAATTGATGATATAATAGTGTGATTAAGAGATAAATGGTGTTAATTGATGAAGAAAATCACCCTCTTAATCCATGTGTTAATACCGAAATTAAGTAGAAAATTAGGGGTTTTCATGTAGTTGATTTAGATGATGTTTTGTTGATGAAATAATGTTGTAATTGGTATTAATTGTTGATAGGAATTTATTTAGATTTTTCTAAAAATATTTTGTGGAATGTAAGAGACGAAGAACTCGATTTAAGTTGAGAAATAGTAATGATATGAAATGATGATATGCATGAAAATGAATCTCGTTAGATGTTGTTTGATGACGTAAACATTGAACGAAATCCGATAACTTTTAAAATCGCGTAAGAGACGAACAGTTAGTCGTAATTAATAACCGAGAAGTCGAATAAGAATTCTAACTTGATAATATTGTTTATGATGGACTAAGGTATAACTTTGTAGTTGACGTCAGGGGCTTTCGAGCTATTATAATATGAGTTATAGTGATAGTCGAGAACTAGAACGAGAATTTATTAACTTGATTTTTGGTTTAGTACTTGTTAGTTGAAGGCCGATGTTTAGAACGTCGTGCTATTAGATGAGTTTTGAAAAAGAGTTCATCACGTACGGGGGTACGTGTTGACTGCCTTGAGAGTCAAGTTTCATGAGAAATCAAATACGAGAACATAGAACGAACTTAGGAAGTTATACGTCGATTCTATCGAGCAACTAGGGTTAGCGCGGCAGTTTTGCGACCCTTGCCGGAAACTGTAATAACTTCTAGCTCGTTTATCGGATTTGCGATCCATAAATTGGAGCGTAAACTAGACTTCCCGAGCTTTCTAGTGGTACAGGGCTCATCCCCTGTTTCCAGTTCCCCTGTTCTGGGCAGTCCCCAGAGTTACTGCCTTGCGCAGTGAATTTTCATAATTCATTCTTCTAAGTTGTTTCGTTCGCAACTTAGTTTCTTTCGATCGTTTAAGCCTTAATAACTTGCCGACTATCTTCCTACTGACCCCAGTGTCAAGAAAGGAGCCTTGAGTTCTAAACGAGATGAGATCTCATCTCGTATCCGTTAAAGTAAAGAAATTTAGTTAAGCGAGAAATTGTCTAAATCGTCTAAGGAACTAAAACTTAATTTCCTAAGTTGATTTCTTTTCCAACTTAGTTCCTTTTGATCTTTTAAGTCGTATTGAGCTATCGACTACCCCCTCTACTGACTAAGAATCGAGTATGAGACCTTTCGAGTTCTATACTAGATTTGTTCAAGTCTCGTTTCCCGTTTAACTAAAATGAATCTAGTAAGCGTGCAAATGCCTAAAGGAAATGAAACGACTAAAACCTATTCGAATTTCTATGATCGATTATCTTTTACGACCCGGTTTTAAGTGTTATTATTTTACGATAAAGGAGGAAGCCAGCAGTAAGGAAAGGACGGAAGATCAGGAGACCGGAAGCTAGTGCTTAGTAGTTCTGTATCACAAAGGTGGGCTTTTATATATATGAAATAAAATGAGCAATGCTCTAAAACCTTTCTTTATCGCTTTGATATCTGTGTTTTCAAGTGATAATCATGACATAAACTGTTTAAATATTTTATGTGAGTTCTCTTGTACCTATCTAAGTTAACCTTCGTGTTTTCCAGATTTATTAGTTAACGATCGGCTCTGAGTTAGCTATTAAGTGCTTTCCAGAGTTAGTGCACTTTGTAACCTGTGGTGTATGTGATACCCTGTTGAGGGGTACCAGCCACGGTGAATGAGAATTGGTCAAGATTTGAACGTAACATACCAGAAAAATGCTTGTACAAGCTACTTTATACAAATGAGTCAGAAAAATGTTTAGTGGACACGGGCCCCTTTTCAATAAAACCCCGATGTGCTACAAATTATGAAATGCCTGATTATTTATACTTATGATTATATTTTCGGCAACGTGCCCACTAAATACTTTTGTACTTGGCCCTGCATATGTTTTCTAAATGTGCAGGTTGAAGCGATGGAAGCGGCGAGGGTTGAATAAAGTTGTCTTAGGAAGACTTTAGTTAGTATGAATCATTTTTCCGCTGCAAAACTCTAGTATTTTGATGAACATGTATGTAATCACTGTAGACTAAGATCTGTCTTATAACTTAGTTTATCCATCGTGTACTCTCAGTCGAGTAATCCTTCGAGAATTACTCTTCCTTTTGTAATTAAAGTCTTGTTCACATAATATGTGTTGTCTTTTATGTATGTATGTTCAGTTAGTCCCCTTCTTCCCCGCTTCTTTAATCCAACCCCAGTCGCACCCCGGCTTCTCCCGTCCCTCGGGATTTGGGGCTGTGACATATTTATCTAAATTCTCAAATTTTTAAATTTTTAAATGTAAAATAATAGATTTTAAATATCTATACTAAAATTGTAATACCCCGACTATTTCGCGTCCGGTAGATTTTTCGTCCGAAAACTCGAAATTAAAATCTGTCAGAATTTACATTCACTTTTTCTTCGATACGAGTTCACCGGAGAAAGTTATTTTTTATGATTTTTCAGGCGAAATTTGGACTGTAATGTCCCGACTTTTTCTCGGATTTTGAAAAACGAATTAGGTTTTCCGAGTACGTGATTTATTTCCAATCTAATGGACGAATTAGATTTTATCGAATTCGAAACTATCTAAGAAAGTATTTCTCGACTTTTTAATCGTCGTTTAAGAGCCGGAAACGAGATATTCCGTCTAATAATTTTGCACCAAACATGCCCTAACGACTCACCATGACTTTAGTTAGATATTTCATTCACTTTATGCTTATATTAGTGAGTCATCATCTCTCTCTCCCCATTTCTCCTTCCATCCGCCACCTTCACTCTTCCTCTCTCTCATTTTCTTCTTTCTCTTCCATTAAAGCTTCAACTCCAAACTTTCCTCAAGCTCTTAAGATCTTCATCTACCGATCGATTCCATATCCGAGTCCATATTACGCAAGGTAAGAACTTCGTCTCCAATATGAACTGAACAAAAGCTTGTTTTCCTCTTTTTATTTTTTTCGAAAAACTTAAGAGATGAAATAGCATGTTGTTTCTTGTTCGATACATGTTCTAGGATGTTTAGAATCGAGTTCTATAGATCGAATCATGAAGAAAATCACTCCTCTTTGTCTTAGGGTTATTACCGATTTTGGGGGAAAATTTGGGATTTTGATCGTAGCTCGTTTTCTTTGACGTTTGATCGATAGATTAGTGTTCTACATGTTACTAATTGACTCTATGAATTAATTTAGATTTTTCTAAAAATAGAATTTGAAACCTAAGAGACGAAGAACACATGATTTAGTATAGTAAATGTTATGATATGCTCGATTCATTAATGGAAATGAGATATACGATGTATGAGGATGATTAATGGAAACCTATACACGAGCATTTCTTTGACAGGAGGTTCATGGTTCCAGTCCCTTTTGAGCCACATCTTCCTTACCGTCACTTCCCAGCAGTTACTGAGCCAGAGCCTTTAGACTTGGACCCGAAGTTGGCCGCGTTGTTGGAGATACCACCAGATTTTGAACTTAGTGAGGAGTCAGACTCGGAGGCAGAGCAGTTAGAGGTGGACGAGGATCCCGCAGCTATACCAGAGTAACCACTTCCACTTAGACCATTTGAGGAGTTGATTCCAGGACCAGGACTCGAAGAGATTGACGCAGACACAGCTGTCCTGTTAGGGTTATCTTCTCCTTTTCTGCCCGAGCCTACTGTGAGAGTTCGAGGACCTTTTGAGACAGGACTGGTTGAGACAGGGTCAGGGTACCGGGAGATAGACACGGAGCTTGCCGCCATGTTAGAGCTACCATCTCCACCGACACTGCTGGAGGAGATTTGCACAAAGTGGGAGGTAGTCAGAGGACAGTTAGAGGCAGGACCATCCAGAGTCCGTTCTAGGGAGGAGTACGAGTCCGGTTCCGTTCCAGAGCACCTTCTTCCCCCGAAGAAGCGTGCAGTAGAGACTAGTGAGGATTTTCTTGTTTCAGACTCAGAGGAGACAGTTTCAGAGGCACCATCACCACCCCCACTTACACTTTCTAACAGCTCTACTTTGAGGGAGGACGAGGCACTCCAGCTCGTCTTTGGTTCAGAGTCAGAGGAGGAGGACCCGGACGAGGATCCGGAGGAGGACCCAGACGAGGACCTGGAGGAGGACTCTGAGGGTTTACAGGCCGTAGAGGGCAGTTCGGACTCGACTGCAGTTTGTTGAGCAGAGCGTCGTAGACGCGTATTAGTAGTAGTAGTAGTTTCTTTTGTCCTGTACATAGTCGGATCAGTAACTAGTTTTTGTAGTACTCTAGCAGATACGAAATTTTATGAATCGTTTCCTTTCTAGTACTTCCAGTAGGTACAGTAATGCAACTTGTTAGTGCATCTTGTACAGTGATAGGCAGTCAGCCTAGTTTAGACTAGTAGTAGTCTAACTTTTTGTATAAGTCCTCGTTGGAGGCAGAATCAATATTCTTTTGATGTATATATATATACATGACCCGTGAGAGGGTTTTGATCACAAGAAAGTTTCTTATAAATCATGTAGTAAACCAGAATGTCAAATGAACTCGTGTAACGAGAGTTTAGTTTAACTTGAAAAGTTAAAAGATTAAAGAGCTAGTATCGATGTTATGTTCAATTTTTCTTTTCCGTGAACATGATTAAGTTGGAAAGAGGGTGAGTAAGTAAAAGAATGTTTAAAAGAAAGGGCTAATGAAAATTTATGTTTCCTATAGTTAAAGAAAAATGCCGCCGAGAAATGATAACAACAGAAGGGGACCTGGTAGGCCCCGATGACGTGGAAGACGTCAACCGGAAAATGAAAGGGAGCAAGAACAAGAACAAGAACGTAATGATACCCCTCCACCATCACCATCACCACCACCTCCACCACCACCCCGCAAGGACACTGAGGATCTTTTCCTCAAACGAAACCCACCCGTATTTAATAGATCGGGCAACCCTAGCGATGCTGAGCTATGAGTGCGATCAATCGAGAGAATTTTCAAGCTCCTCAGATGTACTGATGAGGAGCGACTATCGTGCATAGCATTCCAGCTCTCCAGACCAGCTGACTACTGGTGGGAGGCAAGACAGAAGGTGATACCTGCGGAGCATCTGGCTCGACTTACGTGGGACGAATTTAAGGAAGCACTGTACAATAAGTACGTGCCAAAGATGTATAAGGCTCAAAAGGAGGCTGAGTTCTACAATTTGAAACAGGGTAAGATGACTGTAACAGAGTACGATACTAAGTTTTGTGAGCTATCAAGGTATGCGCCTACTCAGGTCGATACCGAAGAAAAGATTTCAAAGAAGTTCCGTGGGGGACTAAGACATGAATTGGGAATAGCATTAGCCAGTCATAGGGGACTGAGCTATACTGATGTTCTAGGGCGAGCCCTAGAGATGGAGGCCGTTGTGCCTGATGAGAAGAAAACTGTAACAACCACACCAGCTCCAACACAGAACTAAAACCGAGGCTATTATAACAACAATAATAGCAATTTTCAAGGAAAAAGAAAGTGGGAAGGAGGAAGTAGCGGTGGCTACAATCAGAATTTCAACAACCAGGGAAATCAAAGAAAGGGAAATCGGCAAGGTAATCAGCAGCCCAGTCAGAATAACAACAAGAAGCCATGGCAAGGAAACAACCAGTCGGGGTTGTATTTACAGGGAAATGGACAAACTGGACCATGGAGAGGCAATAACCAGCCGCAAGGACAGCAGAGGAATTTCAATCAGGGAGGAAATAACCCAGAGAGGGTTACCATTCCTGTATGCCCTAAGTGCAACAAAACACATCCCGGTGTCTGTCAAGCATGCACCCCCAACTGTTTTAACTGCAGACAGAAGGGACATATAAAGAAGGATTGCCCTAAACCACTGCAAGCAGTACCTCTGAGGGCCATACAAGCGCAGCCACAGCAACAAATGAATCAGCAGCAGTTTCAGCAGCACGCGCAACAACAGCAGAATGCAAGGGCATGCGCGAATAGGCAGACTGGGCAGGATAAGGGAAAGGGAAAAGGAAACCTTGCAGGTATGGGAAAACTTCACAACATCCCTATTAAGATACTGTTTGATACAGGCGCATCGCATTCTTTTATTGCTGGTTCGTGTGTCGATAACTTAGATATCAGACCTGTAAGAGCTGAACATCCTATGAGAGTAGCTACACCTTCAGGAGAAATCACTACTTCCACACATGTCTACTCTAACCTAGAACTAGAAATCGGAACTCTTAAGGTTAAAGCAAACAATTTGAACGTTATGATAATGTGGGACGTAGACATAATCCTAGGGATGGACTGGTTGTCAGAGAATTATTCCACAATTCTCTGCAACGAGAGAAAGATCTCTTTTCAACCCCCGGGTAGAGAGCCGACAGAATTTCATGGGATTGCAATGGGCAAGAGAGTACCGGTAATATCCGCCTTACAAGCCAAGAAGTTGATAAAGAAGAAGGATTGCACAGCCTATCTTGTGTACCTAGTTGGAGAACCAGGAGCCGAGAAGACCATTCAAGACGTGAAAGTTGTCAACGAGTACGAAGACGTCTTTCCAGAAATTTTACCTGGTTTACCACCCGACCGTCACATAGATTTCTCGATTGACCTAGAACCAAGATCGGCCCACAAATCTAAAGCCCCATATAGGATGGCACCGAAGGAGTTAGAAGAACTCAAAATCCAATTGCAAGAATTGCTAGACCTTGGTTTCATCAGACCAAGTGTCTCGCCTTGGGGAGCACCAGTGTTGTTTGTCAGAAAGAATGATGATTTAATGAGGATGTGTATAGATTATCGAGAGCTGAACAAGATCACCCTCAAAAATAAATATCCTTTGCCAAGGATAGAGGATCTTTTCGATCAGCTCAAGGGTGCAGGAGTGTTTTCAAAGATAGATTTAAGATCAGGGTATCATCAGCTGAAGATTAAACCCGAGGACGTACCTAAGACTGCATTTCGAACCAGATATGGCCACTACGAATTCTTGGTTATGCCATTTGGTTTGACCAACGCCCCTGCTGTATTCATGGACCTCATGAATAGAGTTTTCCACCCATACTTAGACAAATTTGTCTTAGTTTTCATAGACGATATTCTCATTTACTCAAAGAATGAGAAAGAACACGAAGAACATCTGCGGATAGTGTTGGTGCGCAACTGGAAGTCACCAACGAGTCCGAAGGAGATCAGGAGTTTCTTAGGTTTGGCGGGCTACTACAGAAGATTCATTGAAGGATTCTCCACGATTGCTAGACCTATGACGCAACTGCTTCGAAAAGAAAATAAGTTTAAATGGACGGACGAGTGTGAAAGGAGTTTTCAAACGCTCAAAGAAAAATTAACTACAGCACCAGTATTAGCTCTTCCAGACGCAAACAAGAAATATGTGGTGTATATCGATGCTTCGAAGAACGGGTTAGGTTGTGTTCTAATGTAAGACGGAAAGGTGATAGTTTATGCCTCACGACAACTTCGACCTACCGAAGTTGAGTATCCAACCCACGATTTAGAACTCGCAGCCGTTGCGCATGCATTAAAGATTTGGAGACACCATCTTTATGGTGTAAGGGTTGAGATCTTCACAGATCACAAGAGTCTGAAGTACTTTTTCGAGCAGAAAGAACTGAATATGCGACAAAGGAGATGGCTCGAATTGGTCAAAGATTACGGCTGCGGAATCAACTACCACCCAGGAAAGGCAAATGTAGTAGCAGATGCGCTGAGTCGCAAGGCTCCAACCAAGTTAGGATGTCTGTTTGTCGAGGAAGAAACTCTAGTACGAGAATTTGAAAAGATGGAAATAGAAGTGCTCGATACACCAGCAACGATCATAAGTCCACTGGCGACACTAGTAGCTACACCTGATTTACGAGAAAGAATTATAAGTGCCCAGAGGAAGGACGAGTCGATGGAGAAGCTTCGCCTACAGATAAGAACAGATAAACCAGAAGGATTTTCCGAAGCACCAGACAATGCGATATTATTTGAAGGCAGACTTTGTATTCCTGACAGTGACGAAGAATTAAAGAATGATATCATGAGTGAGGCTCATGATACGCCATATACAGCACACCCAGGAAGTACGAAGATGTATCAGGACTTAAGAAATAATTTCTGGTGGAATGGATTGAAACGAGACGTTGCCTTGTTTGTAGAAAGATGTTTGGCGTGTCAGCAAGTGAAAGCCTTACATAGACGACCGTATGGATTGTAGCAGCCATTAGATATCCCAGAATGGAAATGGGAGAAATAGCTATGGATTTTGTGACAGGCTTGCCTAAGTCAAGAAGAGGAAACACTGCCATTTGGGTGATTATCGATAGGCTCACGAAATCAGCTCACTTTATACCGATTAAGACTACCTACGGCTCAGAGAAGTTAGCTCAGTTGTACGTCCGTGAGATTGTACGTCTGCACGGAGTACCGAAGTCCATAATATCAAACAGAGATGCCAAGTTCACTTCAAGATTTTGGATCACCGTGCAGAAAGAGTTGGGCACCGAACTTAACTTCAGTACACCTTTTCACCCTCAGACGGACGAACAATCCGAGAGGATGATTCAGATTCTAGTTGATATGCTAAGGAAAGTGGTATTGGATTGAAGCGCAAATTGGGAAGATATCTTACACTTGGTCGAATTCGCATATAATAACAGCTATCAGGCGACGATAGGAATGGCGCCTTATGAGGCATTGTATGGAAGAAAATGCAAGTCAACACTTTATTGGGATGAAGTGGGTGAAAGAAAGAACTTAGGACCCCACTCAATTAATGAGATGATCGAGATCGTTCGGCAGATTCGAGATAGAATGAAAGAAGCCTAGAGCCGACAGAAGTCTTACGCCGATGATCGTCGAACCAATCTTAGCTTCGAAGTTGGTGATAAGGTTTTCCTCAAGATTTCACCATCGAAAGGAATCATTAGATTCGGTGTTAAGGGTAAACTTAGACCAAGGTTCATAGGACCTTACGAAACTCTTGAGAAAATAGGACTTGTTGCTTATAGATTGGCCTTACCGCCAAGTCTAGGAAGTGTCCATAACGTGTTTCACGTTTCCCAATAAAGAAAGTATGTCTATGACCCTAAGCACGTTATCAGTCTGTCACAGCCCCAACTCCCGAAGGATGGTAAAGCCGGGGTGCGACTAGGGATTGGAATAAAGAAACAGAAAAGAATGGGAATAAATGAATAAAACACATTAACTTAGCACTAATTACGATGAACTTGAATAAAAGAGAGTCGATCTTGAAGGATCGCTCGTCAAACTGTATTCAGAGAAAACTAGGTTTAAAGTGTAAACAACTTAAACCGAAAGGATTTACATTAATAAAAGAACCGACTTTACTTAGTGAAAGAAAGAGTAAATCACGGAGGATCACTCGACATAGCTACTCTAAAAAGGGACTAAGTTCAAAGGATGAAACTTAGTTGTAAGTTATACTTTAACTGAAACTAATTTACAGAATTGGCAGCGGAAAAACGTAGAAAATGATATCACATATAGAATGTGAAATCAAGGCTCAACTAAACTTCTTTCCTGAGAAAAGACCTTTACTCAACCTTTTCCGCCTTCGTCACTCAACCTGCACATTCAAAGAAAACAAACATGCAGGGCTAAGTACAAAAGTACTTAGTGGGCACGATGCTGAAAACAACTCACAAGAGTTTTTATTATAAATTAATCATGCATCTTTTCATAAACACTTGTATAAAACTTTTACATATATATATATATACATTTAATTTCTGAATGACACACTGTGGGTTTTAACCTCACATCCGATCGTCTGGAAAGCACCTGAGGGCTAACTCAGAAACTGTCCCTCTGGATAGCACCTGTGGGCTATCTCAGAATCTGATCGTTTAGTTGGAATTATCTGGATAGCAGCATGAGGGCTATCTCAGAATCCAATACTCTGGTTAGCACCTGAGGGCTAACGCAGAGAGACATAATAGAATTCACATAAACAATTCATTAAAGCACTGATAGAACTTTAATACTCACTTATTAAAAACAATACGTAATAACTTTCGAGCAACACTCGCATATAAATACTTTAATACTCATTTATTAAAGCAAAACGTAAACACCTTCGAGCAACGCTCGCATAAAATCACTTCACAAGTAACGGCATTCAACGTAGTTTTGGTTTTAGAAAGCCCACCTGGTAGTCTTATAGAATAATTCAAAATTCTCCTTCCTCGAGTCTTAAATTCACCCTTGTGCTTCACCTTTCAAGGTAAAATAATCAAGTTCAATAATTGAACTAGACGAGAGAAAAACGAATAACGGACTCGATAACAATTTCTAGATTTTAGGGCTTTGCATTCATCTAAGTCTCGGTTAAAGGTTTCGAATTTCTTCTAAATTCTGTATCTTCGTACGCGATTCTGGAACAACTCGGAAAGAATTAGCAGTCGTGCGATATATCGATGGAAAGTTACTGAAGTCTAGTTTGCTCTCCAATTTACGGATCTCAAAAATATTGAACGAGAAGAAAGTTATGCTCGTTTTGGTGCAAGGTGGTAGTTGTACTCGAAATCAGCATGTCCACTCATTTAGCAGCAGCAGCCCATTCGAAAATAACTGCGGCCCATCTCTAAGCCCAAATGCATTAATAAATTTTTACTTAGTTAAGTTGTCCAATAGATTAAAAATCCAAGCCCAACCTCAAGTCCAACTAAACGAACCAATTAAAAGAATACTCATTTCCACAATACGCAGACTCTCACTTCACTCTTTTGCTCTCCCTCTCCCTTTCTCTCTCAACCCTCTATCTTCTCTCGTTCATCACGCCTGCAACTCGAACTATCCAAATCCTTCTCCTTTTTCCTCCTCTCCCCTTCCGAAAAGCATGCCACCGTTGGCTTCGCCTTCGCGTCTCCCTTCTTCTCTTCTATTCACAGACGAAAACAACTAGACCTCAATCCCTAGATCCCCAAATTGAAAATCTGAAATTTTAGTTTTGCTTCAATCTCTCGAATTCTGGCGAAGTTCCACCGGTGTCTCGCCTCTGTTCCGCCTCAGACATCAGCAATGGTGGCAATGGTCGTCGCCGCAGCCGTCTGTTCGCCCAAAGGCACAGACACCATATGCCTTCGACTGAAACGCTGCCACCCCTGTTTGGCCAAACGGCAGCGACCTTGAAAACCACCGTCACTTCCTCCTTTGGCCAAACAGGCGGCCAGTAGTAACGAGCTGCGCGCCTTGATTCGTCTCTGTCTTCACCAAGTGAGTCCCCTATACTTTTCCCTTCTTATTTCTTTTAATTTTAGTTTATGATTACTAATTAATTTCAAGGTTATTAATATTTCTTCTATTTCTCCTTCTCTCTCTCTATTCTTTGTGATTTCCCCGACCGGCGTGCCGTTGTTCCGCCACCATTGGTTGCCGCTAACACCGCCTGATAGTACCGGCCTCTTCTTGGGCCTGACCTAAGGCCCAATCCAGGTGGGCCTATACATTCAAGCTCGGCCCAATTACAGTCGACGCCTACCTTGAAGACCACGTCACGAAGCCCTACTTTGGGAGAAGATAGAATCCTATTATGAACGGGAATCGGATATGCATGTACTAGGAAACAAGATATGTATAAGGAATCCAAATCCTAGAAAGATTAGGGCTCAATTCAAGGCTTATAAATAGATGCTAGATTAGAGGTTTAGATACGTTCAAATACTCATTGTACTCTCAAGTATAATAAAAGCTCTCTATATTCTCTCCCGTGGACGTAGATCACGTTGATCGAACCACGTAAATCCTTGTGTCGTCGCATTATTGTTATTTTCTGCTATCTCCACAAACCCTAGATCTACCATTGGCGCCGTCTGTGGGAAGAAAACGATCGACGGTTCTTTGGTAGCAGAACTATGACGGTAACGCGATCACAAAACGTGCGGGGAGACCAAAGCCAACGTGGGAACCCCGACGAAGCAGAAAGTCGCCCCACGAACAAGGGCAATCGCCAGAAAGACAGCTCGGTCCCAAAGGAGGGGCACGGCAATAACCCTATAGAAGAGGACCCTTTCAAAGGGATGCCCGCGCTAGAGGACATCCCTCAGAAGGGTCCACAGAAATCCGGATCGAAAGGAGAGGATCTTCTCGACGACTTCGACCTCGCCACTGCATACGCCGCGACTGAATTCGCAAGAGTGAATAGGGAGAGTTTCAAGCGCTTCCTCACAACAGCTAGGATGCCCCCAATATCCGAAGCTAGGGAGAGTTCCACTAGGAAGTCTATACCCAAAACTTCACATCATCCCAAAACGCCGGAGCCCGAGCTGAAAAGAAAGCACGATACTGAGCGAAGCCCACTCCGCCGCTGGAGCTCCAGCCCGCAGCGGAGTCCCAAGCAACACCATCTCCCAAGGCGACATCGTAGCCTAGGCAGGGACCGAAGTCCGAGCTATTCCAGAAGTTATAGCCCCAAGGTAAACCGACACCGACGGGAGGGAAGATCAGCCCGACTCGTCAGCCCGTTCACCGACGAGCTGCTCGATGCCAGGCTTCCCACGACGTACAAGTTGCCCAACATACCACCCTATAATGGGTTGGAGGACCCCCTCAATTTCTTGACACGGTTCAAGTACAACATGCACAATCAGGGCCTCACAGAAGAGCACATGTGCAAGCTGTTCCCAGAGATGCTGGTCGACAACGCTCGAGCTTGGTTCGACGGCTTGCCGACTGGCGGCGTAGGATCTTGGGCCTACCTCGAAGGAATCTTTAAACAAAGATTCCTTATGAAAGTCCAAGCTCGCCGAGACACGGCCTACCTCCTGTCCGTGAAGCAAAAGGACAGAGAGACCATAAAGGAGTACGCCTCTCGATTTATGCAAGAAAGCTTGAAGGTCGATAAAATCGACGATGTTTTCCTCATCTCGGCTTTCTGAAACGGGGTCGCTCCTGGGTCCCTGACCCAGGAGCTCTCTAAGCAGAAACCCGAGACGGCCCAGGAGATGTGGAGAATCGTGTACCAGTTCGCGGACGGCCAAGATGCGGACCGGTTGAAGCGGGAAGAAACAGAGAAGAAGAGGCCTGAAGGTGATCGGGGCCGGAATGATCGGGATCGGAGAAGTGCCCACGAACGCCTTCAGCGGGGTCCTATCCAATCCCGGCTCGGACCCTGACCTATCCAATCCCGGCTCGGTCCACGGCTGGGGTCGGAGCCCCCTCAGCGACCTCCCTTTGTGAAAACAAATGCGGAGATCTTCGCACTTCATGAGGACTGGTTCACAAGACCACGCCCTATGTCGGGGTCGAAACCTCGGGATAAAAACAAATACTGCTCCTTCCACGACGACCACGGGCACTACACAGAAGAGTGTCGCGACCTCGCAGTGGAAGTAGAGAGGTTAGCCCAAGAAGGAGCTCTGAAGAAGTACGAGGTCGGGGGAAAGAAGAACAGAAGGGGGAAGCGAAAGGACGGACAGGGCCGCTGCGCTCCCGATAATAAGCGAGCTAAAACCAGTCATGATGAGGAAGATGACGACCCCCAGAGCGGCGTGCCACAGTACGACGGGGTGGTGTCAACCATCTCCGGGCTAACCCCGGGCACAACAAAAACTAAGCTAAGGTCTGAAGCTCGCAAACCGCCAATTCCATCGGAAGAGGAACAGACGAAAAAGAGGTTCAAGAAAGGCGAAACAGTCACCTTTTCCGAGGACGATCCTGTACCTACAGCAACGCCCCATAATGACGCCCTGGTAATACAGGTCGGAGTGGCCAATAAGATTGTCCACCGCGTATTTGTTGACAGTGGGGCCACCGTCAGTGTCATCTTCCAACATTGCTTGGATAGGATGGGACTCGACCCAGCTCGGGTTAACTCAGCGCCCCTGTCCCTCAAAAGTTTCACGCAGCATGAAACGCGACCTGAAGGGATCATCGCGCTTGATGTCGCCATTGGCAGCCCGCCAACCAGCGTCAACAAGCTAATCCACTTCTACGTGGTCAAAGCGAACTCCCCGTACAACATCATATTGGGTCGAGATTGGCTGAATGCGGTCCGAGCCATTATCTCGCCATATCACTTGTCGCTGAAGATCCCGACCTCATGTGGAATCCTAACTATCCGAGGCGACCAGAAAAAGGCCAAAGAGTGCATGCAAGTTGCCCTTCGAGGTCAACCGCAAGCATAGCAATCAAAGTATCCCGAGGAGTTGGAAGAGGCGACAACGATTTCTGACACCTCGGCGGAACAAGTCCCCTTGTCCGAAGAAGACCCTACCAAATTTGTCAAGGTCGGCTTTGCAGGGGGGCCCCAAACCCGCCTGCAGATAATCCAGCTCCTTAGGGAATATCAAGACGTCTTTGCTTGGTCGCCAACGGACATGACGGGGGTATCCTCGGACATCATTACACATAAGCTCAACATCGACCCGAGCTCCACCCCAGTAAAGCAAAAGAGAAGAACATTCGCTGCCGAGCGGAACCAGGTCATCTATGACGAGGTGCAGCAATGGCTGAAAGCAGGGCTACTATTCAAGGTCAAATACCCAATTTGGCTATCTAACCCGGTGGTGGTCAAGAAAGAAGGAGGGGAGTGGAGGATGTGTGTGGATTATACCGACCTCAATAAAGCTTGCCCAAAGGACTGATACCCCCTACCCAACATCGACGAGAAGATTGAATCCTTAGTGGGATACGAGGTATTCAGTTTCTTAACCTTTACAAGGGGAACTATCAAGTCCTGATGGATGAGGAAGACGCGATCATGACAGCTTTCACCACGAGCTTTGGGGTTTTCGAGTTCAAATACATGCCCTTCGGGTTGAAGAACGCCGGAGCGACTTACCAACGAATGGTCGACTTCCTCTTTCGAGATCACATTGGCCAAATTGTAGAAGTGTATGTAGACGACATTGTGGTCAAAAGCAAGGAAAAAGCTTCAGCGGTGGTTGATCTACGAACGACACTCGACGTGCTAAGGCAGGCCAACCTCAAGCTGAACCCCAAGAAGTGCACTTTCAACGTGCAATCTGGGAAATTCCTAGGGTACTGGATCTCGCCGGAGGGACTCAAAGCCAACCCGTTGAAAATTAAAGCCGTCCAGGAAATGAAGGTATCCCGAACTATTCGCGACGTACATAAGTTGACAGGCTGCATAACCGCGCTAAGTCGTTTCCTCTCGAAAGCTGCCGAGAAACAACTTCCGTTCTTCAAAATCCTCAAGAAGGCACCGGAGTTTGGATGGGGACCAGAGCACGAACTAACCTTCGACGAGCTAAAGCGCCACCTTGGAGACTTACCAACTTTGTCGGTCCCCAAAAAGGAAGAATCCCTATCCCTATACCTCGCAGCGTCAGAGGAAGCAATTAGCGCAGTATTGGTCCGAGATGAAGGAGATCGGCAGCTACCGGTGTACTTCGTTAGCAGAGTCCTGAAAGATCCAGAGACAAGATATCAGCCCCTCGAGAAGTTCGCTCTAGCCCTGGTAAATGCAGCTCGGCACCTAAAACCTTATTTCCAAGCTCACCCAATACAAGTTTTGACCGACCTACCACTCCGACAAGTCCTTACTAAACCGGAAGCTTCAGGAAGGATCGCAAAATGGGCAATCGAGCTCGGAGAGCATTCCATATCATTCGTCCCTCGCCGAGCTATAAAAAGCCAAGCTTTAGCAAACTTCCTCGTAGAAGCTCAGTACACGGTCGTGAATAAACCAAAAGAATCCGAGGCCAAGGCAAAACTCCAAGAAATACCAGAGAAGACACCCCCAGACTGCTGGGAGATGTACGTGGATGGAGCCTCGGGGAAGAAAGGGAGCGGAGCTGGCATACTCCTGATCAGCCCGGAAAAAAAGGAGTTAACATACTCGGTGCGATTCGAGTTCCCCACCACGAACAATGAAGTGGAATATGAGGCCCTCATTGCCGGACTACGTCTTGCCCAAACACTCCAGGTACGAGCTATCCAAACTTATTGTGATTCCCAAGTAGTGGTCAACCACGTGCTAGGAAAGTATGAAGCAAGGAGTGAGAAGCTGAAAAAATATCTGGAGAAAGTCAAGCTCCTAGAACAATCCTTCCAGTTCTTCAGGATAGTTCGCATTCCTCGGAGCCAAAATACCCGAGCTGACGAGCTAAGTAAGCTGGTGAACTCAACCGGCTCAACTCTAATAGAAGAAGTTCGGAATCGAAGTATAGAAGAGGCGGAAGTCAACGCAATTGAGGAAGACGACCCGAACTGGATGACCCCCCTGAAGAAATATTTAGAGAGTGGGGAGATTCCTGAGGACAAAACGGAAGCCAGAAAAATCCTGGCTAAATCCACGCAGTACGTCCTCGAAGGAGGAATCCTTTATCGAAAGTCATACCTACAGCCGCTCCTAAAGTGTGTGGGACCAAGGGAAGCGGACTACGCACTGAAGGAAGTGCACTCCGGGTCATGCGGAAGCCACATCGGAGCTCGGATGCTAGCACAGAAAATCATGCGGTGGGGGTACTATTGGCCAACAATGGTAAAAGACGCGGAAGAATTCGTGAAAAAATGCCTGAAATGCCAGCTGCACGCCAAGGGGACGAGGGTACCCCAGACCGACCTCTCCACTATACAGAGCCCATGGCCATTTGTGGAGTGGGGCATTGACATCGTGGGGCCGTTCTACCCGGCACCAAAGCAAAAATGATTCTTAATAGTCGCTGTCGACTACTTTACCAAGTGGGTCGAAGCTGAACCTTCCACAAAAGTCACAAGTGAGAAAGCCATCGACTTCGTTTGGAAGAATATCGTGTGCCGGTTTGGAGTTCCAAGAGTCCTCATCTCGGACAACGGGACGCAATTCACGAGCAGAGCATTCCAAGAATTTTGCGAAGGACTCAATATCCAACAAAATTTCACCTCGGTCAACCGACCTCAAACTAATGGCTAGACCGAAGTCACCAACAGAACAATAGTGAACGGACTCAAGGCCCGCTTAGAGAAGGACAAAACGGAATGGATCTACAACCTCCAAAACGTCCTGTGGTCATACAGGACTACACCCAGAACTCCAACGAGAGAAACCCCGTACCGTTTAGTATACGGAACAGAAGCGGTAATACCAGTAGAGGTCGGGGCACCAAGCCCCCGCACTATCAACTTCTCAGCGGAAGCCAATGAAGAGCAGCGCCAAACCGACCTGGATTTACTCGAGGAGAAGCGGGAACTAGCCAGCATAAAGGAAGCTCGGTATAAACAGCAGATGACCCGATATTATAATCAAAGGGTCAAACCCCAGCAGTTCCAGGTCGGTGATCTTGTGCTTAGAAACAATGAAGTAAGCCATTCGGAGAAGCTCGGCAAACTTGAAGCCACATGGGAAGGGCCCTATAGAGTGCACGAAGTCCTCGGCAAAGGAGCCTACAAAATCGCCTACCTTTCGAGCGAGCTGATACCCAGAACATGGCACATCGCTCACCTAAAGAGGTTCTTCGTATAAGCAGCAGAGTCTTAAGTTTTTCCTTTTCTTTTCTTTCTTTTTTAAGTAACAATGTTTTGTTTTGTTTTTTTTTTTTTGAGCTCAGAATAGGCTTCAGGCAGGGGCACTCGAAGACCCGCGTGCAGACTATCCTCATAGATCGTAACAAAACCCGCCGGGGGTGAACACGCCCTATCCACTGGGCGAGGTTCTATTAACCCAGCGTCAGAAGGGAAATTGTACGCTTGAGCGAGAAACCTAATCCTAGTCTCATCTAAGGATGAGGCATAATCATTCACCTTCCCCTTCTTCACACGAGGGGGCACTACTAGAGTTTCAAATGTGGGTTCTGAAGATCCTAGAGTGAAAACCTTAAATTTAAATCTACTATTGGCACTGACTGGCATAGGGGATTCGCTACTACTACTGCTAGTTTGAGAGGGGGAAGCCATACTTACTTGTGAGTGCGACTGGAAATGTGCAAGGCGACTGTGAATGGAAACCCCAACGGAATAAACGCCGGCAGAATGGAAAGCGGAAATTCGAAGATTTCAGGGGAGACGGAAAATTTTCTGGGCAAAAGCTTTTTCTGCTAAATAATGGCGGATGTGAAAATGAAAAGGGGGAAACGTTTTGTATCCAAAGGATATACATTTGAATCCCGCCGTACCACATAAACGCGTGTAAACGTAGGCCCGATATTCTTGGAATATGAACCGTCCCTCAACCAAATTCAAACGGCCCATTACTTTTTCCCTCCCTTTAAGTTCGGACATGGGCTACATCCAGCACAGTAAAGTGGCCAGCACTCAGGTTGGTGTTTCTCCACTACTACCTCGAGCTCGGAGGATGAGCTCGGAAGATCAGCTCGATAATTCAACTCGTAGCGGTGATTTGCGCGATCAATCACCTCGGCAATTCGACCTCGTAGTCTACGTCTACACGTCTTCTTTCCTCTTTTTTGGGGGGGGATGTGATAGTACCGGCCTCTTCTTGGGTCTGACCTAAGGCCCAATCCAGGTGGGCCTATACATTCAAGCTCGGCCCATAGAGCTCGGCCCAATTACAGTCGACGCCTACCTTGAAGACCACGTCACGAAGCCCTACTTTGGGAGAAGATAGAATCCTATTATGAACGGGAATCGGATATGCATGTACTAGGAAACAAGATATGTATAAGGAATCCAAATCCTAGAAAGATTAGGGCTCAATTCAAGGCTTATAAATAGATGCTAGATTAGAGGTTTAGATACGTTCAAATACTCATTGTACTCTCAAGTATAATAAAAGCTCTCTATATTCTCTCCCGTGGACGTAGATCACGTTGATCGAACCACGTAAATCCTTGTGCCGTCGCATTATTGTTATTTTCTACTATTTCCACAAACCCTAGATCTATCACGCCATCACGGCCAGCAGTAACAGCGCTGCGTTCGTCGCGCCTCCGGCTTACTGAAAACGTACATGATTTGAGAGAAGCCGCCATCCCTACTATCGTTCCATGAAGGCCTTATGCAGCCCATGCTCGGGTCTGGATGTCGCGATAAAATGACTCGAAAAGGTCATATTTCAGACTTGTGATAACAGGTAAGGTTCTAATATTTTGCTTAATCTCTATTTTCTCTAATCTCTTGTCATCTGTTGGATATAAATTATGAGATGCTAGAAAGTTTAGAAATAGAATCTTATGCTGGAATTCCTATGTCTGGGGTTGATGGTTTAGGAAAGCGAGTGATGGAATAACGAATGAAAAACAGAGTTTTGGTGTTACCTTAGTTTAGTGAAAGGAGTTGGGGCTCTTTCTGTTGCAGAAATCCTTAAACAGCTAGTAGATCTTCTTCTCTGGTTGGAGTATTATTGTTTTGACATTTGCATTGAATTAAAAAGGATGATCAGATTATGATTTTGCATGTGAATGAAATGAAGAAGTTTGGCTTGAGTCGGGAAACTTACTGATTGAAATTGATCGAGAGATTTCGGTGCAACGGAAAATGAGATTAGCAAAGCTACATGTTTGATCGAGAGTTTTGAGTTATTGGTTTGTTTGTATGTAGTAAAACTGGAGTGATGAGTATGGTGATTCAGTAAAGATTTGCGTTGTGAGTATATCCTTAGAGGTAGTAATTTTTTTTCTTTTATGGAAAGATTGGCTTAATGTAATAGTATCCACTTAGGTGTCTCTTATTATATAATATAAGGTAGTGAGTCACCAAGAGATAATACTTAAAAAATGAAATATCCTAAATTCTAAAGGATGTAAGTCGGTCATGAGAGAAGAAATTCTTCCAAATACCGCGTTTTCCGACTCGTTACTACGTTATAAAAATCGCATAAATAAAAACGTATTTCGGCTCGTTTTCGTGAAATTCCGATTTAACCAATAAATCCGGAATAATTAATATACTTAAAAAGTATATTTCAAACTTGAAAATCCAACAAAATCCCGGGACATCACAGTCCAGATTTCGTCCGGAAAAATCATAAAAACGAACTTTCTCGGGCGAACTCGTATCGCAATTTCGTGAATGTAAAAATCAAACGGTTTCCCGATCTGAGTTCTAGAATTAAAAAGTTTTCGTCCGCGAAAATCCTAATACAGTATTCGTTTCACTGACTTTCGGAATTTATTTTTAACGGATTTCACCGTTGGTCTTAGAATTGAAAATCAGGAGCTTAGGCGTGCAAAGTCATAATTATTATTAACTTTAAATTTTTAACGCAGAAGAAATTTTCCGGGGTATTACATAGTCAGCAAGACGTCGTTCTTGAATCTGACCTAAGTTATGAAGAAAAACCGATATCGATTTTGGATAGAAAAGTTCAAGAATTAAGAACCAAGTCGATACCAATAGTAAAAGTATTATGGAATCACCACGGGCAAGAAGAAGACACGTGGGAGCTCGAGGAAAAGATGAAGGAGAGATATCCTTATCTTTTTGAATAAGGTATGCAAATTTCGGGACGAAATTTTTCGTAAGGGGGGTAGGATGTAATACCCCAGACTATTTCTACAGTCATTAAAAATGAAAGTGAATAATAACAATGGCTTTGCACGCCTAAGATCATGAAATTAAATTCTAAGATTTACGGTGAAATCCGTTTCAGAAAATAAATTCCAGAAGTCGGTCGAACGACTACTGTATTAGGGTTTTCGCGTCTGAGAAATTTTTCGTCTTAAAACTCAGAATTAAAATCCGTCAGGATTTACATTCACTTTTTCTTCGATACGAGTTCACCGGAGAAAGTTAGTTTTTATGATTTTTCGGGCGAATTTTAGACTGTCGAATCCCGACTTTTTCTCGAATTTTGAAAAACGAATTAGGTTTTCCGAGTACGTAAATTATTTCCAATCTAACGGACGAGTTAGATTTCGTCAAATCCGTAACTACCTAAGAAAGTATTCCTCGATTTTTAAATCGTCGTTTAATAGCCGGAAACGAGATATTATCGTCTAATAATCCTCGCCAAACAACCCCTAGCGACTCACCATGACTTTAGTTAGATATTTCTCCACTTTATATGTCTTATACAATGAGTCATCATCCTTCTCCTCATTCCCTTCATTGCCGCCACCCATCACCCTCCCTCTCTCTCTCTCATTTTCTTCATTCATCCTCCATTAAAGCTTCAACTCCAAGCTTTTCTCAAGCATTCAAGTCTTACACCTACCGATCATTTCCAGTTCCGAGTCCATATTACGAAAGGTATGAACATCTCCTACCATTTGAACCGAACAAGTTTTTGTTTCCATCATTTTATTTTTTTTCGAAAATTAAGAGAGTAAGAGGCATGTTGTTTCTTGTTCGATACATGTTCTAGTATGCTTAGAATCGAGTTCTACAGATCGAATCATGAAGAGAATCACTCCCCGTTCCCTTAGGGTTATTACCGATTTTTTTATAATTTTGGGGTTTGATCGTAGCTCGATTTCTTTGTCGTTTGATCGATAGATTAGTGTTCTTCATGATGTTAATTGACTATATGAATTGTTTTAGATTTTTCTAAAAATAAAATTCGAAACCTAAGAGATGAAGAAGGGTCGATTTAGTATAGTAAATGTTATGATATGCTCGATTGTTTAATGGAAATGAGATATACGATGTATGAGGATGATTATATATTTAATTGAGATTTTTCTAAAAATAAATTGAAAAATGTAAGAGACGAAGACGTGTCGATAAGTTAGAGCTCGTTAATGTTATGATAATATGATTTGCATGTTAATAATGCTCGTTAGATGATAATCGTTGTCGTAAAATTTGAACGAAAATGGAGAACGTAGAATTTTCGTTAAGAGACGAACGATCGATGATAAGTCGAGATTAAATAATGATATAGGTCTATGATGTGAATATAAGTTAATCTCGATAGTTAATGATCATAATCAGAAAGTTAGAACGAATTCTAATAACGTCGGAAATTTCACAAGAGGCGAAGAATCGAACCTAAGTATCGTTAGAAAAGACGAATAAGGAAAGTGATTGGATATTAATGATTGATAATGACAAGTGATCAAGTTTGTAAGTTGAGGACATGTTCATCCAAGTTATGAAATGATAAGTTATATTTGTAAACGAGAAGTAGAAACGAGAAGTTGAATCGTTGTTGGTATAGTAATTGTATAGTTGAAAAGACGAGGTTTTAATCATCGTGCTTATAGACGAGGAATGGAAAGGAGTTCTTCACATATGATAGAGCGTGTTGACTGCCTTGATGTGTAAATTTCGTGAGAATTTAAGTACGATAACATAAAACGAACCTAGAAAACCGTGCGTCGATTTTATCGAGCATTAGGGTTTCACTCGGCAGTTTTGCGACCTTCCACGGAAACTGCCATATCTTTTAACTCATTTATCGGAATTGAGATCCGTAAATTGGAGAATAAACTAGACACACGTACCTTTCTTCTGGTATAAGATTCGTCCCCTATTTCGAAATCCCCTGTTCTGTACAGACTTACTGATCTTGTGCAGTGAATGTTCAAACCTTAGATTCTTAAGTTGAATTCTTCTCAACTTGAACTCTTTCGATCTTTTAAGTCGTTTCACGTTATCGACTACCTTCTTTCTACTGACCTAAGTGTCAAGTACAGAACCGAGTGAGTGTCAAACGAGATGCGTTCGTATCTCGTTTCTTTTTAACTAAAAGAGTTTAGTTTAGCGTGCAAATGCCTAAAAAGTCTAAAGGACTAAAACTTAACTCGATTCTCCATATTCGTTTATCGTTTGCGACCGAGCTTTAAAGTACGATTTTTATGATGAAGGAGGAAGTGGACACCAATGATAAGACGGAAGATCAGAAGACGGAAGCACGTGTCCTAGTTCTGTATTCTATCAAGGTGGGCTTTTATATATGAAACAAAATGAGCAATGCTCGAAAACCTTTCTTTATCGCTTTGATAATCGTGTTTTCAAAGTGATAATCTTGGCATGAACTATTTGTTTTATGTGAGTTCTCTTGTACCTTATGAGTTAGCCAAAAGGGGATAACTAAACGATCGGCTTTGAGTTAGTCAAAAGGGACTTTCCAAAATTTAGTGTACACTGTAGTCTGTGGTGTATGTGGTATCCTGTTGAGGGGTAACCAGCCACGGTGAATTATGAATGGTCAAGATTGAACGTAACATCTATGAAAAATGCTTGATCAAGCTAAGTTATGAAAATAAGAAAGAAAATGTTTAGTAGACACGGGAATTTGTTGAAAAACCCCGATGTGCTACAGAAATGAAATGCCTGATTATCTATACTTATGATTATATTTTCGGCAATGTGTCCACTAAGTACTTTTGTACTTAGCCCTACATATGTTTTCTAAATGTGCAGGTTGAAGCGACGGAAGCAGCGAGGGTTGAGTTAAGAGTTGTCAATAGGGAAGACTGTAGTATGTAGTTACAATTCCGCTGCCAAACTCTAGACTCACTTATGTAATTGTGAATATCACTTTTGGGTTTAAGTTCTGTACTTATAAGTTAGAATCTTTTAAGATCTTGTTCGAGTGATCCTTCGAGATCAACTCTTTCCTTTCGTTAATAAAGTCTTGTACATAGAAATTATGCTGTCTTTTATGTTTATTTAATCATTCATCCCCTTTCTTCCCCGCTTCTTTAATCCAATCCCAATCGCACCCCGGCTTCTGCCGTCCCTCGGGATTTGGGGCTATGACACTAATAACGTCGGAAATTTCACAAGAGGCGAAGAATCGAACCTAAGTATCGTTGGAAAAGACGAATAAGGAAAGTAATTGGATATTAATGATCGTTATTGTTAAATGAACAAGTTTGTAGTTGACGACATGTTCATCCGAGACATGAAATGATAAGTTATAGTTGTGAACGAGAAGTAGAAACGAGAAGTTAGAAATTGTTTTGGTATAGTACTTGTTTAGTTTGAATAGACGAGTTTTTAATCATCGTGCTTATGATCGAGAAATGAAAAGGAGTTCATCACGTATGATGATACGTGTTGGCTGCCTTGAGTCAGTATTTTCGTGAAAAATAAGGTGGAATGACATAAGTCGAACCTAGAAAACCGTGCGTCGATTTTATCGAGCATTAGGATTTCACTCGGCAGTTTTGGCGACCCTTCACGGAAACTGCCATATCTTTTAGCTCGTTTATCGGAATAGAGATCCGTAAATTGGAGAGTAAACTAGACACCCGTACCTTTCTTTTGGTATAAGATTCGACCCCTGTTTCGAAATCTCCTGTTCTGTACAAACTTACTGATCTGTGCAGAATTGTTCAAAAGCTAGATTCTTAAGTTGAAATTCTTCTCAACTTGAACTCTTTCGATCTTTTAAGTCGTTTCAAGTTATCGACTACTTTTTTTTATCTACTGACCTAGGTATCAAGTACAGAACCGAGTGAGTGTCAAATGAGATGTGTTTGTATCTCGTTTCTTTTTAACTAAAAGAGTTTAGTTTAGCGTGCAAATGCCTAAAAAGTCTAAAGGACTAAAACTTAACTCGATTTTTCCGTATTCGTTTATCGTTTGCGACCGAGTTTTAAAGTATGATTATTTACGATGAAGGAGGAAGTCAGCACCAAGAATAGGACGGAAGATCAGAAGACGGAAGCACGTGTTTTAGTTCTGTATTCTATCGAGGTGGGCTTTTATATATGAAACAAAATGAGCAATGCTCGAAAACCTTTTCTTTATTGCTTTGATAATCGTGTTTTCAAAGTGATAATCATGGCATGAACTATTTGTTTTATGTGAGTTCTCTTGTACCTTATGAGTTAGCCAAAAGGGGATAACTAAACGATCGGCTTTGAGTTAGTCAAAAAGGACTTTCCAAAGTTTAGTGTACACTGTAGCCTGTGGTGTATGTGATATCCTGTTGAGGGGTAACCAGCCACGGTGAATTATGAATGGTCAAGATTGAACGTAACATCTATGAAAAATGCTTGATCAAGCTAAGTTATGAAAATCAGAATGAAAATGTTTAGTAGACACGGGAATTTGTTGAAAAACCCCGATGTGCTACAGAAATGAAATGCCAGATTATCTATACTTATGATTATGTTTTCGGCAATGTGTCCACTAAGTACTTTTGTACTTAGCCCTGCATATGTTTTCTAAATGTGCAGGTTGGAGCGACGGGAGCGGTGACGGTTGAGTTAAGAGTTGTCGATAGGGAAGACTTTAGTATGTAGTTTACAATTCCGCTGCCAAACTCTAGACTCACTTATGTAAATATGAATATCACTTTTGGTTTAAGTCCTATACTTATAACTTAGAATCTTTTGAGATCTTGTTCGAGTGATCCTTCGAAATCAACTCTTTCTTTTGTTAACGAAGTCTTGTTCATAGAAATTATTATGTCTTTAATGTTATGTATATTCTTTCATTCCCTTTCTTCCCCGCTTCTTTAATCCAATCCCAGTCGCACCCCGGCTTCTGCCGTCCCTCGGGATTTGGGGTTGTGACAAAAATCTTGTGTTCCACATCGGTTTGTCAATGAAACTTCACCTATAAATACCTAGAATCAATGTGTATTTTCTCATCTTTTGCTCCACCAGTTTTATTTGGTCAATTTACTTATTAATCGGCCGAATAAATAACTATATTTTATAGTTTAATTTAATTTAATTTGGTCAATTTATTAATTGGTCGAATAGATAATTATTTTATGTAGGAGTTTTATTTGACCAATTTATATATTAATCAACCGAATAAATAACTGCTATATTTTAATAGTTTAATTTAATTTAATTTGGTCAATTTATTAATTAACCGAATAGATAATTATTTTTATTAGGGAACAAATTTATTAGGTGACAGAATAAATGGTTCCAAAATTGTTTGGATAATTTGTTGCACCCCTTATATTCCTCCATTCATATTTATCTAAATTCTCAAATTTTTGAATTTTTAAATTCAAAATAATAGATTTTAAATATCTATACTAAAATCTTGTGTCCCACATCGGTTTCTCAATGAAACTTCACCTATTAAAAAGCCTATAAATACCTAGAATCAATGTGTATTTTTTCATCTTTTGCTCCACCAGTTTTATTTGGCCAATTTATTTATTAATCGGCCGAATAAATAACTATATTTTATAGTTTAATTTAATTTAATTTGGTCAATTTATTAATTGGTCGAATAGATAATTATTTTTTGTAGGAGTTTTATTTGGTCAATTTATTTATTAATCGACTGAATAAATAACTGCTATATTTTTTTGTAATATCCCGGATATTTCTTCCGTCGCTAAAATAAAAAGTTATTAATTAATTAAGGCTTTGCACGCCTAAGTTAAGGAAATTCAATTCTAAGACTAACGGTGAAATCCGTTTCTGAAAATAAATTCCAAAAGTCGTTCAACCGACTACTGTATTAGGGTTTTCGTGTACGATAGAATTTTCGTTCGAGAACTCAAATCGAAAAACCGTCTAACTTTATATTCACTTTTTGCGATACGAGTCTTTTGGTAAAAATCAGTTTTAATTATTTTTCCGGGCGAAATTTGGACTGTCATGTCCTGACTTTTCTTTGAATTTCGGAAATCGAATTATGCTTTCCGACTAAGTAAAATATTTTCAATCTAATGGTCAAATTAGTTTTCGCCGGAAACGTAACCGTCTAAAAAAATAATTAATCGATTTCTATACGTCGTATTAGACCCGTAATCGAGATATTATGAATTATTCCACCACTCACAAACCGCCACCTACACCCCCTTAGTCATCCTACACCTTATTAAGTTAAATATCATCTATTAAGTCATCACACTCTCTCTCTCTTCCCTCCCCATAACCCCCCCCCCCCCCCATATTCTCTCTCTTCTCTATCTTGTTCTTCATTTCTTCAAATCTTCATCAAGTTTATCAAGTTCTTCAAGTATTCAAGTTCCATAACTTTTTCATCTACCGATCGATTTCAAATCCGAGTTCATATTTGGAAAGGTAAGAACATCTTCTTCACTTCTATCTGAACAAAATCTCTTTCCCTTAATATTGAAATTTTCGAAAATTTTAAGAGAGGAAGAGGATGATGTTCTAAGTTATAACTTGACTATGTATGTTTAGAAATAGATTTCCATGGTTAAAATCAAGTGAAAAATCATCCCCCCCCCCCTATTCTAGTAATACCGAAAATTTAGGGATATAAGGTTTGATGTTTTAATTTCATGATTTAAGATGATTGATTGGTAGATTATCACTCTAGGTATTAGTATATTGATGTATGAATTGTTTTAGAATTTTCTAAAAATAAAAATGAAAGTGTAAGAGATGAAGAAGCATGAGTTTGAATGAGTAAATGTTATGATATTGATGATATGATTTGATATTTATGATGTAGGAAGCATGTAGTTTAACATAGATTTAATTTAGATTTTTCTAAAAATAAAAACGAAATCGTTGGAGACGAAGAATCGTCAATAGAATTAGTTTCGATGTTGATATGGATTGATGGTTTGCATATTAGTTAATCTATGTGGTTAATGATGATAATTTGAAAGTTTGAACGAAATCTAAGACCGTCGAACTTTTCGTAAGAAACGAAGAGTCGAGCGTAATCGCCGATAGAAAAATCGAACGAGAAAACTAATCGAATATTAGTAATTGTTGATATGTTAGGGTAGTTGTTGAATTTATTGATAATTAACTAACAACTTTGGAAAATCGAGTTCTTAGACGATATAAATGATGTGGATTAGTTAAGTAATGAGTTATAATGATATTAATGCATTAAGATGATTATTACTAAGTAAGATGAGGATAGAAACTAATTTGAATTGAATTGAATTAGTAAAACTCCAAAAATCGAAGAAAGTAAGTAATTACTTAAAAGAAGAAATAAGGAATCGAGACCTTATATATTGATTGATTTGAGTTCGTAGTTGACTAATAAGTAGTAAAGAAGTTGATAAAGATTTCATATAGGCTATGAAATAGAAAATAGAAGTTGAATATTGAAATTGAATTGAAATTGAAATAGAATTTCTAAGTATAAATGATTGGTTGGAAAGACGAGAAGTAATCGTCGTAGTTTTAATCAAGGAACGAGAAAGTATCCACGATAGATAAATACGAGACTTGACTGTAATATGATAGAAATTTCATGCACATAAAGGTTGTATAGCATTGATCGAACCTAGGGAATCGTGCGTCGAGTTTTACGAGCGATTAAGGTTTTTCGGCAGTTTTGCGATCCATCACGGAAACGGCCATAACCTTTAGCTCGTTTAACGAAATCGAGATCCGTAAATTGAAAAGTAAACTAGACATCCGTGTCTTTCTTTTGGTACCAAGCACATCCCCTGTTTCGCAGAATTCTGTTCTGTAGAGACTCCAGACTTACTGCCTTGTGCAGAAACTTTCGGAAACTCATTTTCTTAAGTTGAATTCTTTTCAACTTAAGTCCTTAAGAAATTTTAAGTCGTTAAGAGTTATTGACTTCCGTTATAATCTAAATATCGAGTAAGGAACTGAGTTAGTTCTAAACGAGATGTGTTCGAGTCTCGTTTCTTCGTTAATCAAAAGAAATTAGTTAAAGTGCAAATGCCTAAAAGTCTTAAACCGAATTCGAATTTCTTTTCTTTAATCGTCTCGATCGATTTATTAAAGTTTGTTTATTTGCGATAAAAGGAGGAAGTCGGAATCAAGAATAGGACGGAAGACCGAAGACGGGAGCTTTAGTTGTTCTGTATATCGCCTAAGGTGGGCTTTTCTATATCAAACAAAATGAGCGATGCTCAAAAATGTTTACTTACTGCTTTGATAAGTGTGTTTTCAAATTGATTATCAGTGCATAAAAGAATTTGTTTTATGTGAGTTCTTTTGTGCCATTCTGAATTGGTTCGCCAATTAAGTCGATCGGACTCTGAGTTAGTCAAATGGGACTTTTCAGGGTTAGTGTACACGGTAGTCGGTGTGTGTGGTACTCTGTTGAGGGGTAGCCAGCCACTGTGAATAGAACGTGCGCGGAAGAAGTTAACTCTTCTCCGGCATTGAAACAGAATTGGGCAAGTTGAACGTAACATTTGTCAGAAAAATGCTTGCGCAAGCTATTATGAAAAGAAAGAAAATGTTTAGTAAGCACGGGCCTTTGATGAAAAACCCCGATGCGTTACTGTATTGAGATGCCTGATTAATCTATACTCTTATGATATGTTTTCGGCAATGTGCCCACTAAGTATGTTTATACTTAGCCCTGCATATATTTATAAATGTGCAAGTTGAGCGACGGAAGCGGCGGAGGTTGAGTAGAGTTGTACATAGAAAAGAAGAACAATGTTTCAGTCTACGTTATTCCGCTGCAAAACTATTTCATTTTTATGTATAACTTTTGGTCTAAAGTTTCGTACTTTAAATTTAGTCTACTCTGATAACAAACTTCATCGAGTGATCCTTCGAGATCGACTCTCTCTTTTTGTTAATAAAATCGGTTCATAGATATCATCTTGTTTAATATTATTAGTTAAGGCATCTGTCAGTTAGTTATTCTCCCTTCTTCCCCGCTTCTTTAATCCAACCCCTAGTCGCACCCCGGCTTTGCCGTCCCTCGAGATTTGGGGCTGTGATATTTTTATAGTTTAATTTAATTTAATTTGGTCAATTTATTAATTGGCCGAATAGAAAATTATTTTTATTAGGGAAGCAATTTATTAGGTGACAGAATAAATGGTTCCAAAACTGTTTGGATAATTTATTGGTTAACCGAATTAAATTTGGAAATAGTCTAATATTTTTTTATTTAATTTGATAAAAATAAGTAATTTTTAATTTGTCAATTAATTAGGTAGACAAGACAATTCTCAACTGACGGGTACCTCAACTCGGGATCCCACGTGACACATTTTCATTCTTTATTATTATTAATTTTAAAATTATTATTTTATTTATTTTTTTATATTTTTTCTAAAATCTAGAAACGTCATAAATTGTGCATTTATAAATCAAAATCATGGTCAACGGGTCAATTCTGACTTGGAAATCAATTTATTAATTGGTCGAATAGATAATTATTTTTTGTAGGAGTTTTATTTGACCAATTTATTTATTAATCGGCCGAATAAACAACTGCTATATTTTTATAGTTTAATTTAATTTAATTTGGTCTATTTATTAATTGCCGAGTAGATAATTATTTTTATTAGGGAACCAATTTATTAGGTGACAGAATAAATGGTTCCAAAATTGTTTGGATAATTTGTGCACCCATTACATTCCTCCATTCATATTTATCTAAATTCTCAAATTTTTTAATTTTTAAATGTAAAATAATAGATTTTAAATATCTATACTAAAATCTTGTGTCTCACATCGGTTTCTCAATGAAACTTCACCTATTGAAAAGCCTATAAATACCTAGAATCAATATGTATTTTCTCATCTTTTGATCCACCAGTCTTATTTGGCCAATTTATTTATTAATCGTCCGAATAAATATGTCACAGCCCCAAATCCTTAGGAATGGCAGAAGCCGGGGTGCGACTGGGGTTGGATTTAAGAAGCGGAGAAGAAGGGGGGCTAACTGACTAAGCATACATAAAAGGCATCAAATACTCAATGAACAAGACTCGAATATAATAAAGAAAGAGTTAATCACGAGTGATTACTCGACAAAAGTACACAATAGAAACTAGGTTCAAGTTTACAGACTTAAACAACAGTGTATTGTTCAAAAGTACATATACTCAAGACTTAGAGTTCTGCAGCGGAAAAATCTTAACTAAAGCATCCTATCCTTTCAACTCAACTTCAACCGTTGCCGCTCACGTCGCTTCAACCTGCATATTTAGAAAACAATGCAAGGCTAAGTACTAAAGTACTTAGTGGGCACGATGCCGAAATCATAATCATAGGTATAGATAAATATGGCATTTCATAATCGTAGCACGTCGGGGTTTTATTAAAACGGGCCCGCGTCTACTAAACATTTTCTGACTCTTTTCTCAAATTAGCTTGCAAGCATTTTTCTGGTATGTTACGATCAATCTTGACCAAATCTCATTCACCGTGGCTGGTACCCCTCAACAGGATATCACATACACCACAGGTTACAAAGTGCACTAACTCTGGAAAGCACTTAGCAGCTAACTCAGAGCCGATCGTTAGTTAACCTAGTTAGATTAACTCCAAATCTGAAAAACACGAATGTTGACTCAGATAGGTACAAGAGAACTCACATAAAACGTAAAACAGTTCATGCCATAATATCACTTTGAAAACACAGATATCAAAGCGATAAAGAAAGATTTTCCGAGCATTGCTCGTTTTATTTTGTATATAAAAGCCCACCTCGTAATACAGAACTAAGAAGTACTAGCTCCCAATCTTCGGATCTTCCGTCCTTTCTTTACTGCTGGCTTCCTCCTTCATCGTAAAATAATAATACTTAAAATCGGGTCGTAATCGATCAAAGAAACTCGAAAAAGGTTTTAGTCGTTTCATTCTTTAGGCATTTGCACGCTTACTAGATTCATTTTACTTAAACGGGAACGAGACTCGAACAAATCCCATTTAGAACCCGAAAGGTCTCATACTCGACTCTTAGGTCAGTAGAGAGGGTAGTCGATAGCTCAATACGACTTAAAAGATCATAAGAAACTAAGTTGGAAAGAATCAACTTAGGAAAAATTACGTTTTAGTTCATTATACGACTTATGCAATTTCTCGCTTAACTAAACTTCTTTACTTGAACGGATAAGAGGTACCAACTCGTCTCGGTTAGTACTCAAGACTCCTTTCTTGACTCTAGGGTCGGTAGGAAGATAGTCGTTAGTTATTATGGTTTAAACGATCGAAAGAAACTAAGTTGCGAACGAAACAACTTAGAAGAATGAAAACTGAAATTTCACTGCGCATTACAGTAACTCTGGGGACTGCCCAGAACAGGGGATCTGGAAACAGGGGATGAGCCCTGTACCGTTGGAAAGTTTGGGATGTCTAATTTATGCTCCAATTTACGGATCGCAAATCCGATAAACGAGCTAGAAGTTATTACAGTTTCCGGCGAGGGTCGCAAAACTGCCGCGCTAACCCTAGTTGTTCGATGGAAATGACGTATAACTTCTTAGGTTCGTTCTAAGCTCTCGTATTCGATTTCTTATGAAACCTGACCCTCAAGGCAGTCATCACGTACTCCCGTACATGATGAAGTCCTTCTCATAACTCGTCCAATAGCACGACGTTCTAAACGTCGGCTTTCAACTACATGTACTAAACCAAAGCAAGTTATCAACTTCGCGTTCTAGTTCTCGACTATCACTATAGCTCATATTATATTAGCTCGAAAGCTCATGAAGTCAACTACAAAGTTATTCCCAAGTCCATCTTAAACAATAATATCAAGTTAGAATTCTCATTCGACTTCTCGGTTATTAGTTACGTCTAATTGTTCGTCTCTTACACAATTTTCAAAGTTGTCGGATTTCGTTCAAATTTTACGTCATTAAACAACATCTAACGAGAATCACTTTCATGCATACAATCATTTCATACCAACACTATATTTCAACTTACGACGAGTTCTTCGTCTCTTACATTCCATAAAATAATTTTAGAAAATTCTCAATAAATTCCCATTATCAACTAACATCATTTGCAACCATATTCTATCATCATTTCATCAATTAAACCAAACCATATCAAACCCCTAAATGTCTAATAAATTTCGGTATTTATAGAAGGATTAAGAGGGTGATTTTCTACTTCAATTAACACCATTTAACTCTTAATCATCCTATTATAACATCAATTGATCAAATGAAATCCAATTACACATTAACATGCAAAAATCCCTAATTCTTTACCTCAAACCCTAAATCGGTTTTCAATATACAACGGGGCTTTCGATTTCTCTTGGTTCTAATCACTAATTAAACACTTCCTAAGCATGATTCTATCATCAATTAAAGAATTCCAAAAATCCTACAAAAACCCCTAAATTTTCGGTAATCACGTAGAGTTAGGGTTCTTGAATTTTCTTCAATTTTAACCCTAGAATTCATATCTAATCACCACTAATTTCACTTAATCAAAGATCAAAACATCTAGTTCATCCATCCTAAAACTCGATCCAAGAAGAAAATAAAAAGAAGGGGAATCCAATTGGATAGAAACATGGAGGAGATGAATACCTTGAGATTTAATAAAGGAAGACTTAGGTTTTGATGGTTGGATGAAGTCTTGTGTGATTTCTTCTTGATGAGAGCTTGAAGTTCTTCAATGGTGGAAATGAAATGAAGATGGGAGAGTGAGGAGTGAAGGCTGCCGATTTGATGAGGGAGGGAGGGAGAGATGGTGATGACAAGGTTAATTTGAATAGTACTACCTAAGGTGTAAAGTAGGAATAGTAATAGTAATAGGTGTCACATTTTAATAACTTATAACAACAAAATATCCACTAATGAGAGAGAGGTGAGGTCGGTTAGAGGGAGAGAAAGAAAGAAAATACGCGCTTTTCCGGCGCGATACGACGTTACGGAAATCGAACGACTAAATACGTAGCTCGGCACAAAATCGTCACGATCCGATTCATCCAAAAATTCTAACGTATTAAACTTAATCGGAAAAATAATATTTAAAATTTTAATTCCGACAAAATCTCGGGACAACACAGTCCGAGTTTTGTCCTCAAAATCATAAAAATGAACTTTCTCGGGCGAGTTCGTATCGCGATTTCGTGAATGTAAAAATCAGACGGTTTTTCGTTCTGAGTTCACGAACTAAAAACTTTTCGTACGCGCTAACCCTAAATACAGTAGTCGTCTGGCTGACTTCCGTAATTTATTTTCGGAAACGGATTCGACCGTTAGTCTTAGAATTCAAAATCGTAAACTTAGGCGTGGAAAGCCATTTATTTAATTAACTTTAAATTTTTGAGATCGTAAGGAATTTCCGGGGCATTACAAAATAACTATATTTTATAGTTTAATTTAATTTAATTTGGTCAATTTATTAATAGGCCGAATAGATAATTATATTTTTTATGAGTTTTATTTGGCTAATTTATTTATTAATCGACCGTATAAATAACTTCTATATTTTTATAGTTTAATTTAATTTAATTTGGTCAATTTATTAATTGCTCATAAAATTGGTCAATTTATTAATTGCTCAATAGGCCAGTTCCAGGTCGGAACCGTTAGGGTAGACGAGATGATTGTGAAGCGGTGGTTTAACTTATTTTTATTTTTTCTTAATCTTGTGTTGAATTCATAATGTGAGGTATTTAGGGTCACTTTTATCTTATAGACAATCTTAACATCTATAGTATTATTCACTAAATTTCAAACAAGTTTGAATAATCCTAAACACATCATCTCAAATTGTTTGATTAATCGTCTCCGTTGGAAAACATAGAATATGTAGGAAAATTGGCAGAAAAATTACTAACGATTTATCAACGAATCAATTTTGACCAAGAATCAAGAATCCTGCGCGTAGATGGACCAATTCAGTACTTGCGGGACAGCGTTTCTTTTTAATATATTATATAATTTTGAACTCATGAAATTAAGGATATTTATGGTCAACTTTTACCTTATATCATTGACTAAATAATTTTATGAATCACAATCATTCCACATAAAGTTTTATAAAAAGGAAAAACTACCAAGTACATAGTGAAACAATTCTTGAACTTCTATTCTCAGTTAAAAAAGTTATTCACGAAGCTGGTAATAAAGAAAACGAATGTCATCATTTATTTTTCTATGAATATATTTGGAAGATGATTATTTATATAATACTACAAGTTATAATTAAATTTTTATTTATTAAATGTTGTGTGAATATTTTTGGAATATATTTATTTATATAATTAAATATTAATTTCAGGTAAAAAGAAAATAAATGTCATCATTAATTTTTTTGTGAATATATTTAGAAGATGATTATTTATGTAATTTAAAATCAGTATTGTAGTCAATAGGCCGGTTCCAGGTCGGAACCGTCAGGGTAGACGGGATGATTGTGAAGCGGTGGTTTAACTTATTTTTTTTCTTTTCTTAATCTTGTGTTGAATTCATAATGTGAGGTATGTAGGGTCATTTTCATCTTATAGACAATCTTAACATCTATAGTAGTATTCGCTATCTATATATCTCTTCTCTCTCTCTCTCACTATCCGCTCTTTCTCTTGTGTAATGCCCCGTAAATTCCTTACGTTCTTAAAATCTTAAAGTTAATTAAATAAATGGCTTTGCACGCCTAAGTTTACGATTTTGAATTCTAAGAGTAACGGTCGAATCCGTTTCTGAAAATAAATTACGGAAGTCAGCTAGACGACTACTGTATTTAGGGTTAGCGCGTACCAAAAAAATTTAGTTCGTGAACTCAGAACGGAAAACCGTCTGATTTTTACATTCACGAAATCGCGTTACGAACTCGCCCGAGAAAGTTCATTTTTATGTTTTTCCGGACGAAACTCGGACTGTGTTGTCCCGAGTTTTTGTCAAAATAAATTTTATAAATTTATTTTCCGATTAAGTTTCGTATGTTAGAATTTACAGTCAAATCGAATCGCGACGATTTTGTGTCGAGCGACGTTTTTCGTCGAACGTTTTCCGTAGCGTCGGATCGCGCCGGAAAAGCGCGTATTCCTTTCCCTCTCCCACACCATGACCGACATCCCCACCCCTTTTTAGTTAGATTTTTTGTGTTTAATTAGTTTTATAAGTGACACCTAAGGGTAGAACTATTCACACTTTACACTTTAACACTTTATATCATACATTATCAATTAAAACACATTTCTTTCCTCCCAAACCCTCACAATTTCGGCAGCCTCTTCACTTCCATCTCCTTCTTCATTTCTTCCATCCTCCATTGAAGAGAAGCTCCAAGAACAAGAAGAAAACACACAAGTCTCAATCCTTCCATTCAAACTTCATATTTTCTTCATTAATTCTCAAGGTATTCACCTCCTCTTAACTTCCATCCATCCATCCCTCTCTTCTTTTCTTTTTCATTTCTTGATCGAAAATTAGAGTCTTGAAATGGTTGAATTGATCTTGGATTAATGAAATTGGATATGTTAGATAAGTTAATTAGGGATTAAAATTGATCAAAACCAAGAACCCTAATCCTCTAGGTAATACCGAAAATTTTAGGGTGATAGTAGGATTTTTAGTTTTCTTCAATTGATGATAGATTCATGCCTAAGAGTTGTTTAATTAGTGATTAGAACAAAGAGGAATCGAAAGCCCCATGTTTTTGTGAAATTCAATTAGGGTTTGAATAATGAAATTGGGGGTTTATGCATGTTAGTTGATTTTGGATTTGCAATTGTTCAATTGATGTTATAAGAGGATGATTAGTGGATAAATGTTGTTAATTGAAGAAGAAAAATCACCCCCTTAATAATTATGTATATACCGAAATTATAGTAGAATTAGGGGTTTTCATGTGTTGATGTTATTTGATGAATTATTAATGGAATATAGTTGCAATTGATGTGAATTGATAATAGTTTAATTAGATTTTCTAAAATTATTTGTCGTAATGTAAGAGATGAATAACTCTTTACAAGTTGAAATGTAGTGATGTTATGACATGATTGCATGCATGAAAGTGATTCACGTTAGATGTAGTTTAACGTCGTAAAATTTGAACGGAATCCGACAACTTTGAAAATCACGTAAGAGACGAACAATTAGTCGTAACTAATAACCGAGAAGTCGAATGTGAATTCTAATTTGATATTATTGTCTATGATGAACTTGAGAACAACTTTCTAGTTGATGTCATAAGCTTTCGAGTTGTTATAATATGAGCTATAGTTATAGTCGAGAACTAGAACGCGAATTGCATAAATTGTTGGTTTAGTAATTGTTAGTTGAAAGCCGACGTTTAGAACGTCGTGCTTTTGAGCGAGTTTTGAGAAGGAGTTCGTCACGTACAGAAGTACGTGATGACTGCCTTGAGGGCCCAGTTTCCAAAGAAATCGAATTCGAGAGCTTAGAACGAACCTAAGACGTTATACGTCGAACCTATCGAGCAATTAGGGTTTTCGCGGCAGTTTTGCGACCCTCGCCGGAAACTATAATAACTTTTAGCTCGTTTATCGGATTTGCGATCCGTGAATTGGAGCGTAAACTAGACATCCCAATCTTTCCAGTGGTACAGAGCTCATCCCCTGTTTCCAAATCCTCTGTTCTGGACAGCCTCCAGAATTACTGGTTTGCGCAGTGAAATTTCAGTTTCTTGTTTTCTAAGTTGTTTAGTTCACAACTTAGTTTCTTTCGATCGTTTAAGCCGTATTATCTAAAGAATATCTCCCTACTGACCCTAGAGTCAAGTACAGGACCTTGAGTGATGAAAACCAATCGAGATCTTATCTCTTATTCGTTCAAGTAAAGAAGTAGTTAAGTGAGAATTTCATAAATCGTGAAATGAACTAAAACGTAAATCGCCTAAGTTGATTCTTTCCAACTTAGCTCTTTATAATCTTTTAAGTCGTATTAAGTTACCGAATACCCTCTCTATTGACCCGAAAGTCGAGTACGAGACCTTCCGAGTTCTAACGAGATTTGAACGAGTCTCGTTCCCGTTTAAGTAAAACGAATCTAGTAAGCGTGCAAATGCCTAAAGAATGAAACAACTAAAACTTATTTCGATTCTTTTGATCGATTATCTTTTACGACCCGTTTTTAAGTGTTATTGTTTTACGATGAAGGAGGAAGCCATCTGTAAAGAAAGGACGGAAGATCCAAAGTTGGAAGCTTTTGCTTTTAGTTCTGTATATTGAGGTGGGCTTTTATATATATGAAATAAAACGAGCAATGCTCTAAAACCTTTCTTTATCGCTTTGATATATGTGTTTTCAAGTGATAATCATGGCATAAACTGTTTTATGTTTTATGTGAGTTCTCTTGTACCTATCTGAGTCAACATTCGTGTTTTCCAGATTTAGAGTTAATATATCTAGATTAACTAACGATCGGCTCTGAGTTAGCTGCTAAGTGCTTTCCAGAGTTAGTGCACTTTGTAACCTGTCGTGTATGTGATATCCTGTTGAGGGGTACCAGCCACGGTGAATTAGAATTGGTCAAGATTGAACATAGCATACCTGAAAATACTCGGCCGAGTAAATTGTGAAAATCAGTCAGAAAATGTTTAGTAGACACGGGCCCCTTTTCAATAAAACCCCGATGTGCTACAATTATGAGATGCCATTTTTATCTATACTTATGATTATGATTTCGGCATCGTGCCCACTAAGTACGTTTGTACTTAGCCCTGCATTGTTTTCTAAATGTGCAGGTTGAAGCGACGGTGAGCGGCGACGGTTGATGTTGAGTTAAAGGATAGGATGCTTAGTTAGAACCCTTCCGCTGCAAAACTCTGAATATCTTTTGAGATGTACTTTTTGAACAATACACTGTAGTTAAGTCTGTAAATATGAACTTAGTTTCTACTGTGTACTTTTGTCGAGTAATCACTTGTGGTTAACTCTTTCTTATTTATAATTAAGTCTTGTTCATGGTTTATCGATGTCTTTCATGTATGTTTAGTCAGTTAGCCCCCTTCTTCCCCGCTTCTTTAATCCAACCCCAGTCGCACCCCGGCTTCTGCCGTCCCTCGGGATTTGGGGCTGTGACATCTTGCTTATTTTTCTTCATAAAAAGCTAATTTTTCATTTTACGCATTCCTATTTATCTAAATTCTAAAAATTTTGAGTTTTTAAATATAAAATAATAGATTTTAAATCTCTATACTAAAATCTTGTGTCCCACATCGGTTGCTCAATGAAACTTCACCTATTGTAAAGTCTATAAATACCTACAATCAATATATATTTTCTCATTTTTTGCACCACCAGTTTATTTGACCAATTTATTTATTAGTCGACTGAATAAATAAATATATTTTTATAATTTAATTAATTTAATTTAATTTGACCAATTTATTAGTTGACCGAGTAAATAATTATTTTTTAGGGAACCAATTTTTTAGATGACCGAATAAATAGTTCCAAAATAATTTGGCTAATTTATTGGTTAGCTGAATTAAAATTTGAAATAGTCTGATAAAATTTTATTTAATTTGATTAAAAATAATTAATTTAAATTAGGACCAATTCCCAACCGACGGGTACGTCAACTTGGGATCCTACGAGACACATCTCCATTCTTGATTCTTATTTATTTAAATTTTTCATTTTATGCATTTTTACATGGTATTTTCTAAATTTTAGATTTGTCCTCAATGTAATAATTTTTACTACGTTATTTATAGTTGAGTTTCCAACCTTGCATAATATATAAATAAAATTAGCAAATATTACTATATATTTAAGGACGAGAATGAATAGTAAAATCAATTTTGTTTAATTAATTTTAATTCGGTCAATTAATTAGGTAGACGAACCAATTCTCAATCGACGAGTACCTCAACTCGGTATGTAGTTGGGTTTTCAACTTTGCATAATTCAAAAATAAAATTTGTGATTATTACTATACATTTAAGGACGAGAACGAATGTATAAATTAAATAATAATAAATTTTGCACAACCTAACGCTAATCACCAATTTAAATTTAATTACATTTAACTATATACTAAACTAATTTTTATTGAAAATCTAGGTTTTATATCAGAATAATTATTTATACTAATTTTGAGTTTGAGCATAATTTGAATTTGGAACTCATAAGGTTATAGCGAACAACTTGAATGTTATGATAATGTGGGACGTAGATATAATCCTAGGAATGGATTGGTTGTCAGAGAATTACGCTACAATTCTCTGCAACGAGAGAAAAATCTCTTTTCAACCGCCGGGTAAAGAACCAACCGAATTCCACGAAATTTCAATGGGTAGAAGCGTACCAATTATATCAGCCCTTCAAGCCACGAAACTCATGAAGAAGAAAGGTACCACAGCTTATCTTGTGTACCTAGTCGGAGCGCCAGGAGCCGAGAAGACCATCCAAGACGTAAAAGTTGTGAATGAATATGAAGACGTCTTTCCAGAAGTATTACCAGGATTGCCACTGGATCGCCATGTGGACTTCACAATCGACCTAGAACCAGGAGCCGCACCTAAATCTAAAGCCCCATATAGGATGGCACCGAAAGAACTAGAAGAGCTCAAAATCCAGTTACAAGAATTGCTAGACCTTGGTTTTATCAGGCCAAGCGTCTTACCTTGGGGAGCACCAGTGTTGTTTGTTAGGAAAAAGGACGGATCGATGAGAATGTGTATAGATTACCGAGAACTGAACAATATCACGCTCAAGAACAAATATCCTCTGCCAAGGATCGAGGATCTGTTCGATCAGCTCAAGGGTGCAGGAGTTTTCTCCAAGATAGATTTAAGGTCAGGGTACCATCAGCTCAAGATCAAACCTGAAGACGTACCAAAGACCGCTTTTAGAACCCAATATGGCCATTACGAATTCCTAGTGATGCCATTTGGTTTAACCAAAGCTCCAGCTGTATTCATGGACCTTATGAATAGAGTTTTCCACCATTACTTGGACAAATTCGTTTTAGTATTCATCGATGACATCCTCGTTTACTCTAAGAATGAAAAGGAGCACGAGGAACATCTACGAATAGTGTTGGAAACACTAAGAGCCGAGAAACTCTACGCCAAATTCAGTAAATGTGAATTTTAGCTGAAGAAAGTAATGTTCCTTGGACATATAGTGTCGGCGGAAGGAATCAAAGTGGACCAAGCCAAAGTAGAAGCAGTACACAACTGGAAGTCACCAACGAGTCAGAATGAGATCAGAAGTTTCTTGGGTTTAGCCGGTTACTACAGAAGGTTTATTGAGGGATTTTCTACGATCGCTCGCCCGATGACGCAGTTACTTAGGAAGGAGACCAAATTTAAATGGACGGACGAGTGCGAGAAAAGTTTCCAAACGCTCAAGGAGAAGTTAACCACAGCGCCAGTACTAGCACTTCCAGACACAAACAAGGAATATGTGGTTTACACCGACGCATCGAAAAATGGATTAGGTTGTGTCTTGATGCAAGACGGACGAGTGATAGCTTATGCTTCACGACAACTTCGACCTCACGAAGTTGGGTATCCAACCCACGACTTAGAACTGGCAGCCGTGGTAAATGCGTTAAAGATTTGTAGACACCATCTCTATGGTGTAAAAGTTGAGATATTCACCGATCACAAGAGCCTAAAGTACTTTTTTGAGCAGAAAGAACTAAATATGAGACAAAGAAGATGACTCGAATTAGTCAAAGATTACGACTGTGGAATCAATTATCATCCAGGAAAGGCTAATGTGGTAGCAGACGCATTGAGTCGCAAGGCTCCAACGAAGTTAGGATGCCTTTTTGTAGAAGAAGAAACTTTAGTACGAGAATTCGAGAAGATGGATATCAGAGTGCTTGACACGCCACCTACGATAACAAGTCATATCACAGCATTAGAGCTACACCAGATTTGAGAGAGAGAATCATCAGTGCTTAGAGAAAAGACGAGTTAATGGAAAAGTTGCGATTAAGGATAAGAACAGAGAAACCAGATGGATATTCCGAAGCACCAGACAATGCGATACTTTTTGAAGGCAGAATTTGTATTCCTGATGACGACAGCGAACTGAAGAACGAGATCTTGAGTGAGGCTCATGACACACCTTATACAGCACATCCAGGAAGTACGAAAATGTACCAAGATTTGAGAAGAAACTTTTGGTGGAATGGAATGAAACGAGACGTTGCCTCGTTTGTAGAAAGATGCTTAGCATGTCAGCAAGTTAAAGCTTTACACCGACGACCGTATGGATTGCTACAACCATTGGATGTCCCAAAATGGCAATGGGAAGGCATAGCTATGGACTTTGTCACAGGCTTGCCTAAGTCTAGAAGAGGAAACACAGCAATTTAGGTGATTATCGATAGGCTTACAAAGACAGCACATTTCTTACCGATTAAGATTACGTATGGATCAGAGAAACTAGCTCAGTTATATGTCAGAGAGATTGTACGTCTGCATTGAGTACCGAAGGTCATAGTATCAGATAGAGACGCCAAATTTACCTCGAGATTTTGGATTACGATGCAGAAAGAATTGGGAACAGAGCTTAATTTCAGTACAGCGTTTCACCCACAGACAGATGGGCAGTCAAAGAGAACAATTCAGATTTTAGTCGACATGTTAAGAACAGTGGTTTTAGACCGAGGCGGGAATTGGGAAGAAATTCTACACTTAGTCGAATTCGCTTACAATAACATCTATCAAGCCACGATAGGAATGGCGCCGTTTGAGGCTTTGTATGGAAGGAAGTGTAGATCGCCACTTTATTGGGACAAAGTAGGTGAGAGAAAGAACCTAGGCCCGGATGCAGTTAATGAGATGATTGAGATAGTTCGGCAGATACGAGATAGAATGAAAGAAGCTCAGAGCCGACAGAAGTCTTATGTCGACGATCGTCGAACCAATCTTGAGTTTGAAATAGGAGATAAAGTCTTTCTTAAGATATCACCAACCAGAGGAATCGTTAGATTTGGAGCTAAGGGTAAACTAAGACCCAGGTTTATAGGACCTTACGAAATCCTCGAGAGGATAGGACCCGTCGCTTATAGATTGGCCTTACCGCCAAGTCTAGGAAGTGTTCACAACGTTTTTCACGTTTCTCAATTGAGAAAATATGTCTACGATCCTAAGCACGTCATTAGTCAGCAAGACGTAGTTCTTGAATCTGACCTAAGCTATGAAGAGAAGCCGATATCGATTTTGGATAGAAAAGTTCAAGAGTTAAGAACCAAATCGATACCAATCGTTAAAGTGCTATGGAACCACCACGGGCAAGAAGAAGCCACGTGGGAACTCAAGGAGAAGATGAAGGAGAGATATCCTCATCTTTTTGCAGAAGGTATGCAAATTTCGGGACGAAATTTTTCGTAAGGGGGGCAGGATGTAATACCCGGAAATTCCTTACGATCTCGAAATTTTAAAGTTAATAATAAAAATGGCTTTGCACGCCTAAGTTTACGATTTTGAATTCTAAGACTAACGGTCGAATCCGTTTCCGAAAATAAATTTCGGAAGTCAGCTAGACGACTACTGTATTTAGGGTTATCGCGTATGAAAAAATTTTAGTTCTTGAACTCAGAACGGAAAACCGTCTGATTTTTACAATCACGAAATCGCGATACGAACTCGCCCGAGAAAGTTCGTTTTTATGATTTTCCGGACAAAACTCGGACTGTGTCGTCCCGAGTTTTTGTCGGAAGTAAAATTTTAAATATTATTTTCCGATTAAGTTTAATACGTTATAATTTTTGGACGAATCGGATTGTGACGATTTTGTGCCGAGCTACGTATTTTCGTCGTTCGATTTCCGTAACGTCGTATCGCGTCGGAAAAGCGCGTAATTTCCCTCATTTCCCTCTCATAGCCGACTTCACACACACATTAGCTTAGATTTTTCATCTTTTTATATGGTATTAATTTGACACCTAAGTGTTTTACTATTCCTACTTTACACCTAATGTAATTTAGAAAATATCTAACATAATCAACTAAGTCATCTCCTCCCCAACACCTCCCCATTACCGCCATCTACACACACACACTCATACCTTCCATTTTCATTTTCTCCATTGAAGAAAGCTTGAAGCTTGGAGCAAGAAATCACACAAGTTCTTCATCCTCCATCAAAACCTAAGTCTTCCTTCTTTAATTGTCAAGGTATTAGTCTCCTCTTTAATTCTATCCATACCAAATCTCTTTCTTTTTATTTCTCTTTGGATCGAAAATTTGAGGGTGGTGGAATTAGATGTTTGATCTTGGATTAGTGGAATTAGATGTGTTAGATGTGATAATTAGGGATTTAAAATTGGATGAAATCAAGAACCCTGACTACTATGCTAATACCGAAAATTAGGGGAAATGTGTAGGATTTTTGAATCTTTCAATTGATGTTATAATCATGCTTAGGAAGTGTTCAATTAGGGATTAAAACAAAAAGAAATCGAAAGCCCTTTGATTTGATGAAAACCGATTTAGGGTTTAGGGTTTGGAATTGGGGATTTCAATTTAATGTGCAATTGGACTTGTAATTGTTTGGTTGATAATATAGTAGTATGATTTATGGATAAATGGTGTCGATTAATGAAGAAAATCACTCTCTTTGAATGTTTGTCAATACCGAAAATTATTAAGAAATTTAGGGGTTTTCATGTAGTTGATTTAGATGATGTTTTGTTCATGAAATAATGTTGTAATTGATATTAGTTGTTGATATGAATTTATTTAGAATTTTCTAAAAATATTTCGTGAGTCGTAAGAGACGAAGAACTCAATTTAAGTTGAGAAATAGTAATGATATGAAATGATGATATGCATGAAAATGAATCTCGTTAGATGTTGTTTGATGACGTAAAATTTGAACGAAATCCGATAACTTTTAAAATCGCGTAAGAGACGAACAATTAGTCGTAATTAATAATCGAGAAGTCGAATAAGATTTCTAACTTGATAATATTGTTTATGATGGACTAAGGTATAACTTTGTAGTTGACGTCATGAGCTTTCGAGCTATTATAATATGAGTTATAGTGATAGTCGAGAACTAGAAACGAGAAATTGTTAATTGCTTTGGTTTAGTACTTGATAGTTGAAAGCCGACGTTTAGAACGTCGTGCTATTGGACGAGTTTTGAAAGGGAGTTCATCACGTACGGGGGTACGTGTTGACTGCCTTGAGGTTCAATTTTCATGAGAAATCAAATACGAGAACTTAGAACAAACCTAAGAAGTTATACGTCGATTCTATCGAGCAACTAGGGTTAGCACGGCAGTTTTGCGACCCTTGCCGGGAACTGTAATATCTTTTAGCTCGTTTATCGGATTTGCGATCCGTAAATTGGAGCGTAAACTAGACATCCCAAGCTTTCAAACGGTACAGGGCTCATCTCCTGTTTCCAGTTCCCTTGTTCTGGGAAGTCTCCAGAGTTACTGCCTTGCGCAGTGATTTTTCAGAATTCATTCTTCTAAGTTGTTTCGTTCGCAACTTAGTTTCTTTCGATCGTTTAAGCCGTAATAACTTGACGACTATCTTCCTACTGACCTCAGTGTCAAGTAAGGGGCCCTGAGTGCTAAACGAGACGAGTTTGTATCTCGTATCCATTAAAGTAAAGAAATTTAGTTAAACGTGAAAATGCCTAAATCGTCTAAAGGACTAAAACTTAATTTCCTAAGTTGATTTCCTTTCCAACTTAGTTGATCGTTTATGATCTTTTAAGTCGTATTAAGCTATCGACTACCCTCTCTACTGACCTAAGAGTCGAGTATGAGACCTTTCGAGTTCTAAACGAGATTTGTTCGAGTCTCGTTCCCGTTTAATTAAAATGAAACTAGTAAGCGTGCAATTGCCTAAAGAAATGAAACGACTAAAACCTTTTTCGAGTTTCAATGATCGATTATCTTTTACGACCCGATTTTTAAGTGTTATTATTTTACGATGAAGGAGGAAGCCAGCAGTAAGGAAAGGACGGAAGATCAGAAGATCGGAAGCTAGTACTTATTAGTTCTGTATCACAAGGTGGGCTTTTATATATGAAATAAAACGAGCATTGCTCGGAAAACCTTTCTTTATCGCTTTGATATCTGTGTTTTCAAAGTGATAATTATGGCATGAACTGTTTTACGTTTTATGTGAGTTCTCTTGTACCTATCTGAGTTAACATTCGTGTTTTCCAGATTTAGAGTTAATCTAAATAGGTTAACTAACGATCGGCTCTGAGTTAGCTGCTAAGTGCTTTCCAGAGTTAGTGCACTTTGTAACCTGTGGTGTATGTGATATCTTGTTGAGGGGTACCAGCCACGGTGAATGAGAATTGGTCAAGATTGAACGTAACATACCAGAAAAATGCTTGCAAGCTAAATTGAGAAAAATCAGTCAGAAAATGTTTAGTAGGCACGGGCTAATTTTTAATAAAACCCCCGATGTGCTACAAATTATGAAATGTCATATTTATCTATACCTATGATTATGTTTTCGGCATCGTGCCCACTAAGTACTTTTGTACTTAGCCCTGCATTGTTTTCTAAATGTGCAGGTTGAAGCGACGATAGCGGCGGTGGTTGAAGTTGAGTTGAGGAGATAGGATGCCTTAGCTTATGACTTACTTCCGCTGAAATACTCTTAAGTCTTTTGAGAACATGTATATTGAACAAACCACTGTAGCATAAGTCTGTAAACTTGAACTTAGTTACTTCCATGTACTTCTGTCGAGTAATCCTTAGCGATTAACTCTTTCTTTATAATATTCAAGTCTTGTTCATTGAATGTTTGATGTCTTTTATGTATGTTTAGTCAGTTAGCCCCCTTCTTCCCCGCTTCTTTAATCCAACACCAGTCGCACCCCGGCTTCTGCCGTCCCCCGGGATTTGGGGCTGTGACATATGTTTTCTCATTCTTTGCAACGTCAATTTTATTTGCTCAATTTATTAATTGGCTAAATAAATAATTTTTCCGGAATTTAATTTGACTAATATTTATTTTAGTCAAGATTAAATTGTTAATTCATTGACTCCGTGAATTGAAAGTGTTTGCATATAAAATCGACGTGGGCAATCTATTTGAGAGACAAATATATTTTTGTCCCACATCGATTTTGAAAAGTAAGATAACTTTAAAAATCATCTATAAAAATAGGGCTCAATTAATCAATTGGTTAAATATATGATGAAATTATGAGAAATATATACAAAATAGCTAATAATGATATTTTGAAATTTATGAGAAATATACATAAAAATAATTATTCAAAAATTGGTGACATATATAATATCGTGCCTACTATTTATTAATTTTTCTTGCAGATAAGGGATGCAAAATAAAATCAATGAAACATTATTGTTGATAACTTTTATTATAATTTCCTTATACTTTTGTAAGACTTTTTATAGTGAATTGTTGAAATAATAATAATCTCATGCATATAGATAATATTGGAGTATTAGTTTTACAATTATATACTTATAAATAATGATATAATGTGATTTCCCGTCGATTTTCGATGGGTTGGTAATACTTAGAATCATTATATGTTTTCTCATCCTTTGCAACACCAATTTTATTTGCTCAATTTATTAATTAGCTAAATAAATATTTTTTGCCGGAATTTAATTTGACTAATATTTATTTTAGTCAAGATTAAATTGTTAATTCATTGACCTTAGTGAAATGAAAGTATTCGAATATAAAATCGACGTGGGCAATCTATTTGAGAGACAAATATATTTTTATCCCACATCGATTTTGAAAAGTAAGATAACTTTAAAAATTAACTATAAAAATAAGGCTCAATTAATCAGTTAGTTAAATAAATAGTTTTAAATTTTTATTAAAAAATTTAATATGGCCACTTATTAAGTCATATTATATAAACTATTTATTTTCTACATGTGGTGCCTTTTTATTATTTTATTCTATTATTTACGAAAATTAAGATCATGGTCAACGGGTTGATTCTGACTGGAAATGTGGGGATAGACAGGCCGATTTAGTTATGGAACTTAACAGGAGGATTACGATTTAGAACTGTATGGATAGACGTGTAATACCCCGGATTTCTCTTCCATCATAAAATAAAATTTAAAAATTAAATATGGCTTTGCACGCCTAAAATAATGAATTTCAATTCTAAGACTAACGGTGAAAACCGTTTCCAAAAATAAATTCCAGAAGTCGGTTAAACGACTATTGTATTAGGGTTTTCGCGTACAAAAACTTTCTCGTTAGAAAACTCAGATCGAAAAAGCGTCGAACTTTACATTCACTATTTTTACGATACGAGTAAGATAGGAAAAGTCAGTTTTATTATTTTTCCGGGCGAATATTTGGACTGTCATGTCCAAAACTTTTTAAAGTTTTTAGAAATTGAATTGTACTTTCCGAATAAGAAAAATATTCCGGAACTAATGGTCGAATCAGTTTCTACCGGAAATGTACCCGTCTAGGAATTTATTTCTCGACTTTTTTACTACGCGGTTTTAGACCCGTAAAACGGGATATTTTGAATTAAAAACTCCCTCCCAACCGCCTACCCCCCCCTTAGTCATCCTAGGATATTTATTTATTTTATACTTTATGCTAAATATCACCTTATGACTCACCATCTTAATACTAATACCTAGTAGTATAAATATACCCTCCAACCTCACATTTTTCCTCCCATTTCTTCTCTTAGCCGCCACCCTCCCCACCTCCTCTCTTGTTATTTTTGTTCTTCATTTGTTCATCAAGTTCATCCAAGGAATCATCATAGCTTGTTCTTCATCCATTCAATCTTAAATCTAGATCCATAATTATCAAGGTAATACTTCTAGCTTTAATTTCATCCAATTAAAATTCTTTTCTTTTTATTTTTGTAATTTTCGAAATTTTATTAAGTTGGAGGATTAATGATTCAAGTTGATTTTCTTGCTATTGGAAGGATTAGAAATGGATTCTACGGTTTAGAATCAAGTGAAAATAATTTCCTATAATTATTTATGAGGACCGAATTTTTATGAGAGATAGGGTTTAATGTTTTAAGTTTAATTTCTTGGTTTATTATGGATAGAAATGGATTTCTATGGTTAATAATCGAATAGAAAATCGAACCCCTTGATTTCTAGCTAAAACCGAAAATTAGGTAAGGTTAGGGTTTGATTCTATAATTTTGGATTATGTTGTTAGATTATGTTATAACTTGGTATTAGTGAAATTGATGATTAATTATAAGGTATGAAATCAAGAATGAATGAAATAAATTAAATACACATGAAAATCGATGGAAATTAGTTCATAGTAGTTTAGTGTGTGTTCTAGGTGTTCTTGGTGTTCTTGACCAAGAACATGAAGATTTAAATATGATTAAAATTAATGATAAAATAAATTAATTAATTATTAAATTAATTAATTAATTAATTTCGAAATTAAATAAAAATAAAATAATAATAATAATATATTAAATAATATTAAATTAAATAAAAAAATTAATATTTATTTCATGGAAATCGGAATTTAATTTAATGAGTTAGTTGATTAAATATTAAGTGTGAAGGAAGTAATAAGGAACAAAGATTAATCCTTAATTGAATTGAATTAGTTGATTAAGGATGTGTAAAAGAGTTAGATAATGATAAGGATATTGAATGAATTATAAATTAGAAATTGATTGATTAAGTTGGAAATGAAATAAAATTAGTTTAGTAATCGACTAGTGAAACAACGAGGGAATATTTGTCGTATTATTAAACCAAGAAAGGATAAAGTATTCTCGATAAATGATTAATGTGTTGACTGTCCTAAGAGTAGAATTTTCGTGAGTATTAAAGTGGAGTAGCATTTATCGAACATAGCAAATTATACGTCGAGTTTTATCGAGCCTAGGGTTAGTTCGGGCAGTTCTGCGACCTTTTACGAAAACTGTCATAACTCTTAGCTCGCTTAACGAAATCAAGATCCGTAAATTGGAGAGTAAACTAGACATCCGTAGCTTTCTTTTGGTACAGGGCACGTCCCCTGTTTCTTAGTACTCTGTTCTGTATGAACTCCAGAACTACTGCCTTGTGCAGGAAGTTTCTAAAACCTAATTTCTTAAGTTGAACTCTTTTCAACTTGATTTCTCTTGAACTTTTAAGTCGTTATAAGTTCTCGACTCTTATTATTTACTGACCTAAGTGTCGAGTAAGGATCCGAGTTAATCCTAATCGAGATGAGTTCAAGTCTCGTTCCTTATTAATCAAAAGTAACTAGTTAAGCGTGCAAAGATCTAAAAGACTAAAACTTATTTCGATTTTCCGTTTCTTTTATCGTTACGACCTAGATTTAAAGTTTGTTTATTTACGATGAAAGGCGGAGATCAGCATCAAGGATAGGACGAAAGTTCGGAGACGGAAGCTCGTGTAGTTGTTCTGTAATCGCTAAGGTGGGCTTTCTATATAAAAACAAAATGAGCAATGCTCGAAAACCTTTTGTTTACAGCTTTGATAACTGTGATTTGAAATGATTATCATGGCATTAAATGATTTATTTTATGTGAGTTCGTTTGTGCCTTTCTGAGTTAGTCAACTGGGATTAACTAAATCGATCGGACTCTGAGTTAACCGTACGGGGTTTTCCAGAGTTAAGTGTACACGGTAGCTGGAGTGTGTGGTACTCTGTTGAGGGGTAGCCATGCCGCGGTGAGTTGAACGTACACGGGAGAAGTATACTCTCCCCCGGCGTTGAAACAGAAGTTGGACAAATTGAACGTAACATGTATAAAATGCTTGGCCAAGCTATTGCGATTTGTGAAAGAAATAAAATGTTTAGTAAGCTCGGGTCTTTATTGAAAAACCCCCGGAGCGTTACTGTTTATGATGCATGATAATCAATACTATTATACTATGTTTTCGGCAACGTGCCCATTAAGTACTACGTGTACTTAGCCCTGCATGTTTGTTTTTAAATGTGCAGGTTGAGAAACGAAGGCGGTGGTGGTTGAGTAGGCTATAATTGAAGAAGAAGAAGAATAGTATACTAGTTTACATTTCCGCTGCCAAACAATTTCTATTAATGTATAATTTTGAAGTCTAAGTTCCGTACTTTAACTTAGTTATATTTTGAGAACAACTTTCGAGCGATCCTTCGAGATCGACTCTCCTTTAATATAATGGTATCATGTTCATAGAAATAAACTGTTATAATTGTCTGTCTATCTGTTCAATCCCCCTTCTTCCTCGTTTCTTTAATCCAACCCCTAGTCGCACCCCGGCTTTGCCATCCCTCGGAATTTGGGGCTGTGACAAGACGGGCCGATTTCAAACCGACGGTTCAACTTTTTCAAAATCGTGATCGACGGGAGGATTCCGACCTTAAACCGTGGAGGTAGACGAGCCGATTCCAATTTATCTCACAAAACTCACACAACAAAAAGTTTACGACAAGTGAAAAACTAAAAAATAATTAATGAACAATATTTTAATTTTAATTTTAATAGATAATATTTTCCCGTCGATTTTCGACGGACTACACGCTAGTTTATTGCAAACAAATAAATTTTATTTTGGAAGTGATATTTTTTTTTAATTTTTCAATTTAATTAAGATTAATAAAATCTAGTAAAAAATAATAAAGTTTATTAACAATTAATATTTTTTTAATTAAGTACAGTATATTACTTAGTTATTTATTTTTATTTTTATTTTTATTTTTATTTTTATTTTTATTTTGTAAAAGGATCGATGGTTCTAAGACGCCCAAGTTTTTGACAATAGAAATTGGGTGGTAAGGTAAGAAAGCCGAAAACACACACCCTCGTCTTTAGTGAGATTGACAGTTTAACTGTAAGTTTCACTCTTGGGACAGTAGAAGGAGAATAAATCGAAGTTCGATCAAATGTCAGAGTAATTCTTCCCCAAATCCCATAATGCAAACCCTAATTTACCACAAACCTATCTACCGATTTCCCGCCCGCCTCCCGCCCTCTAATTTCCGCCATGACTTTCTCGGAATTCGCACCAAAAGAATCGGGTTCAAGACGCTGACTTTATGCTCTGCCGCATCTCTCGAACCTCTGAGTTACGGTGGTTGGGACGATTTTCAACTCGCCGGCAACTCAGTCGACTCGGGTGAGGTAAATCAGTTCCGGAATCTTCTTAGTTACTCTGGAATTGGTGATAAAAAGTATGTCTTTGTGTATCTGTTTGGATTCATTTGTGCACTGGCAATCTCTAGAGTTAAGGTTTCATGGATTATGGTGTTTCCAGCTTCTGCTATGATATTTGCTGTTGGATTTTCAGCTGGATTGATTAAAGGGGGTCACTTGAAAGGATTAAAATTAAATGGGAATAGAAAAAGGATAACGGATGAGTCTCTTAGAGGTTGCATTAAGGAGTTAAGGCAGAATGATGCGAGGGTTTTGGAGCTAAGGAATGGAATTGGAAGAAGCATTGAACGCAATCAAATTACTGCGACTGATTTACAAGGCTATATTGATATTTTAGAATCTGTCGATGTATCGCTCCAAAACACAATAAATTTTGTAGAAAGTTGTATACAGAGTATATTAGGTGGTAAACAAGACAAGGATGAAGGTTTCGATAATGAGTCCAGTAGGAAAAGAAAGAAATCAGGTGAAAACGGGTTGAATTTCTCTCGGTATTTTAACGGTTTGTTTGGAGCTAAGCTTGATGATCCAAAGTCCAGTAAAATTGGAGGCTCTAGTAAGATGGACTTTATGGATGCAGATGTTGACAATAAAAACCTAGAGAACATCTTAGCATCTCCTGTCGAAGGAAGAAATCCAAGTTCTGCATTAAGTGGAAGTATGGACAGTATGAGTGCTAGTATGTTTGATAATCCTAATGAAAACTCTAGTAGAGCTCGAGATAGTGTTGGAAATTATGTTGATGAGGCTGGAATGGAATATATGACTTTTGAAAATGAGAAGAAATTTGCTGAGACAAATAATACTGCTAAAGCAGTTTTTGATCAGACAATCTACACTTATCAGAATAAGACATCAAAATTCGTGAGCAATCAGCAAATTCATTTGAAAGATTATCAGGATGAGATTGAAACGATGTCATCTCACAGTAGTTTGTACGATTCTGTGGATGTTAGCATTAATATGAACCGTATAAAAACTTTAGCTTCTTCTAGTAGCCAGCAGAAAAGCAAAACCACAAATAGAAATTATTTGCATCCTGAGAACACAGACGAGGACCAACTAGATTCTCATAGATATCCTTTTGAGAATTTGGATTTTGAGCCCAAAAAGGGACCGGACTTTGCCAATCAAGAGTCGTCATATGAGAATAAGTTTGGTTCTTCTCCATCTTCATCACGTTGTGATGATTTAAATTTCAATAGGTATCTTGTGGAAGCTAATGGTCTTTTCAAAGAAGCAAAGGGGTGCTTGGTACAACAAGTTGATGATGGTAGAGCCGAGCATGCACTACATAAGTCTGCAATACTACTCTCAAAAGCGATAGAAATGAGGCCTATGAGTTTATTGGCTGTGGGCCAGTTGGGTAACACATATCTCCTTCATGGAGAACTGAAATTGAGAATGAGCCGGTACTTGAGATCCCTACTTGCGAAACCTGATCCCTATCCCCTGTCAGTTGAGGAGTGGGGGGAAGCAGGCAACACACTTGCTAACAAAGACAAGATTAAGTCTTCTCTTGTGGTTGCTTGTGAAGAATGCGAAAAGCTATTGATTAAGGCAGGAAGAACGTACAGATTAGCCATGTCAATTGATGGGAGTGATATGAGAGCCTTGTATAATTGGGGCCTTGCTCTGTCTTTTCGTGCCCAGTTGATTGCAGATATCGGACCGGTGAGCCTTAATCTCTAATATGAATATCTTTTCCTTTTCATATCGAGATTAATCAGTTACTTACAGTGTAGTAGCTTGTCTTTCTTGCTTAGCTTTGTAAATGAATGAGCGAAAGATGCAGCTTGGCATGTAATTTTAAATTAATATTCTCTTCCATCCCACCACTAGAGTAGTGAAGATAATTTATTTGAAACATTTATTGAATGATGCCTTTTGGTTTTATCACTCATTTGACCTTTTCTTGATACTACAGAGTGCTGCTCGTGATGCCGACAAGGTTTTCTTGGCTGCCATAGACAAGTTTGATGCCATGATGTCCAAAAGCAATGTTTATGCCCCTGATGGTACTGTACACCTGCCTTAAGCCAAGTTTCCTTTGCTAATTTAAAGGGGTCTTATATATATGTTCCTCTTGAGTTGAATCGACTTCATACCAAAAGGGCTTAATAATATGACACTTCCTGATTTTTGTGAAATTAATTACCTGATACAGAGGTTTGTGTAAAAAAGTTGCTAGTTTAGTCAGCAACAGAAAGCCTGCTTCATTAACTGGGAAGAACTGGCATAATTATCACATCTACCTCTATAATTTCTCTGCATATCATCATAACATTTTAGTTCAATAGTTCAACATTTCGATGGAGTTGTTGAAAAGACGCTTATCTTAGAGAATTTTTTCTGCGTTGCAGCTCTTTTCAGATGGGGTGCTGCATTGCAGCACAGGGCTCAGCTAAGGCCAAGCCGTAGTAGAGAGAAGGTGAAGTTATTGCAGCAAGCGAGACAGTTATATGAAGATGCTATTCAGATGGATTCAGGTAATCCTCGACTACGAGAAGCCCTGTCATCATGTGTGTCTGAGTTAGACTATTGGTATACTTAAGTATCACATGTGAAATATCAGGCCACGAATATGGTCCTTCAACCACATTTTTGTGCCAACACTTTGCTCCTTTTTTCTGTTATGGTTGCTTTCGACCTTTCCTTGAAGGCTCTTTCGTCATAAAATAATGAATACCCCCACATATCAAATTTAATTGGACCACAATATGTCATGTACATCTTTTCTAATCAATTTAGAAAGGACTCCGATTTGGAGTTTCTGAGAGATATTATCGTTTGCAGTTTGGTGAATATTTGTTGTATCATTATCTCCCTGGTTTAATTTGAGATGGAGTTGAATAATGAGAAGCACATGCCATCTCCGTTAATGTCTCCGATGGAATAATTTCTCTTTTCGAAGATTAAATCATGTTTTTTTTTTCTGTTTGCATTATAGATTTTCATTTCGATAAAATGCTCACTTCCTTGAACAAATAATATGAGGAAAAATATATAGAGCATCCACATAAGTTGTAAATTTAGGACAGGCTAGAAAATGGAATTTATATATGTCATGAAGATCAGAGTTTCTATGACTACTAGAATATATTATCAATCTATGATTTACCATCAGCAACACTGTGGAAAACACTGAGAATTCCTGCAAACGTGATGGTCCCAACCAAGGTTTGATCTTCTTCCACAACCCATACACAACTAACACGATACGCGAGTGCCTGCATCATCACGGCCAGCAAGGAACTCCTTGGACTGCAGATGAGTAGCTCACATCTATTAGCTGTATAGTGTCGACTCAATCCCCTGCTCCTACTAGACATAGATTCATCATCTGAAGAGCAGCTAGAAGAGGAAGAAGAACGCAACAGGGAGTGTGTACACTCCTCCATCATATCCACCATTCTACCTAAATTTCTCTCTTCCAGCCTTGTCTTCACCAGCTGCACCAGGTTCTCTGGAGGGCTACCACAGTCAATATAGGCCATCAGATCCATGGCCGAGAGGACCGTGATTGCAGGTGCAGCTGTTTCGTCGCAGTTGGCTAGAGTCGAGGGCGAGATTTCCCCTATCAACCTGTTGTCTTCATCAACAACTGCAACAGATTTCTGCTCGGTGATAGCCCGATGCAAATAGGGCAATGCTGAGGATGCAGGCTTGTTATAAGTGATGGTCATAACGTCGCAATCAATAACATTTAGTGACTCAATAGCATACGTGGGTTCTGGAGAGAAGGCCCCAACGGAATTGAGAAGGAAGCGTAGCAGATCTTCCTGGGTTAGCCAACAACATTCGTGGTCATTGTAGCGGCTGCAAGAGGCTTGCTTGTTGATGAACCTCTTTCTTGCATTGTTGATCCGATCGTTTTGAATTGGAATCACCAGATTTTGTGTGCCTTCGAGCACGTAATCTATGGCTTCCAGCACGCTGCAAAAACAAAGAACATGAGTTACATAGTATTTAACTTGATTTCTCTCATAGAAAAATATTGAAATCGAGAACGACAACAAGAGAGATTGCTGTAATATTACTCCATTTGTCACGATAAGTGTGGTCTTCTCTCCTTTTTAGGGTTTACACAATAAGCATTGTTTTTTCTCAATTGGGAATGAGCACTCATAATAAATACATCTACATAACCCTTCTCTCTAACTCTTAAAATTCGTGTCACTTCCTCCGGTACTCTCACACTCTTAAAATTCGTTTCACTCTGTATAAGTTAGAATGTTGCAGCTCTTGTTTGCAATTAATAAGCATTGCAAAAGAGGAAACTTTGTTTTTCCGTCTCCTTTGATTAACTAGAAAACTAACAGGGGACCGGACAAGGATAGAAAAAACAAATCAACAAGCGGTAGCTGTCACAAGTCACAACCGGTTCACCAGAAAAAATATAAAATTAACAAAGTGATATACACATAAAGCAGTTATAGCCGTAAAAATCTGAAAAATCTCAATCACATACGCAGATGCTGAACTAAGCCACACGATTCTCGCAATGGGACAATATAGTAGTACAGGTTAGGAAAGTCGCATCTCCCCTCCCCTCCCCTCCCCTCCCTTCCCTGTTCCCTCCACATACAAACATTCACACCTGCAACTTCAATTTCATACATAATCATATACGATAACGCCACCCAGAAATCCTAAATTAGGTCAAGAAGATATAAAAAAGAAAACACGAATATTAAAATCGTCGGGAAACAAACCTGGCGCTCTGTGGAATGTGCCTGACGATGGGAGGTCCTTTGGGCAAAATGTCATAAACAGGAGTTTGAAGAGCTTTGTAAGGATCCGCCAAATTCTCCTGTCTGCCGAGAAAGAGAATCACATCCGCCGCGCTAAATTTGCCGACGCACACGCACGAAGCTTCTGCGCTGTCTCCGCTACATACCCAGACGCTAATGTATGCCTCCCCGGATGCCTTAAGCGCCGTCAATGCGTCTGCGATTGACGTGTTTGCGACGATCCACTTGAGCTCCGGCTTGCCTATGCACAGCTCCGACACCTCTCCGCTCAGGGATCTTAATGCCATACAATAACAGGATCTGCTGGAGAGAGAGAGATAGATAGATAGAGAAAGAGGACGGAGGAGAGGGAGGGAGAGAGATAAGGAAAATATACGAGAGAGTTGCGAAGATTGACTGTACGGGAAATCTGGTAGTTGGAGAGGTAGATGAAGGATGAAGGATGAAGGATGAAGGTTACACGAGGAATACAATGAATCTTATAAATAGAGAGAGAGAGATACTAGTGTATAAAATTATAAATAGAGAGGAGTAAAAGAGTAGGACTCTATATTTTCTTGGTATAAAATAAATATAATTCAACTTTACCTGTAGGACCATGCTATTTTCCAGACTTACCAGTCAGATATATTTCTAGTAAATTTGTTATCAGATAAAATACAAGTTTTATTTACTCCTATTAAGTAGTACTAGTATTTAGGGTTAATTATCTTAAATTTCAAACGTTTTCGTAAATTATGGTATTGCACCAATTTTTAAGATTTTAGTATTAAAAATCAAAACGTTTTGATTTGTCTTAATTTCACTAAGCCGATCGATTTCCCCTAAATTAGAATCTACGTGGCACTCACCGTTGCCATGCTGGACAAACCACCGGTGAAATGGAAACGACGTCGTTTTTTTTCATTCCTCAAATTTTCCCCTCTTTTGCAGATTTCTTAGGGCATATCGACCAAGTGAAATTCTGCAAATTGAGAGAGCAAGCAAACCCAAATCGAGAGAGAGAAAGTGAAGGCGTCATTTGCACAAGACAAGCCATCGCCTCTCCGGTGGTTCCTCCCCGGCTTCTTCGACAGCGTCGACAACACGTTGTTCATCACGAGAAACCCAAAAACTTCCGATATTCCTCCACCTCCGCCGCTTGTAGTCTACGATCCCACGCCTTTTCGGTGGTTCCACGACGGCATAGATTCTTCTCGGCGGAAACCTCCGGCGGCGACGATGATAAAAATAAGAATAAGAGGAGAATTATTTGTTGATGTTGGGGAAATGGCCGATCGCGAATTCAAGATACTAGAATTCACAACCTTGAACTCGACTCGACTCACGTAGAATCAAATACCAGAATTCACGGACTTGAACTCGACTCGACTCACGTAGCATCAAAAGGAGCAGTGAAATACATGTCTTCGTAGTCGGAGGCGGTGTCGCTGCTGCCACCGTCGTTCGACATGACCGAACTCACCCACTTTTTACTTAGCACTTCGCCACTTCGCCTTTACTTCGAAACTCTCTCGATCTGCAGAATACTTCACCAGGTTGCTGCTGCTGTCACTGCTTCGGATGGGAGTCGGAGGGAAGGTCGCTGCTGCCGTCGCGAAGTCGGAGGGGAGTCGGAGGGGCTGCTACTGTCACCACTTCGGAAGGGAGTCGGAGGGGCTGCTACTGTCACCACTTCGGAAGGGAGTCATATCTCTCTCTCTCTCTCTCTCTCTCTCTCTCTCTCGATTGCAAAACCGTATCGATTTGCAGAGAAAACGTACGGGAAGATTTGCAGGGGAATGTTGATTGCACTAATGCAATCTGCAAAAGAGGGGAAAATCTGTACAAAGGAGAAAAACAATGTCGTTTGGTGTGTTGGAAAGGAGAAAATCTGTAAAATGAAACGACGTCGTTCCCGTTTGGCCGGCGATGTGTCTAGCGTGGCAACGGTAAGTGCCACGTATATTCTAATTTGGGGGAAATCTATCGGATTGGATAAATTAAGACAAATCGAAACGTTTTGGTTTTTAAAACTAAAATCTTAAAAACTGGTGCAATACCAAAATTTGCAAAAACGTTTGGAATTTACAGACAATTAACCCTAGTATTTATTATATATATATATATATATATATATATATATATATTGTAAATTTGGAGAAAGGGAAAACCTCTTCAGCTCTACACTTTTCTGCTCAATCGTGAGAGATCCAAACCTTTTGAATGTTTCCAAAGAACTTAAATACTAGTAGTAGTTTTATTTAATACGGATTGGAAAAGATTTTTTAGAATCTAATTCGCTAGTGCTTGTATATCTTTATTTAAAATTGTTAAGTATTTATTATGAGCTTAACAAAATTGAATTACCCAAGAAGTCTTGGGCAAAAAACAAAAACATCCATTATAGCAAAAAATAGTAGGGTGGTTTATATATACAAAATGAAAGAAGTGGTGTTACCTAGATGGGAAAACTTTTATTTCTTGATAAAAGCTAATTTTATTAAAAGTGTGAGTTAAATAGTCAAAGTTAAACGGTTTCAAAATAATTATTATTATGGAAAGAAAGTCAAGTTTAGTAAAATCATTTTATTATAAATGACTTGAATACCTTAGGTCAATTTTTTTTATGGAAACGTGAGATTAGTTGCACTCACATTTCTTGAAATTCATCCTGTCTCAATGTCACAGCCCACATGAATCTTAAACGTGGGAACATCAACCAAAATAAACAATATATTTCCCTTAAAAATAAAAGTATTAAACCAATTAAACTAGTAGTATTACTTTGAATTGCAAATAGCGTGTTTCTCATGCAATAAAAGAATATCAGCACAAAATAATAAAAAAAGAAGAGCAGTGCCTCTTTTCCAATGGCGTTGGAGCAATAGATCGAACATGATCGCGAAATGATGTTTTATATTGAGTTTTTTTCACAATATATTAGCAATAGCATATATGAGAAAAGAATCACACTCATATCATCATATGGGAGATCTCTTTCTTAACATATATAGCCATAAAGAAACGCAGCTGTTTGTATAGTTAATTTTAGAGTGAAAAGGAAAATACCTCATTTAAAAACAAAACATAATTAATATTCCTAAATATATAAAAGATAAATAATATCCGAAAATTATGTAAAATTACATAATTACCATTTTCAGCGACTTTTTCTTGTGTATACATGAATAATATACATGAGTTCTCATACTTAAATATCACACATGATTGACATACATGACGAATAACATATATAACTAGCATACATGATGAATATCGCATATAAAAGTGGCATACATGTACGTTGGTCATGTATGATGTCGGGAATTCATGTATGTTAATCATGTATGGGGATATTTTGGTAACTAGAGGTATTATTTATTTTTTATAAATTATGGGGTATAATTTATTTTTACATTTGAAAAGGGAGTGTTTTAACTTATTAGTATGTTTTTCGAATTAAATACACGTTAACTTATTTGAATTAAATACATGTGAATTTTATAATTAAAATTTATAATTATACATCATGTATAATTTTAATTTCTACTTTTGCAATTGATTACATTTACAAAATTTCAGGAAATTAAGTTTATCTAACGTGTATCATCACTAAGACAACGTAGTTTTTATATTGTCTTTGTAATTGAAAAAAGGATAGGGAAAAAAAACTAATACAATCAATTTATTATACCCCACCTTTGACATTTTTCAATTCTGTGGCAACATTTAAAATTATTTTTAATGTGTATAAATTTTATTATCCAATTAATAATGATAGGACATTTGAAACATAAAATTAATTGAGGATTTTTGAAGTTCATGATTTTAGTTATTCATCAATAGTTTTTACTTTATGGTTAGGCGCCCAATATCAGAATATTCGAGTCGGGATATTATTAAAAACAAAGGTGCGAATGTGATGATAAGAAATTAAAAACAGTAGATGAACAGTCTAAGTTATGAACTTAAAAAATCCTCAACATAACTCTTCAACTATTTAGGGATGTATTCAATCAAAACTATCTGAGATTTTTTAGGAGTTTAAAAGTTTGGGTGTATTTAATCCAAACTTTTTAAACTCCTTAAAAATCTGGTGGTATTCAATCACAACTTTTTAAACTCCATAAAAATTTTGTGGTATTCAAAACTCCACTGATATTTTATTGTTGTTGAGTCTGATGGATTTTCACGTGATTTCCTTCAATTTTTGTACTGCACGAATTCCGACCCTCAACCACGAGAATTTGAGATTCCATGAACATCTAGCGTCGGCGCCTTCCCAGAATCCGCTGGGCTCTATTCGGCCCTCGGCTGGGACCCAGCCCCAGCTGGAATTTGAAACCCAACTTCTCCACTATCCTTCAATCTCCCTCCCTCTCACCCAGCCTTCCCCCACCGTATCCAAACCTCAGGAGTATATAAACATCATACTATTTTATTCTTCAATTGATTTCTTCTTCTTCTTACTGCGATCTTCATCGAAATTTGTATGTAATTATTTACATATTTGAAATTAAAATGGAGGTATCATGTTCGCCGCCGCTCTCCGTCAATTGCGTGCTGAATTTCGGCCCGCTCCGATGTGTTTCTGCATCCGCCACCCCCCGCCGTTGCCAGAAATCAGTAGCGTTTTCCTCAAATTGCCCTCCCTCTGCTTCATGTGCTGCTGTGCTTGCAGCACCAGCAGTAGCAGCAGGTCTTCTTCCTCTTATTTCAGAGTCTCGCTTGCTCAAAATTGCGGATTGCATCAGAGTATCACGGTTGCTTCAAAGAAGCCGAGGCGGTCGTTGTTTGCGGTTTCAGGAATCTTCGAGAGATTTACAGAGAGATCGATCAAAGCGGTGATGTTTTCACAGAGAGAAGCAAAGGTTCTGGGCAAGGACATGGTATACACGCAACACCTGCTGCTAGGCCTCATCGCAGAGGATCGTGCCTCCGATGGATTCTTGGGATCTGGCATCACCATCGATGTTGCGCGAGCTGCTGTGCAGAGTTTGTGGCAGGAAGATAGTCAGAAGGATGGAAATGGGAAAGGTATGCAACTGTCGGAGACTTCAGCTACAGATGTGCCATTTTCATCTAGCACTGCAAATCTGAACCCAGCGCCTGCTGGGTTCCAGCGCTCGCAGGAAATCTTTTCCGTAACGCGGTCCAGCGGGCGCTGGTAGGCAGCGGCGGCTGGTTTTGGATACTGTTTTTTCTTGATCCCGTGGAGGCCCAGCGACGGCGGCATGCTAGCTAGCGCTGACTTTAAGTTCGGAGACCGCTGGGGTCCAGCCGGCGCTGGACCCCATCGACTTCAACTCCTGCAGAGTCGTCCAAATCCCGCGACCGCTGGGGTCCAGCCGGCGCTGGACCCCATCGACTTCAACTCCTGCAGAGTCGTCCAAATCCCGCGCGAACTCTATCAAGACTCCACGCGGAGTCAATCAACTCCAAAACTCCACAGACTTATCAAACTCTTTAAAATTCTCACAGAGTCTTGATTGAATACACCCCCTTAATTTTGATAATAGAATTTATAAACACTCCAAATCTAAAAATAAAATTGAATAAAAAAGATTGAGATAAAAATTGATGCTAGGAAATGAGGGTGGAGGTGGGGCCCACGGGATTCTGAAAATCTACTGGTGGGTCCCATGTGGAGAGGGCAGGGTCCGAGGAAGGTGCTTTGCGTCCAGTTCCCATGGGGTTGGGGGAGCAAAGCACCTTTGGATGTGGTGTGGTATGGATAAAGCGTGTGAATCAAATTAATACTAATAGATAACATATGTGAGGTACTACTATAGTTTTCATTTATGGACATAAGGTCGTGGCATACATTTGATTTTGACTATTATCAATAGATTAATTTTTAATTTAGAATAATTCTTTCCTCTGAATATCTTATTTATTAAGCCGTCCTGTAAATATGGGTATTAATTAGGTTATATAGCATTAATAACTTTTCCGTGATTTATTACCAGTCACATTACATAATTAGGTAACAAAAGAAAGACGCGATTTGCACTGGAGGTTGAGGGTTGAGGGTTTTTTTTAATATGGGAAGCGGAGTAGTGGAGTTTGAACTCGAGACCTCACTGCTTTGAGATTGAAAGGTTAAAGAAAAAAGAATGGCGTTACACTTATTTTTATCAACTCTTGAATGAGATTTAAAACTAATTAATAGAAGAATTTGAATGTAAGTACCTACTTTTACTTTAAATGACTAATTTAATGCCTTTATTACGTTTAGCTCTTCTTCTTAGCTTGAAGTGTTTGACATCAATACCATACGTTATTTCTGGAAATGTCTGTAATCGTTAAAACTTATAGTAAAACAAAATTCATTGCACTTTTCACTAATCTCTTGATTGGCCCCTCTCTAAAGTAGTACTACTATATATCTTGATAATATACATTTGCTATATAAGTATGAAATTTGCTGTCAAGCACCAGGTATTTCATCTTTCTGAAAGAATGAGAGAAATAGATACCAAATTATTCCCCATTTCAAGAAATATACTTACAGCAAAATAGGATTAGTAATTTAGTACCACTAGTTGAGAATACATGATACTTGGTCAATTTTAATGTTAATCTACTATCAGTCCCGCTAATAACTTCAGATCAAAAAATTAACAAATTTCGTTACTGGAAAATATTTTGTGTTTAACCAGTTGAAGAAACTTTCAAAATGTGCTTGAAGTTTTGATTTATATATGTATCGAAAAAATCATTTAAAGACAATCATGTACATTAACCGAAGTTCAATATCTAAGAACAATTCCAGCAACGAATTTTTCAGTCATTAAAATCAAATAATTGAAAATAACAACGGATAAAATACGTACGAAACTCGATTCCAAATAAAATTTGTTGCGGATCGTGCATTTTCTATAGTGATCACATAAATAGAGCAACACTTCCCGAGTGCAACTTTATATTCTTCTTATTTTTTATAAATTAAATCATTTAATTAAAATATAAATTTAAAAATTAATAAATACTCTACTTATTAAAGTTAGAACTATTAATTAAATTTAGTAAAAAGGAAACAATGAAGTTGATGCATGGTAGTAGGAGGAACCGCCGCACCGAAATCGTTGTCATGTATTAATTAAATCATAGAAACCAAATTTTGTAAGTTGAAAAAGTTTCCATCTTATGGTATGATTTAATTAATAAATTCCTTAGTTAATGATAATCTGGATAATTCTGGAAATATGTGAAAATTGGATATTTTTCTCGAATGTGCTCAATTGTACTATGATGATTCATCGCTACGAACTTGGTATAAAGTTTTGGGCGAGAAATTAAAAATAGCAAAGTTAAGCACGAAATTGTGAATATGACCTTCTAGCTACCTCTTATGTCGGTGGTGCAATCCATCCCTACCAAGCACCAACACCATAAATTCCTCCTAAATAATTAAATTCGTAGATTTATTTTAGATGACTAATCATAAAAGCTCAAATGGTTTGAACGGGGATCATATTTTATTGAATTACTGGTCACATAAGTCAGATGTGAATTTACAAATTTAAGCTGTAATATAAATGCACCTGGTTCAATTTATTATGCCCTTCCAGTAACATTAGTTGAATTATTTTTGGGTGGCTATGTTTCGACTTTAAATATTTAATTTTCGTACTTATTATTTTTTTTATTTTGCATTAAAAGTTCATGGATGCTGTGGGAACTCAAAATTGCAATTTTCATTGAACAGTAAATAAACTCCTGCTCAATTATAGTAACAATTTGCAAAGAGAATTAGTCAAATATAGCCACTCCCGAAAAAAAAAGTGTTAATATAGCCACATTTTTAAAAAAGATCAAATATAGCCACGCATACACGACTTGCATACACGACCAGCATACACGACCATGTATATTGGTCGTGTATGCTGATATGGTCGTGTATGCTAGTCGTGTATTCATGTCGTGTATGCTGATATAGTCGTGTATGCTAGTCGTGTGTGCATTATCATACACGACCATGTATATTGATCGTGTATGCTGATATGGTCGTGTATTCATGTCGTGTATGCTGATATAGTCGTGTATGCTAGTCGTGTGTGCATTATTGTGTATATTGCTATGGTCGTGTATGCTAGTCGTGTATGCATGGTCAGCATACACGACCAGTTTAGGTCGTGTATGCTGGTCGTGTATGCTAGTCGTGTATGCATGGCCATATTTGATCGTTTTTAAAAAAATGGTTATATTAGCACTTTTCTTTTCAGGGGTGGCTATATTTGCACTTCTCCCATTTGCAAATGTGTGCGAAACCTATATGACAATGATTTGTTAAATTTCAAAATACTAAAAGTCTATATATGAAAATTGGATATTATCCTCAAAAAATAGATGAATCAAAATGGATACAAAAGAATCATATGATACAACATTTTCAAGATGGAACGCAATCGTTTTGATACATAATTTCTAAAATTGAGATAGAATAAATCGTAATGTATACATATACTAAGATGTGCTAGGAAGAAATAAAATGATCTACTTGGTGTCTTGGACATTACTAAATTTCCCTTTAAAAAAGGGTATAGATATTTAAATAAATTGTAGTTTCACCTAATTAGAATAAAAATTTCGATTATAGATAGTCGCGTAGGATTTGTCGCACATGCAACATTTTTTCCTTTCTCTGTTAACCTCTCGTTCCCATTATATTCTTATCCTAGTAATATATCACTCTTCTTTGTTTTTATATCATGAACTGAATGATATTACTAGTTATTGTGGACACCATTATATTCAAGTTTGTCCACCTTTAACATTATTCTTTCATTTTTTTTAAATTTTAATACATTATAAATTGATACTGAAGTTATAAATTTAGGGTTAATTTGCTGAAAATACACTAACTTTTTCGAATTTTGAATTTGACATGACTTTTCAAAAATTTCTTTAAATACATCACCTTCCTATTCGTTTGAATTTGACATGGATTCATTCCTAAAATCCCCAAACTACACCTGATGTGGTTGTTGGAATTTTACACTTGAAATTTCTTATCGATGAGAGAAATGACATCGTTTTTTACTTGACCACGTGTAAAGTTCTTATCGCAAAGAAATTCTACGTATAAAATTCGACAAACACATCACGTGTAATTTGGGGATTTGAAGAATTCATGTCAAAATTCAAACGAATATAAAAGTGATGTATTCACAGAGATTTTTTTAAGATGGTATTAAATTTCAAAATTGTAAAAAGTTGGTGTATTTTAGGCAAATTAACCCTTAAATTTATAAATGACATAGAGTCGAAGTTCGATTTGTTATTCATTAATGAACAAATTGAACTTCATTTCTATGTTATTTTATAATTTGTAAACTCGATGATTTCTAATATTAATTTATAATGTATTTGAAAAAAAAATTAAATAAAGTAAAACAAAATGTCAAAATGGACAAAACCGAAATAAAGCCCACAAAAAGTGTTTCACAGGGGTAACTAGTATACAATTCATCTGCAATTCTACATACTCATATTTGTATCTCTTACATCAACAAAAAAATGTAATGAAATAATATACATCATGGAATTGGAGATATTCTTTTACATGGCAAAGGAATTTGCATTAAAATAGACACGTGAAGACGTAAGTGCTATGCAATTATTAAGAGATGGATGTTTCATCTCGTCATCAGAAAAGGAGCAACAACTTTACAAGCCATTGATACGATTGTATCAAGAAATGTGACATGATTCCAAATTTAGTACAGGCATTAAGGGCAAAATAGTATACCTCACATGCGACTGCCAAATATCATCAAATATTACGTATTTATTTCTTATGTAATATGTATAAGAATAATTTATATTGACGTTATTTTCTTGAATACATCGTAGCATATGAGACTTGTTATGTTTCTTCTCACACACAAAAAAAGGACATACTTCATACTTGTTATATTTAATTACACTTAAAGGATATCAATTTAGCCGAAACCGACCAATTTGCCAAATACACCGAAAAGAAAAGGATAGGACTGAATTTTTTCTGTCCAAATTAAACGAAAATTTTATTCTTTTTGCATTTAATAAAATGTCAAGTATTCTGAATAAGAAAAGACGGCTTATCTTTTATCATAGGAATATGATTTTCAAAAATATATATGCTAATTTATTTTTCGTAAACTCCCTAACACAACGGGCTACCTAAATATAATAAATTTAAGATTATGATCAAAAATTTAAATTCGAAACAAATTACTCGACTGGACCAAATCCAAAATACACCAAAGTACCAAACACTTCCTTAATACTCTTTCCTATCGAATTCTTCAACCTGAGAGTAATTTTATCAAATGTTTTAGGAATTTTGGAAAGTGTACCACATGAAAGAAAAATCCTGTCTTTCTATATTTGTGATATCATGTTTTAGATAAAAAAAAAAAATTATAATAAATGGCGATGAAAGCTGTGACGGCCTCTATAGTCTCTAGAGTCATAAAAAGAATTCGGCCAGTAATTCATATAGAGCCAAATGCTGTCAAGATATGCTCCACAAACACAGGTAAAAGAATATCGCTAATTAAATCATTAAATGTTAGCTTAGCTCCTTACATAAATATTTATTTTATTGCTGCTGCGTTTTTCCTTCTTATTTCACGTGTTTTAAGTATTTTATTGAAGTTGATCGACGACCAGAAGAAACTGGATATAGTGTTACGAATTTTTGGTGCGAGTGACATTGGAAGATTTATGATTACCTACATGCTCGTTCAGATTTAACAATTCCAATAAAGTTTATGGAGTTTAGGAATAATTAATACTCCTTTCGTTCATGAATAATACAACTATTAGATTGTTCAAGAAAAAAAAAATACGACTATTAGATTGTGACTCGAATTTTAATAAATGTTAGGTAGAGAGAAAGTAGATATAGTATTAGGAAAGTGTGGGCCATGGTCCAGGGTCATAAGAGTCCACCATAAGAAATTAAGGCAGATATTTTTGATGACTTACAAAATTACAACGAAAGAGTATTTATAATAAGAGAAAAGTCCTAAAGTAATTCGAATTTTAATCTGAATCGCAATTCGATCACTAAATTCTTACAAATGTTGTTGGTGACTTGGTGTAAATTAACAAGTCCAAAATTGATGGGCTGGGCCCTATTGTTTTATCTCGGATTTTAGTGGCTTCATAGTATTCTTGACGCGCAAAGGAGATCTCGTCAGCACTTGTTCATTCCTCAACAATAAAAAAAATTAAAATAATAAGCTTCCGCCTTTTTTTTTTTTTTTGTCCTTCCATGAAACTATATGATTAACTTCAATAGAGTGAATCCTGATTCCTGAACACCAGCATTTCATTTCCACCACACCCACAGCTTATGATGGATTTTAAATATTTCAAACCCCAAAAGAAAAGAAAAGGAAAGATGTTCCTTTTTTATATGGTAATCAATTAGTAATTAAGATATAAACAAGGAGCAAAGCAGAGTTTTGGATAAAGTTGGCACCTACTTTTCCGCTCATGCTAACGTAATAAAGAGAATCTCCAAAGTTCTCATATCCATCCATGCATGCATACGTTCATTTCTATTTATTTATAGTTAGTATACCCATTTGACATCTTATCTTGTCCAGAGAGAGAGAGAGCGAGAAAGAAAAAGAAAAGAAAAAAGAAAGAAAGAAGAAGATGTTGGGTATATTCAGGAACGGCGTGGTGGATCCGCCGCGAGAACTGCACAGCCCAGCCCCAACAACGGGTTCAGTGAGATCGAAAACTCCGGATGATACATTGAAGGATTTCGTGGAAGCAAATGGATTGTCCGTCCAATTCGTAGACAAGGCTGTGTTGGCCCATACCTCACCCAGCCTTACCACCTCCACCTCCACCTCCACCTCCACCTCCCCCTACCAAAGGTACGTACGTACGTAGACATGCATCATGCTGCTGCTGCTGCTGCATTGCTGATTGCATTAATTGCAGTTTGTTCTCGGGCGTGGATGACGTGTACTGCATTTTCATGGGGGATTTGAAGAACCTGTGCAACCTGAAGAAGCAGTATGGGATGACAAAGTGCGGAAATGAGGCTCTCTTCGTCATCGAGGCCTACCGCACTCTGCGCGACCGCAGCCCCATGCCCGCTCATCAGCTTCTCAAAGACCTCGACGGCTCTTTCGCCTTTCTCATCTACGATCACAAATACGCCACCGTCTTCGCTGCCCTCGTACGTAATTAACCATCTCTTCCATCTCCATTTATATACTTCACTTCCATTCATTAATACAAATATGGAATGTGCATCTAGGGCGCTGATAAAGCGTTCAATCTCTTCTGGGGTGTATCAGCTGATGGCTCGCTTATGATATCGGACAATGTTGCCCTTATCAAGGCAAGCTGCAGAAAATCCTATGCTCCATTTCCACCTGGTATATCTCTATATATGTCAAAATCAAATACTACTATACTAATACTAGCAATTAAGTCGGTAATTAATTGGTACATGATGCTGATGATGAATGCAGGATGCATGTACCATAGCAACAGAGGTTTGATAAGCTTCGAGCACCCGATGCACAAGATGAAAGCAATGCCCAGAATCGACAGCGAAGGCGCCATGTGCGGGTCCTATTTTGCCGTTGATGCGTATTCTAAGGTTAACAGCATGCCCCGAGTTGGGAGTTCTGCTAACTGGTCCACCTGGGGCTAGCTCATTTCTTCTCTCCTCCCCCCATCGTTCTTTTTCTTTTTCTTTTTTCAATAATTCGGTACCCTTACATTATTAGGGTTTCCAATTCTGAATTTTGTTTCTGCTCAAATAACTATACTGTCTTCACATTATTATTGATTGTTTAAAACTCGTCACTTGAAAATGCACGCCTAACTGAATATGCACCATCAAAATCCAAGGACTTTGACCAAAGAATTAATGCCAATGTTTGTCGAAAAAATTCTATGTTACACTAACAGCAAGGTTTTCCTAACTGCTCAGATATTCTTCTGCCGGCTGTCGTACATTTCCTTTTTTTTTTTGTTTGCATATTATACAGACCGTTGTTGCACATCGTATGTTACTCTACAAGTTAGTTATGAAAGGAGGATGCTTCGTATAGTAACACAATCAGCTTCTTCAATCATTATATACGGAAAAATAAAATCTCGAGCAACCACATCTCATCTTGTGTAGTCAAAAGTAAAGAGGATAGGTGGTGTTCGTTCATCTACACAACTCGAACCCACGTGCCACCACACATTGGGCAGCCATATGCCCAGCGGCTGATCCACCACGTTTCTTTGTCATTCTGGTTCGAGGGAGCAGCTGAACCAGGTGAAGCAAAAGCAGATGTCTGCCGCAAGCATCTTATGCACTGCATAAAGATGGGCACACATGTTATGAACAGCAAAATATCTATCATTTAAGTAACCTAACTCTCTCAATTGATCATGTCATAAGGAAAGTTTAAATGTTGTTTTTTTTTTTTAAATAACGAAGAAGAATAGGGGAGTCCATATTAAATCTGTAAATTATGTAAAAGATAAATTATAACAATGTAAGTTTGATTCCTAATGAATTAATAATTTCTTATAACTTAAAATACATTATTGCTATTAATTTAGATATATAGTAAAGATATTTTAGGCAACGCAAATTTTGTAAAATAAGGCTCTTTTAATATTAGTATAGATATAGATTGGATTATTTCTTAACATCGATTTCCTTTTTTTCGTTTTTGGAATTGGTGTGATTGAAAACATATATATACTCTTTATATTACTAAAAATGAAGATATTGCACAAGAGGTCAAGTAACGAGAATATACCTTGTACCAAGTTCCTTCAAGCCCTGTTTTCCATACAGCTGTCACAACATCTCTTCGGGATCCCATGATACCGTAGTATGCTCCAAGTCCCACTGAGGTATTCAATCCGAAAGCTGCATCTCGTTCGGACATCCTACGCTTTCTCGGCCACAGGGTGTGAGTTCCATTATAAGGATCATTGTTTTCAGACGAACTTGGGTCCACCAAATTTACCAAGCTGCTTAATTTAGTACCCTCATCCGAAAGACTAATATCATCTCGATCTGACCAGGGTCCGCCAAACATATTCCTCTTGTGCCATTCTTCAGCTGGAGGATGGAGTTCCAGCTCACGAAGAAGCAGACCTGCAGCATCTGCACCTCTAGGCCGGGGCATATTCTGCAGAGCAACATAAGTGGAAGGAAATGAGACCATAAGATCAGTTATTTTGAAAGTGATCAGGCTCCAAAATTGCAGGCATCAATATCCTATTTAAGTTATCAACAAAGTATTATAATATCATCTATAACAAGTACCTGCATATGAGGGCCAAGTGATGCTTCAACAACCTCAGGTAAAACTGTATAGTTTCCATCAATGTAATGAAGCCGGACCTGGATGTTACTGCTCCCAACCTGTGAAAGGGGCAGTGGATGTGCCAATCCTGATGTCCTCCGACAGAGATCCATAAGTATAAGGAAAAGGACTTTTACCTGCAAGAAAATCATAGTACCCTAAGACCATAAGCGAAACAATTCAGGGTATCCAAAATGATGACAATGCCCCAAAGAAAAGACCTGCCTGTTACCACAAACAACATTTCCAGTTTCCAAGTGCGATAGCAAAGAGAGTGAGTTAATGAATCAGTATTTAGTAAAACAAATACTAGTTGCACAGCATGCGTCCTTCCAATTCGTCGTTTTTCTTTTATCAAATAATGAAATATTAAATACATGCAGCAAGTTAAGGTTTAGAATTATGGTCACATGCTACATTTGTACTATTCATAAGTCAAGTTTCATGATATTATGTTAGAGGAGTAACATAAGAGAACCTAAGGTTTGATTGGTAGCAGCTATGATTGTCCAAACAGGCTTAGGTGAATAAAAATGATGAAACATAAGAAATTATGTGTGTTATCTGAAATTTCAATTTTGAAGTTTGGCTTTCTTTTTTTACTATACCGTTGAAACAGCTTAAACAGGTATAAAACTGAAGAGTTCCTGGTTTCATTTTCCCAGAATAAATTGTTATGCCCACTTTACCTCCTCAAATGTATATCCTTGACCTGCATTACCGGAGCCTAATCTTGATCGGCTAGTTGGACCTTCTTCAGGTGCCTTTGCACCATTTCCTACCTGTCCAGGCCTTGAAACATGTGTTTCTTCCGATCTGATAGCAGTGGTCATTGCAGGTTTTGCGGTTATTGAGTTGGTTTCTTCTGGTTTGCTCAACGTACCAATCTGAGGCTTTTGGATTGACGAATCATTGTTTCTTTGAGCAGCTCCAATGAAGCGGGGAAGTTGTGTTCGCCGGAAGAAAAAACAAAATAGTAGCAGTTGGCATAACCTATGAAGGAAATGGCAGTCTCCAATAAGCCTGACAGCTGGAGTTCCAGGAAATGTTCCTGTATTGATACTTATCGGCATAAAGGTTGAAGGGCCACTTATGGGGTTTGGAGCTGAACTGGGAACAGTATCGTTCGTACTACTGATCTTCGCAATAGCCCCTTGTACCCAGGCTTGAATCTGAGTACTACCTGTGGAGCTTGAGGTTCCACCTTGTGAACCTGTAAATAAAATCCGCAAGGTTGTGCTAAGGTCAGGAAGAACATGAAAGAGAAACAGAAAACCCACTAACGAATTCTTTTATCAGAACAAGAATGTAATAACCAAATCTGGACTAACATTGTATACTCACCCTGAGCTGTTGCAGGAGCAGAAGTACTTTGGGTAGGGCTCGTCACCATATTACGACTTCCACCAGTACCTGCTGTAGCAGCATGACTTGCCAGTGTCCGACAGAAGCTTGCATAACGTCGCAAACGTGTAATGAAGTGTGAAGCTAGATCAAGGACCGCATCAACATAAGCCTGCATTATCATAAAATTAAGAACTGGCACTACAAATGAAACACCCTAACATATACATGTCCATCAGTCCATGCACAGGCACACAAAGATTCTTTAAGAGAAAAAGGTTTTCTAAATGCAAGAGATTAATTAGGAAACAAGGAAAAATAAGGCAAGACAGGCCGAAAGAGACAAACCTGGATACTGAGAACAAGCGCTGGATCAACAGCCATAGCTTCAGGATCAATACTGGATAATGTCTCGCCAGATGCTTGCCAAGGTTCTTGCACCAAAGCTGAAGGATTTATTAAAGCTGATTCAATTCCTTTGCCAAGCATGTCCAGCAACAACCTAGCTTGCATGTCAAGAACCATAGCTCTAACCTCTTGAGCACTCGTGCCTTCAAGCAGCCTACATTTTATTCTGTCCAAACTCTGGATTTTCCAAAAAATATCATATAAATTAAGAAAATATGTCTCCAGATGTGTGCTAAATGCTAACAAGATTTGCACTTGAGCTTTTATCGTATAATGGAAACTTGAAAATGAGCATCAACCAACTCACAGGTCCATACTGCTGCCTGTGTTGAGTGGAAGGAAGGGAGTGGAAATCAGCATCCAATACAGCAATGACACTGTTCAACGACACTGGAACATTATGATTGCACCATCAGCAAGAAGCACAACCATAACTAAAAATTAAATATCCAACAAATATGCACCCATTCCAATTATTCTTGTTCTAACATAGCAGGTGAACATGATCAGCATGGAATTTTCTAATATACCTAACTAAACGAGGTCAGAGGGGGCATTTACTTTGAGAGATAGCTTAGATATACAAAAATAGTAAAGGCTAATCCACCACATACTTTGGTGGACCGAACAACTACAAGCTTGTTAAATCATGTAATCCTTCAAAAAAAAATCCTATGTATTGCAAATCTAAGTTATATCCCGAAGTATACATCCCCAGGGGATGGTAGTTCAAAGACTTCAGTGGCAATGACAATAGGTCTGACGGGGGAGACAGACACAATGGGAATCAATCTGATTTTTCTTTCTCCTCTTCATTTTGGTGTTTCAAAAGCGAGTAGGGAATAACTATAGTCGGTTTTCTCAACATGCCAACTTTTGGGCATCCTGCCACGTGGACATGATTACTTGAGGATGGTTTTAGTTTCACTGTTAGGATAATGTGCCACCACATACTTGGGGCAGTATAACTTTACAATCTGAAGTGACAGATTAAGTTATCTTACCAATGCCATCCTCTGCAGCACTTTGTGTACAGCCAACAGCATCCCACCAATCAACTCCAACCAAAAGACTCCACCAAAACCTTCAAAGGCATGAAACTATAAAGATTCAGAGGCATAACATGCAAAATTACAAAACCAACCAATTCACACACATAACAACACCATTTTTTGTTGCAATATCTTATTTTGAAAATCATTCTGTAAAGTTGAGGAGTATTTAATAATTAATGATGATAAATATGTATCAAAATTCTGATATCATACAATTTATGAATTGAGAAGGTTTTCTTGTCAATTTACTATAACAAATATAAAGAGATTATATATTATTTTATAAAGTACAAGTAAATTAACTAACAAAAGTGTAACTAAGTAAATATAGAAACAAACAAACAAAGTTGTAATGTGACTAATAAATAAATATCAAAACGTGCATATAAATATTAGAATTTTTTTTTTTTCATGTACATATACATATAATTGAATTCATGAATTTGTGTTGACATAGTAACTAAAATTGCAATTTATGTATACATAGTAATTGAAAATATATTCAACATATGTAAAATTTTGGTCAACAAAACAACCTTCAAATATTTATTCAACATACCTCTCAGCAATAGCTCGCTCCCAGACTGCAGTGTTAGCTTTTGCTTGACTACTAGGAACAGGAGGAAGGACCCGTATAATCTTCAATATAGTACAATCCTTGCTACTATCGTGCCAAACAGATGCTGAACAGCAACTAGTAGAAGAAAAAGCAGGACCGGCAATGGCAGAGCCAACATTAATCTGGTAGCTATCAACAGCTGAGAAGTTTGCACCAGAGAAAACATGAACCCCGCCTTGAAGAAAAGAAACGGCAATCTCACCGCCATGAGCAGAATACACAATCCGAGCAAGCGTTCTAATATCACTAGGCAGATCAAAAGGATCAAAACTGATTCTTTTGTCAACACCAGATTCAGGAGTTACTTTCCCATCACGGATTGGTGGTACAGCCACTCCTCCAGGACATCTAAACTCATTAGGTGCTGGAATACATTTATTCACTTTACTCACCCAAACTGTTTGCTTGGGTGCCTGGCCGCCGAAATTAGAGCTAGGATTCCCAAATATCTGATGGATCACAACATTCTCAACAGATGATTCCCAACGTTGAACTCTCCAGCCGGTGACTGAAGGACCTTCATCGGGATCGTAGGGGGACATGTACTGCCCTGCATAGACTCGAAACCATTACATTTAGATACACACACAACAAGCTAATTGGGTTGCCAATATTAAGGCGATCCAGTGCAGATACAGTCCCATCCCCGAAAAGGCTGTTAAAGAAAGAGTGCATGCATATGAATGAAGCTTACAAACAGAAGTTATTGAAAGTGTGGATCTGCTAACGAGCATAAACCAGTTAGTGCAGATACAGTCCCATCCCCGAAAAGGCTGTTAAAGAAAGAGTGCATGCATATGAATGAAGCTTACAAACAGAAGTTATTGAAAGTGTGGATCTGCTAACGAGCATAAACCAGTTCATACGTGGGCCCGCCAAATGATGAGATTTGAAGCAAACATGGATAGGGGTAAAAGATTAATATAAACCGGTACAAAAGTAAATACCTTCAACTATCACAACAGATATCACAGAACCACCACGTGTTGGATCGAAGGCAACAGCAGTGACACCAGAACCCCAAGTTGTGGTAGCTGCGGATTGAGCAGCAGCCTCAGGACTCACATATGCAGAAAAGTTGGAAACTGGAGAACAATGCAGTATAATCATATCACTGTAATCCTGTTCCGTCTTTTTCCCTCCCTGTTTTGCTTCTAATAACAAATATTCCTGCCAGCTAAACAGATATGCAGCCAGTGGGGCAAACCCATCCCAGGAAGGAGGATTAAGTGAGGGGGGGACTTCATTGTTCACGCTTGTTTTTGGGATGGCTTGGAAACCATTTCCGGGGCCAGGTGTAACTTCCCAAACGACAACGGTTGATGGGTTTACTATGGGGACACCAGCAACATGCAATGCTCCAGAATCTGTAACAATAGCATCAGCAGCCATTATTCCACTAGGTCCAGCTCCCAAAAGTCCTTTACTGGTGCAAAACCACTTGGAAGGAGCACCACTCTGATCGGGTGGCCATTGGGACCAATGTAGCTGAACAGAGCCCGAAGAAAAAACAGAGCAAACACAAAGAAAATTTGGCCATCCAGCTGTCACCATATGCAAAAAAAATTCTCAGATGTGATTCTAGAAACACTGATCAAGGAAGATACCTTACAGTTAAATATATTTGGATAATGAAATAGAGAAGACAGTAGTCACAGTACAAATCAATATAAGTAGTCTCCATTCAATTGCAAGAATTTTTCTTAGTACACGTTCATTTTTATGAAGCGCAACGGAAATTGTCAGCAAAACAACTGGAACCTAACATTCATTCTACCCGCTTAAGATTACAATGCATGCATAAAATAGAGGAAACTTATATATGCTTCAGGTTCTGAATTAAACTAGGAGATGTTTCTTGTAGACAGTACAAATCAAGTTAAGAAGTCTCCATTCAATTGCTGTCTTTTCTTAGTACAAGTTCATTTTTATGAAGTGAATGGAAATTGTCAGCAGAACAACTGGAACCTAACATTCATTTTACCTGCGTAAGATTGCAATCCATGCATAAAATAGAGGAAACTAAATTTGCATTCCTAGTTTAATTCCTCGTTATTGTCCTTACTGCTTGCAGCAGACCAAAGATTAATTATGGATAACTACTCATAATATAGCTCTTTTAGATTAGAATGCATGGTATTAGGAATATAGAATCAGCAGCCTTCCAATTAAAAATAGACCAACTAAAAATGAGAAAAGAGAAGTATTAGAAGAAAAACATTTAACAATACTGCAAAGATGCCAAGATGAGAAAGAGATGAACAGAAAAAATGAAGAACAATAGTACCCAAAAAGGCAAGTTTGACACATAGAAGAAAGCATGCCAAACAAAGATGAACCTGGAGCTTGTGGTTGCTGCGAAAGGAATTTCTCCTCAAATGTAGACTTTGTGGAACCACTGGATCTAGCTGAGAGCCTCCTATACTAATTTTGTGACAAACAAAGGTTAGCATAACGGTCATAATAAATCCAAACATTTCTCTCCACATGCAAGACGAACGAAGATCTACATACAGGAGAAGCTCCTGATAGCCACTTTGTAACAACAGCAATATCCTGCCGCCACTCATATTCCAGCTGCCAGCAACTAGCTTCTTTTACAAGATTTGCAGGTCCCTGAACGACCAAACCAAAAAATAAGAAATGAGACGGCGCAAAAGAAAGATATTATTTCGCATGATCTATGAGAGATGAACTGCTTAAAGTAAAATGTGTGCAAAGTTACAGTCAAGCTCTACAACTGAGACAAAGGCCACTAATTTTCCAGCAGTCTCAAGATTAATGAGACTAGTCTACCTGGGGAGGCTGAGTCCAAATGGTTATCCGGCCATGAAAATTGGCGATGAGAAGTGCACGGGGACATGAAGTAGGCGACCACTCAATGAACTGAACAGAGTCGCGAGGCGAATCTGTCAATCAAAAAGGATAAATCAACAATCTACTATCTAGTTGGAATACAGTGTAATATCATCCCTTTCAAATAAACAGTAGGATAACCATAGTTTTTCATCACGCACATCTCGACCACAATTTGAGCTAGCTGGGCGATTTGTTCGTCACACATAGTGCAAATATAGCATGCAAAAGAGATTGCAACTATGATTGGTGATTTCGGCAGAAGGTGGCAATAACAAACTTTCTACTTGCCTTTTGATTCTAAGAATGCATGATCAAAAGAACTTTATTCCTGGACCTTCGTCAGATAGTATGATATGTGCTTTTGCATTTATAACTTTTTATCTGATTTTCAAATTGTCGACGTTAGATCTACTTGAGTTCTAAGTGCTGAATCTGATTATGAAACTTTCACGCATAGTGCAATATAGCGTGCTATTTAATTATTTATTTACGTCTTGCGCTTGGGCCTTCAATATTTAATTAGGGTTTGAAATAATAACTCTTGTTATAAGAGTATGACCGTCAGACTCTCTGATTCAATGAACAATATGTTTGTATTCTTCTTCCTTTGCGGGTTTATGACTTTCTCATTTAATATCACTTATGTCATTGAACACAAAATAACAGCCCTTTTCATCCACTTCTCTTCTGGTCTTCAAACTCTTCACATATTTTTATGAACTGAACACAATTTTTCAAATTTTGCTTATGATTTTAATATACATGCTTTTATGTAATCTTGCGCTACACTATCAAATAGCGCAAGCAATGGAATTCGCATTGTGCGATAGCGCTAGGACTGGTTTGCGCAATAGTGCGCGATGGGTAATTAACAATTATGAGGATACCAGTTCATATCAATAATAACAAAATCTAAGTCATCTTGAAACTCCCACTGATACAAAGTTTAATGATACCGAGACGCCTTAAAAATAGGAAATTTCATATTGATGCAAAATGAAGATGAGTTTCAGAACTATAAATCACAGTAATGACAAGACGGGATAATACCTGCAATAACATTGAAAACTGTACATTCAGTAGGTCGCTCAGGTATGACTATATGTATAGGAATCCAAAATGGAGGATTGGCAGTTGAGCTACAAAGACAAATATATTGAAGAAGTTAATTATGTATTTGACAAATTTAATAGGCAAACACAAGCATACACAGTCCCAAACATATATAGTTACAAACTCATTAACAAGTGAACATTGTAGGTCAGATTATCTAGCCTAAAAGTATTATATTCCACAGAAGTTGTGCAACGCATCCCGGATAGACAATATTGTATAGTAGATGTTCTAAATAGCCATCACAAAAATTAAAATTGCAGTATCAATTCTATACTGCCTATTACAGGACGCATGCAACCAACTACAAGAATACTGAATATAATGTGGATTATACAGAGCTTTTGCTAATGAACAAATTTACATAGAAATGTGGATGGATAGCATGCTCCTAACTTTGTGGAATCATCACTGGTAAAACTGCCATAAAGTCCCCCCACCGCCCCAAAAGGACGCTCCATATTAATTTATATAGACATACAGAAAACAATATAAACAAGTGGCTTTTCTATAATAGGTCAAGTATATCAATCATCAATATTGAAAATAGAAAACAATTGGCATTTCGATAAACCAGTGGATGTTGAAGTACTTCATTGAAAACTTATGTAATGTGATGTGACTGAGATGCACAGATAGACAGTGCAAAATTAAATTTTGATGATGTAAGTCTGTAACCTCGGAATTCTAGCACAGGTTTCTGATGCACAAGCTATGCAATTCAACTTCCCACACCAAGCAACAGCACTGCAAGATAACCAACACAGATAATATAAAAAAATTAGCACAAAAGAACACAGTTTTAGAAAAAGGACCAACTCGCCCCCGTCCCCACAAAGAAGGAGTTATATGAATGGCTGAGATAAGTAGCTTCACATAGCATACATGCAAAACTAGAAACAATTACAACTATTCTCCAGAGAGGGCAAATTCCAGCCAACACAAGAAAATAAATATCAAGCACGCTTAATTTCATATCCAAGAATATCAAGCAAAACAACAAGTCGTTCATTCAATACTGTGTTTCCAATTTCCAAACCACCAAATTTGGCGGTAGATTGGCTTTTACAAACTCCACTAAAGTTAATGGTCCTATGAAAGTTTCCGTCACCTTCAAGACTCAATTGGCATCCTCAATTGTATTGAACTAATTGATATATTTGTTCATTTAATTTTTTTTCCGAGGGATAAAAATTTCTATCTGTAGAGCACATGAGTGATGAGTTTGACATATGAAGATTATAAAATCCACAAAATAATAACTCGATCAAATGCGGGTAGCCCAGTTGTGATGCAATAATAACTAAGAATATATTCTCAACCATCTGAAACATAAGTTAATAGTTGTCAAATTATTAGAGAGTTGATTATACTAAAGTTGAAACCTTAGGATCTCTTAAAGCTCCATTAGCAATTAAACCACATATTTCTTTAGCAGAATGCAATAATTGTAAATCATATAATGTATAGTAGAATCTAAGGTTGTAAGCCATGAAAGTTTCATAATCAGATTCAGCACTTAGAACTCAAGTAGATTTAACATCAACAATTTGTAATCAGATAAAAAATTATAAATGCAAAAGCACATATCATACTATCGGACGATGGTCCAGGAGTAAAGTTCTTTTGATCATGCGTTCTTTAGAATCTAAAGGCAAGTAGAAAGTTTGTTATTACAACCTTCTGCCGAAATGACCAATCATAGTTGCAATCTCTCTTGCAATAAAAGTAACCCTTTTCTTAAAATAAAAGTAACCCCAACCATACCACACCATCAAGACTAACTAACAAACAGTAACTGCGAAAAGTAACAATTGAATGTTACCATTTCCACAATTAATCTAAAACACGCACCTAAAGGTTCGGCAGAGCTCGGGAACGCTCATCTTATGCAGCAAATTCGACTTGGGCTGCTTAAGCTTGATATGAAAAACGGTTGCTGGGTTGCCGGAATCCTCATCCGTAGAATCGTCAGTGGAGTTAGCAGCCGCAGCTGATGTAGAGTCCTTCTCCGTCATCACCACGTCCTCCTCCCCCGAGGCGACGGCGGCGTCTGGTTTACCGGAAGAAGAAGATCCAGGAGAAGACGATTCGAGTTCGGACTCCTTAACAGCGGCAGGGGGTGCTGATGGGTCTTGTGGGGGTTGATTGGAATTGGTGGTGTTATTCATTTAGAAAGAACACCAATACCCTAAGATATACTATAAAATTGATATTTGTAGAGAGAGAAAGAGAGAGATGAGAAAGTCGCAATTGAAGGCGACAGGAATGACTGTAGTGAGTGAGAGGGAAAGAGGGGGAAGGGATGATTATTGGATTTGGGGGTTAGGGTTGTTTGTTATTCAAAGACACACAAGTGAGCAGATTCCACTTGTTGCTGCTGTTGTCGCTCTTTCTTTTCCGTTTCGCTTTTTGCCAAATATATATATTTCCCTATTAACAATTCCATCAATATTCTCAGCTTCCCATCTGTATGGTGTCGACGACCTCGTGCATGTGTAATTGAATTAATTTTTTAATTTTTTTTATGTCGTGGTGAATTAAATTTTCATAATATAAAGAAGTACCTTGAATTTTTTTTAGAACCAAAATGAGATTTAATTAGGATAAATGCATGGAATATTAAGAAGACCTCCACAGAGCTCGGCGGTTTATTCCAAACATGCACATTAGAAGAGCTCTTAGAAAAACAAGCAAGCTCGTGTGCCACAACATAAACATTATGCAAAGCATGCTTAATTCGAAAACCACTAGGTTCACTACTAAATCTCAAAAGAGACTTGCAACTATCGACTATAATTCCTAGCTCTGTGATATCAGTTGACGAAGAGGAGAGTGCATTCACTACCACTTTAGAATCTATTTCAACCACTGCATATTGAACCCTCCTCTGCTTGATCCAAGATTGCGCCTCGTAAACCCCGTTAGCCTCTCCCTCGTCAACTTGCATACAACCATGAAGCACACCACCTAGCAACAATAAATTTGCCCCTAGAATCCCTCAGAATGATACCAATACCTGTCAAATTTAGATGCGCAAAGAAGGCAACATCAACATTAACCCTAAACCACCCATTAGGCAAATTATGCCACCCTTTATAGATTCTTGATCTTTGTGCTCAAGCAGCATGAGCCCCTTGCTTTGTGTTAGCCACCAACCATTCATGCAAGCACTGCTCTGAGTTTATAACCGATCTATGTGTTGCAAATGGTTTAGTAAGGATAGTACTTTTAAAGAGATGATGAACGTCTTTTTGATTAGTTCGGGATTACCCTAGAACATGTGGGGGGAAGCTGTCTTAACAGCTATCTATATCTTGAACAAGATTCCACTCAAAGGGAAGGACGTGACTCCCTATAAGCTATGGAAAGGAAGAAAACCTTCGTATAAATACCTCAAAGTGTGGAGGCGTTTAACTAAGGTTGAAGTGTCTTTGCCAAAACAAGTTACAATTGGACCTAAAACGGTAGATTGTATCTTTATTGGTTATACACTGAACAACAGCGCTTATCGGTTTATAGTGCACAAATCAGAGATACCCGATATTCATGTGGGTACGACGATGGAATCAAGAAATGATGTATTCTTTGAGAATATTTATCCTAATAAGGATAAGGATTATCCTAACTCTAGCAAAAGAGTTGAGGATGAAGCAATAAGTTCAAAACTTGTAGATGATCCTATGAGTTCTGAACCCATAAATAAAAATGAGGCATCGAGTTCTAATCTGGTGTTCTTTGGATCACCGATTAGAAAGCGACCTAGATCTACACCTGTGAATGTAGAACCTAGACATGGTACTCGAGTACGGAAAGTAAAGATTTATGGACCAGACTACGTCGTTTTAATGCTAAACGGTGAACCGATATCCGTAAAAGAAACCTTATCTGGTCCGGATGCGGCTTTGTAGAAAAAAGCAATAGACATCGAGATTGAGTCTACTATGTTTAATCACACTTGGGTGTTAGTTGAACTACCATCAGGTTGTAAGACTTTAGGATGCAAGTGGATTCTAAAGAAGAAATACAAGTCTGACGGTACTATTGATAAATATAAGGCCCGACTTGTAGTTCAAGGCTTTGGACAAAAAATTGGTTATGATTTCTTTGATACCTACTCGCTCGTGACGAGACTTACTTCTATTAGGGTGCTTCTCGATATTGCTGCTTTGTGCAATCTCGAGATTCATCAAATGGATGTTAAGACTGCATTCTTGTATGGGGAGCTAGATGATAAAATCTATATGAAACAACCTGAAGGGTTTGTAGAACTTGGGAAAGGGCACATGGTATGCAATATCCTCGAGGCCTATGCCGTCTGTGATGATACACTGCGATAGCCAACATAACACCGTAAGACATTTGATCTTGAGTGGAGTCTAGCAGATCCGCTAACTAAGAGCATTAATCGAGATCAAATGTATAAACTGTTAGAGAGAATGGGTGTTAAATCCACATCTTAAGTATGATTATAGTGGAAATCCAACCTTGTAGATTGGAGGATCCCAAGAGCTTGGTTCAATGCGACAACGAAATTATAAGAATCTTTGTGTCAAACACTCAAACATACCTATTCTCTGAGAACAGTGAGTGTTTGTTTACCTACACGTGGTGAGGTTAAGTCTTATGACTTTTAATGATTCTTGGATACCTCGAAGAGGTCAAGTATAGTAGGATACTTGGGAATAAGAATCACCTATATAAATGTGAAGTGAGAGCCGCTTCAATTGATACACTTATGAATCCAAATGGGTGTCCAAGGCTGAAAAGGACACAAAACGTTAGAACGGACGGAATTGAGATGATATTGTGTCAATATTGTTGTCTCGGTATACACCATGGAGGACTAGTTCAAGGTTTTCATAACCACTATGTCGTCGGTATACTCAATGATGTTGACTATAGATAGGTTCAAAGTCACAAGTCACCTAGCCAAATGTAATATTGTCTCTTGAGGACTGAACTTTGCATTTGCATTCATTTTGCATTGGCATTCTCACTCATGTGGTGGATTGTTGGAAATGGTTAGTATTTAACCATTAATTGTGGATAAATACTGTTAATTGAATATTTGTTATTTAATTAAAATATTTATTGGATGTTAATCTACGTTGTGAATAGATGATCGTGGTATATTTAATATCTCTAAATCGATTTTCGGTGAGTGAGATATTGTATGCTAAAGGTTGGATGTTGAAGTAGTAACTAACATGTTATTAGTTATAATAAATGTTAGTTGTCCCACATCGGTTATATGTGGGTGATTTGACTAGCATTTAAGGCTATGTCTATATGAACTTAATAACTTGTTGGGTTAGTGTATATGGGTGCCCTCGTACACGCGCCGCCGCCATCCGTCAGAACGGGTCGGGCTCGACTTGGACTTGGCAATTTGGTGCTTTGGGCTAATTTTTGGGCCTTATCTTTTTGGACCAACTCCACGAGCCCATTCATTTATTTGTTCAGCCCATTCCGCAAGCCCAGTCGTGTGAAGCCGATCGGCCCGTGACCTTTGGCTTCTGTAACAGCCGAGACTCTTCACTTTCGGCCACCTCTTCACGTCCAGAAACTGTCGGCCATCATGGCAGCGTTAATGGGACGAGCTCATCCACATGTCCGAGCTGCCTATATATAGGAACATCCTCATTTGCAGAATTGACTAAACCAAAGCAATATGCACCTCTCTCTTGCATATCATAGCATATTATTCCTTTCAAGTTCAGTCTTTGTTCTTTTCCAGTTCGCCGCTGCTCGGTCCAGTTTGCGGTGCTGCTACTGTCGAGACGTTAAGATCGTTTTAACCTTTGGGGACGAGTCGTCTTTCTGTGAGCGCTACCGGGGCGTATTCTCGTCTTGCGAGCAGAAGCTTAGCTTCGAACGATCTGGTTATTTTAATCTTATACTTCAGTTTCGTTGTAATCTCTTATATTGTTCGTTGTTCAAAGTTCTTCGATAAAATAAGCATTGTTCATTATTATTTACATGACCAAGTATCCGGTTCCTAACACTATGTGCATTAGGAGCAATGTTATTCGACACAGAAGAGCTACAATCCCTCCAAATTTGCCAAAGAGCATATCGGCCTTCTCATTTCTCAAACCATCATTGAGCTCAACTAAGTGAAATAATACGACAAAGGATTCCGCGTTCCGTGTATGTTGCATGAGCACATTCTCCAAGCCTGCTTGCGAAAGGGCATTCAATGAAAATATGCCACTCGTTTTCAAAACCAGATTTGCAGACACCACAAGCCCCTCTACTGGAATTCCCATTTTCAGCAAATTCTCCTTTGTCGGAAGACATTTAGAAGCTGCTCTCCATAAGAATACTTTAACCTTGGGTAGTATGCCCATGCTCCACCGAGCTTCCCAGTAACGTTGAACACCGTACAAATTGTTAAGAGTGAGAGAACAAGCAAGATCACATGCAGATTTGACAGTGTACTTCCCTTGTCAAGCGAAGTGCCAAATTAGAGAGTCATTAATTGCATTGGGATTGAGTGGAATTTCTAATATATGCTTCACTTCATCTACTTTAAATATCTGCAGAATATGCTCCACATCCCAAGTTCTCTCTCCAGGTATGAGTACATCTTTAACTTTTATGCTTGACAGCTCCGCCGAGTGATTTGAAGTAATGAAAAAAATTATTGTCCCTTTTGAGTCATGGATCTCTAAAAATTGAAATGTTTTCTCCATTGCTATACGCCAACTAGTTCCTCTTCATAGCAAGTCTTGAGTTGAGCAAATGCTCCACTAAGTATAACTCGGATTGTGCCCAATTGCGGCATTAAGAAAATCCAGATTTGGAAAATATTTGGCTTTAAGAACACGACAAAAAAAAGCATTTGGGCCAGCAATTAAACGCCAATTAATCTTCCCAAGCATAGCTATTGAAGAGTTGTATATTATGAAAACCCATACCTCTGAGCTCTTTGTGAACACACAATTTCTCCCACTGTATTCAGTTGATGCCTTTCCGAGCTTCCGTAATTTTGCCCCACCAAAACGAGTTCATCATTTTCTCAAGCTCGTCAAGGGTAATTGATAATAATAATAATAAAAATAAAAAATGGAATACAGTATCCCGATATGGATTATGTTACCGCCTTAATTAAGATTTCTTTTCCAGCTTTAGATAAACTTTTACCTTGCCAACTTTACACTCGACGCCACAACTTCTCTCAGAGAAAATCAAATATCATATTCTTATTACGGCCAATACAAGAAGGTAGTTTGAGATACTTCCTTGTGTTTAGTTGTTGCATTATGCCCAGAATATTGGAAATTGCATTTGTCTTTGAATCAGGAACATTGCTGCTGAAAAAAGTTCTCGATTTCTTATAATATATAGATTGACCCGACGACTCCTCGTATTATTGCAACACCTGCTTGAGTCGTGAACACTCGATCTGTGATGCTCTACAAAAAAACATGCAATCATCGGCGAACATTAGATGTGAAATAGCAGACCCACCTCGCCCCAATTTAATCCCATGCAACGAACCCCGCACCATTTCTGAATTTATAAGTCTCGACAATCCCTCAGCACAAAGAATAAAGAGATATGGAGATAAAGAATCTCTTTGTCGTAATCCCCTGCCCAGATAAATTGGCCCAACCATGTCGTCTTTCAGCACCACTCTGTAATCGACCGAACAAATACACATTCTGGTCCATGAGATCCACTTTTTATAGGATCCAAGCTTGTGCAATATGGCATCCAAGTATCCCCAATCGACTCTATCATAAGCCTTACTAATGCCTATTTTCATGGCCAAATCTCCAAATTTCCCTCTTACCTTCCTCCTCATCTAATGGATAGCCTCGAAAGCTATGATGGCATTATCTTGTATGGAACGTCCCTTAACGAACGCGGACTGAGCATGATCAACAAGATAAGGGAGCACATTTTTCAATCTATTTCAAAGAAGTTTAGACATAATCTTATAAATAATATTGCATAGAGCAATAGGTCGAAGATAAGTTATAGCTGTGGGGTTTTCAATCTTAGGGATTAATACAATATGAGTGTTGTCCAACCAATCTGTGCAGCTTTTAAAGACATCGCATCGAGTGTCACGATCTCCTTCCTTAAACCAAAATGCCTTGCTCGTTGCTTCCAATATAATTCTTCTATGTCTTGACCAACTACTCATCAGAGATTCTGAGGTAGCATGAAGTCAGTCAATTATGTTTAAGCCATCAAGATTTGTCCAACAACTCCTGACAATATTAGGGAGTTCTTTCTCTTTTATTTTAACCAACTGTTTTCAAACCGAAAACGACGAGTCTTTCTTTGTTATTTGTGGATCAACAATCTTTCCACAAAGTACAAATTCCTTTACTCCTACCTATACAATCAATTGCAAAACATCCTTGAAACACGAATCTCTTCAATTCTCTGCTTACGAGATATGGTTTCATACAAAAAAATAACTCCAAAATGTAAATTGAATTAACATCTTCAAAATGTAAATTTTAATTCCATCAAACAACTTTCATTTTAAAGGTTGGTTGAAGACACATCTAGTTTCCCTTAAAAAAAAAAGACTACATCTAGTTTTCACTTTTTACAATTAAAAAAAGACTACATCTCTAATTTTCCAACTCATCTCTCTCACGAGACTTCCATATGTATTGTATTAATCAATTGAACCTTCGTGCAGTTACCAATTTTTTGCTACAGACTGGGTGATTTAGATGGGTCAATCCCATCGGTAAATGGACCAAATTGACCTATTCAAAAATAATACGTCATAGTTGAATGTTATTTTTGTGATTTAATAAGTTGGTTAATTAATTAAAGAAGTACTATTAATTTTAAAATAACTTTTATTTAATGAAAAAAAATAAAACTTTATATTTGGACTTGAAATAACACAACTTTATGACAAATACAAAAAGTACCGTGAATTGTATCGCCAAAAGTGAATTCTTTCAAAAAAATAATAATGATAATAATTGTATCGCCAAAAGTCAAAACGTTTCCACCACAGCTCGAAATTTGAAAATAGGTCTCAGAATATCTTTACACTTGTTAATACGCATAACTTTATTTCGAAGTAGCTAACAGCATCTCCAACAAGGAGTTGTAAGAGTGGAGGTCTATCTTCATTTTTGGTGAAAAGTGGTGGAATCTCAATGATTGGATAGACTTCCAGCAAAACTCTACAATGGAGAGTTCTAAAATAGAGGTCTATCCAATAATTGAATAATTTTTTTAATTTTATTTGGAAACAAATATAAATAAAACACTAAATTATATTGAAAATTTGGAAAATTACAATACAATTTGTTATTTAAAATTTAAATAAACTAAACTAAATATTAAGCTAAATTAAATTAAACTAAACTAAAATAAGATAACACATACAAAAAATATTAAAATACAACTAACGTAGCGGACCAAAACGTGACCAAATTTCTTCAATCATATCGTCCATAAGACAATCGTGTGCGCGCGCATCCCGAAGGCGACCTTGTCGCTCAATGTAGTTTTGGAATGCTCGGGTTCCATCCTGTAACATGTTTGTGTGGTTGACGTTGGTGTCGCCTTGTGCGCTACTTTCGGCACGGAACTCAGTTGCTTGATCTCTTTCATCTTCAATGATCATGTTATGCAAAATGACGCAAGCATACATGATATCACATAAGTGTTCACGAAATCACAAGCGAGCAGGGCCTTTTATAATTGCCCAATGGGATTGGAGGACACCGAAAGCCCGTTCAACGTCCTTATGCGCATCTTCCTGCATCCAAGCAAAGCGACATCTCTTAGGATCTGTTGGCACTGATAGCGTCTTCACGAAAGCAGCCCACTTTGGATAGATGCCGTCGGCGAGATAATAGCTGATGTGGTGCTGGCGGCCATTTGCTGTGAAAGTAACTGACAGTGCTCTTCCATTCAGGACATCGCTGAAGACGGGTGACTGATTGAGCACATTGATATCGTTGTTGGAGCTGGCGACATCGAAAAAAGCATGCCAAATCTACAGATCCTGGGAGGCGACTGCCTCAAGGATTAGAGTCGGATGACCCTTTCGCCCGAATGTGTACATGCCTCTCCAACCCGTTGGACAATTCTTCCACGTCCAGTGCATACAATCGATGCTGCCAAATATACCCGGAAAGCCGTGCGTCCTTTCGTGCAATTCTGTGAGTCTCGCGACGTCATCGACGGTTGGCCGCCTCAAATAACGATCACCGAAAGCGGATCTGATTGCAGCACAGAAATTCTTGAGACATTCCGTACTCGTTGTCTGTCCAACGTGCAGATATTCATCGTATTGATCTGCAGCTCCACCGTTTGCGAGTTGCCTCAAAGCCACAGTGCACTTCACCCATGGGTGAAATCCCAGTCTCCCAGCCGCATCTGGGTGTTGTTGAAAATAATACTCCCGAGCTTCTAAAGTTTGAGCTATCTTGAGGAACAACTTCTTGCTCATACGAAATCGCCGGCAAAATACAGCTTTGCCCCAAATGGGTTCATCGACGAAATAATCGCGAATGAGGCGTGCTTCGGCCTCTTCGCACTCGTGTAGCACGTACGTCCTCGTCGGTGGCTCGTCCTCCTCCTCGTCATCAATGAATGCTTGGGCTATTTGAACGGCTTTTAGAGCCAACTCGCGATTTTTCTTACGACGTTGCTCGTCCTCATCTAAATTGAAAAATGATCCGGAAAAAGATATTTTTCTTTGAACAAAAAGTATGAAATTGAAGAGTGGAGAAAAAGATTGAGAGAGAAAAGAGTAGATTGAGGTGTGAAGAATGGAGAAAAAGATGTAGTATATATAGATGGAAGATGGAAAATAGTTGTTGGAATTTTTTTTTTATTCTGTAATTAAAAAAAAAACTCCAGAAAAAATCTAGAGTCGACGCGTGTCCAATTCTTGAGTTCGAAGACGAGGTCGAAATTTCGACTTCTTGCTCGAACTTCGCCTCGACCTCGACCTCCACAATGGCGTCGACTTTGGCTTCGACCTCCGCCTCGAGCTCCTCTTCGACCTCAGCGTTGGAGATGCTCTAAGATCAGTATATATATATAGGGTAGGGATCTGGTGAGAATGAATTTTATATGAGAACGTGAGAATGGTACATTTTAATGCATTTTAATCATATTCGTAATGCATATATTGCATAAATGTAATGTATATACATTCTAATGCATAAATTGTAGAAACCTAATGCATAAACATTGTAATGCATAAATTACTACAACATAATGCATCGTTAAATTTAAGCCATTGATCAACAAAAATCAAGGATTCAGATCTATTCTCATTTTTCACCTAAGATAGCATTCTCACATGATCCTCTTCCTCTCTCTATATATATATATATATAAGGAATATTTTGGCGACGTGAATGATTTTTATTGAGAAGCTTCAGCACTTGACCTTAGTGTTATTTGGAGAAATTAGTTTAATAATGATGATGATATTGTTATGTAGGATTACTCTTTACTAATCTTGGTCTTCGCCTTATGACAAAATTAAATCTCGAACTAATTTATTATGGATCATTTTCCGTTTATCTCATAGTTATTATATTTAGTTGGATTAGCCGAACACCATTTGATAAATTGTTCAGATATAGTGTGTGGGTTACAACAGGTGTCAGTGTCACCAAACTAACATGAAATGCTGCACTATATTTCATCCTTCTAAGCAAACTACTTGATACTTGGAATTGAGTAGAATGATCTTATTGACTCAAATTATAAGACAAATTGCTCCATTATAGTGTGTGTGTGTGTGAGCTACAATCAGTGTCTCCAAATTTAATGCAACAAGTGTTTAAAAAATACGACGATTCACATGAACATGAAATGTTGCACTGTAATCACTGTTCGGATCTAACTACTTGATACTCAAACTATTAAACAAATTTGAATGCCTCTCGATGAATTTTTTTGGTGGCGGTGTAATCCGTTTTAAATTTTACAACATTGGGCGTAGCCGACAACTAGTCATTCTCGACTAATGGTAAACTAATAAAACTTGACAAGTAGTGAAATTTCTAACGTAACATTATGTTCATCACATGTAATTTTGATGTTCTTGTAAAGTTGTATTGACCGAATCAACATATATCCATAGCTTATAATAAAATAGTATTGTTATAAAATTGGGTTTGTCTTATATCAGTGTTTGTTTGGTAGGTAGTATTAACCCATGTTATATTATTAATATAGGTTAATGTATTGTTTGGTAGAAAAATTATTAATATTGAAAGACCTTTAATAAGCCCAAACCCTGCATTATAATACAAAGGTAGGCATATTAATAAAACCACCACCTTCTCGGTATTATTTATGTTGAGTTCTACAGTTACTCATACTAAATGTCAAAATGACAAAATTGTCCACCCTTCTTCATCTTCTTCCCCATCTTCTCTCTTCTACCTCTCCTCTCACCGCCTTTCCCACAGTAGCCCCAATTCATCTTCTTTCTCTTTTTTCTCTCTTCTGTCTCTCTTTCTTACTGCCTTCCAAATTGTGGTACCAAGCTACTTCCATTCTGCTTCTCACTCTTCTCTCTCTCTCTCTCACTAGTGGTGGAAAAGCAAGAGTTTTTGCAAGAGAAACAAGCAGGGAAACAAGCACTTGACTGAAGGAGGAAGAGAGGGAGGTTGGGCTGCCGTCGCTGCTGAAGGAGAAGGAGAGCGGGAGTCGACTTGACGTCTGTGATAATCCCAGCCTGACTCTCGTTTTGTTATTAACATTGCGGTTGAACTCCGTCAGGCAAGCTCATAGGCGGAGCTGGAGGAGATTTGAACGGCGACGGTGTGGCAGCAGGTTCTGGAGAGGATGTCGACGACGCTGAAGTCGTGAGAACGGCGGCGGGGGCGATGGCCTTGCTGACCTCGATGACGGAGAGGATGGTAATGACAGCGAGGATGTCAATCTCAGAATGCAACAACATTTAATAGAGAGCAATAATGGACTTATTCTTTGCTTATTTTCAGTTGTTGCTTTCGATCTTCATTAATAGAGAGCAATTTTATTGCCTAATATCACCCTTGATTCTATGAGAGCAATTTGCGATGACGAGAGAGAGATGATTTTTTTTTATAAGATGGTCTTGTGTGTAATTTCTAGGTTATGATAGGGATAAAGTAGAAAATGTATAAGTTTATGTTGATTTTAACATGGTGTACCAAATAAGAAATGTTCGCAAACAAATTATATTTTCTACCAAACACACAAATACAATAATTTATCATACCATCTCCCCATTATTTATCTCTATATTATTTATCTTGATATTATTACTATACCTATCAAACAAGCACATTATTTAGTTTAAGGGTAATACTGTAACTATTTATTAAATTTATATCTAATCAATATAAACTCATAACATATGTAAGCCGATAGAATATGCAGAAAATTGAATATTGATTTAAATAAAGAATTTAGTTGTCAATCGCCATATATAACTCTCAACTTTATTTTATAGATAAATATATTTGAGGAGTCGGATAAAAGGTCGAATATCATATAAAATATATATTCTCTTTTTTACTAGCACGTAAATTTAATATGAATATATGTGAATTGAATAATTAAAACATAATACTAGTAGTTTTTAAAATTATTAAACATAATATAAATGAAGAATTACACTTCACAAGTTGATAAATGTATATAATATCTTATGTTCGATCAGTTATTTTGTCGATGCATAAACTCCTTATATTTATTTTAAGCTCATCAATATGTGAATCATTTTTCTAATGAAGTTATTTCACCACACATATTCTATAAATTGCATAGGTACACACACATGTACATTAACTACCAAAGAATAGAGATTAGAAAAGAAAATATTGTGAAAATTTTCTGCAAATTATAAAAATATGCAGGTTAGACTATTTCTCACAATTTTGTCTTCAGCAAAGTTATTCTTACATGCATGCATGAACATTGTGTATTTTCCAAAAAGATATTTAAATACTTTAATGTGTACATGAACAATCTCAGGTTGAGTTCGTTCAAGGACAACCTGCTCAAAAAAGAGTTCATTCACATTTTGTCATAATTAAAATTGAGCTTTTGATCACTTAATTAACCATATATTAAATGAATAATGATGCATAGTATAAAAAAGAAATAGGCTTTTAATGGTATCAACTATCACTATATATATGTCCTTAATGGGACAAGCAAACGGTGCACATTTGAACTTGTAAGCATTGAAGTCTTTTGAACCGCTCCCCCTCCCCCTCCCCCCCCCCCCCCCCAACCCTCCCCAAAAAAAAATCACTATATATACTAGCAATCAATGCATCTTAATATATTTCAGTAACGATAACGAAGCATTGTTCAAGTGGTAAGACGTTTTCCCTTCCATTAAGAGGTTGGAATTCGAGTCATGTGTGCGTGTGTAAACTTAATATATATATATATATATATATATATATATATATATATAGAGAGAGAGAGAGAGAGAGAGAGAGAGAGAATTAGGATCATATAAGAATGACCCTTATCCTAAGAAATGAGAATCAATCTTAGCCACTCATCTGTTGCATCTCGCTAAGAAGGGCGGTGCATCCGAACGAAAAATTTCCAGTTTTTTTTTTTTAATTTCAATTTTCTTTTTAAGGTTTGATTTTTCTATAAAGCCGGGTGCATCTCATGTCAACGTATGGTGCATCTCATTGTAAAGTGTGGTGCATCTACCACATTGTGGTTCATGAGATGCATCACTACGTGTACTGATATGCACGGGACAGTGTAATCACATGCACCACTAGGTGTAAGAAAATGCACTATGCTTTAAGGCGGAGCCGAGAAAAAATGTTAAAAAAAAAACTGAAAAAAAAAAATCGGACATGCACCACAATGTATAACGAGATGCACCACACAATGTATCTAGATGCACCGTGTTTTAAGAAAAAATCGCCTAAAAAAAAAAAAAAAAAAAACTGGCGCGTGAAGCCACGCACCCGCGAGTGTATCTCACGCGTCCGCCCTTTTTTTTAGATGTGTGGTCCATATTTATTCTCATTTCTCACTTTAAGGGCTATTTTCACTAGATCTCATCCCTATTATATATGTATATATATATATATATATATATCCATTAATTAATGTATCCACATATAATAATTAAATTTTGAATATAATTGTATATATATATATATGTGTGTTATCATATAATTTCGAATATAAAATCATGTTTTCACAAAAAAAGAAAATATTAGATAATTTGATTTCATCTTTTTTTACTCATTACACTTTGTTGAAGTTGGATAATGAACAATTAATATTAATAATATTTTAACTTTAAGACAATTGTCATCATTTTTTTTTTTTTTAATTTGTAAAACTTTAATCATGCACTAAATGAGTCTTATACGTACAAAACACATAATCTCCCACTGATATAATATAAGGTTGTTGTTACTTTCTATCCTTCCATTTAGAGATAAATGTAGGTATAAATATAAATCTCATCCTTTGTATCCTTCCTTTCTTCTTTCTTGAATTCCTCTTTTCCACTCCTTATTTTCACTCACATGAAGGGAATTACTATCATTCCAATTTTAGATGGGATGATACTTTTCATCCTTGTGTTAAAAAGAAGCGGATGATTTTACGAAAGAATGAAAGTTTTAAAGGATAAGATTTTAATTTAAACATCTATTTACCTCTCTAAATTAAGGGATAGGTAGCAAATGTATCCAGTGCGGATGGAAAGTAATTATCGTCGGTAGTTAGTACGATTCATGTTGGTAAGACTGACTGGGATACAAGTTACAACTGTATGTATTCCCTCAAAAAAGAGAGCTGCATGTACTCCCACAATCATCATCCCATATCATAATCAACTAGTGTGTTGTCCGTCAAACACCGACGGGATTATCATATTTTTATATTATTTGTATTTTTTTTATATTGTTTGTAGAAAAATTAGTCTTTTAATTATTCGATTTGTTCTAAAACTCGTATAATAATAAATATCCATTAATTATTAATCGGACTCATTCATTTAATATTTATAAAAACAAACTGTTCATATTCGATTGAAAAAAAAAATCAACTTGTTCGCATCTTAAACTCATACTCCGTATATGTTGTATAAATCAACTTGTTCATAATCAATTATTTCCACCAACACAGTCATTAACTCGAAATTGTTACAGAAATTGATTCTTTAAGTTCGTGATTTAATTCTTATTACTCGGAAACACAATAAATGAACCCTTCTTTTATGAGTTGCACTCTTGTGCATACTTATGTATGGTGCATAACCCGCCCGACCTGACCCGATCCACCCCACGCGCCTGCCCTACCTGCGCATGAGATCCACGTGCTGTTAGGTGAGCATAGCCGCCCCGAAACAGACAAACCACCCTGAACCGCTCAGCGGCGGTCGGTTGGCCTCGGCTTCAGACAGGCGGCGGTGCAACGGCTGTTTGAGAAATCTGGAAAAGGCAGTTTTGGCGCTCAGTGGCGGTTTCCGTTTCTCCCAAACCGAAACCGACCGAACCGACCGCCATATATATACATATATAATTAAAAAAATATATATTGATTATTGAATAATGTTAATAGGAAGTAGGAACCCTAACTTCTCACTCACTCTCTTCGCCGCTCCCGACTCCAGTTTCCATTTCCTGATTTCCCACACTCTCTCTCCCTCATTGGCTCACTCATCGTCGTCACCGTTCACCGGTACGGCCTCCTCCCACTGGTGACCGGCCACCGTTCACTCTCTTTCCCATCGTTAATGCGACTGCACCACCACCGCCTCCTCACCGCTCGCCGGCGGCGTGGCGCTGTGACTCTTGCTTCCTCCCACCACCACCGATAAGATTTGCAATTTTGTAGTCGCGTTTTGCAATTTTGCTCTTGCAATTTTACTTCCTCCCACCACCACCACCACCACCAATGATGCATTTTGCAATTTGGTACCAATAAGATTTGAATGTCTAGAGATCTATCTCCCTGATTTGCGAAGCATAATGGATTCTTATGTGATATATTCTACTGACATATCTCCCTGATTTTGTTGTATATATTCTTTTTTTTTAGGAAATATATATGCCCATTTTGCTCAAATAGCGGTTTGGGCCGACCTGAAATCGCAACCGACCGCCAGGTTTCGGTCGGCGGCGGTTCGGCCCAAAAACTTAGGCGGGGCGGCGGCGGTCTGAAAAATGCCAAAAAGTCGGCCGGCAGTTTTGGCAGCTCGACACGGTTTGCAGTCTAACCGAACCGCTGCTCACCTCTACGTGTTGCGCTTGGTTCTCACGCACCTACAATTTTATTTATTTATTTATTTTTTCGATGGAGATTTTATGGCTCCGCCTTCGCTCCGATTACTAAAAAAAGGATAATCGGCGGACAACAATTTGAATTTTTGTAGGCTCGCTCCGAGGCCTTCGGCTCCCCTCGCTCAAATCTTGACCAAAGAAGAAGCGGTAAAAAAATAAAGAAAGGTAAAAAAACTGAAATTCTATAAAAAAACTGGAAAATTAAATTAAAAAACTGAAAAATAAAAAAATGGTCTAAGGGCGTTAACCCGAATCAATGAGTCGGATTGGGTCGAGTGGATGGATGTTGCATGGTGCAACATTTCCACCCAAAGTTTTGCCTTTTTTAATAGCATAAGTCAGTAGCGCGTGTGAAAACAACAAATTTCGGTCTTCCCATAAACACATTCAATAGTAACTGGCGGCAACAAATTTTAATTTGAACAGTTTGCAAGTCAACCTGATAGTGGGGGATCGCCCCCCCCCCCCCCCAACTTTTTATTTTTATGTTTATGTTTATATCTATTTTATTAATTATTTAATTTAATGCTGTTATAATAAAGGAATAATGGCTAAAAAATATTTGAACTTTGCTCAAATTCTGATTTTCACATGAATTTTCAATTTGGTCAGAAAATACATGAACTTTAGATTTAGCTGTGAATTTCACCTGACTTTGATTTTAGGTAAAATTCAATTAAATAAATGAGATCTATTCAATTTACAAGCATTAAAATATAAAAATAATTAACTTTAATCAATGATAATCATCACGTGTTTCGAAAATTTTCTAATTAAACATCATAGGATTTGGCTAAAATTATATGCTTGAACTACAAATTTTATATTGAGATAATATAGTGAAATAGTCACAATGGAGATTAGAACCCAATATATAGCCCACCCTTTTAAAATATACAAAATATACCCACTTTTTGTAATTTGAGACCTAACTACCCTTATCTTTCTCGCTCCAAACAGTTCAACAATTATGCAACAAGCTTTCCGCCTTTAATCTCCACCCATGTCTCCCAAATCAAATCTACCGTCCATTTCATTCTCTCCCTCGGCCTCACCTTTCACGATCTTCGCCACATCTTCCCCATGTGCCCGGAGCTTCTGACCTCCGCCGCCACCATAATCGAGGCGACTACTTTCCTCCTCCGCGAGGCTGGCGTGGAAGTCGCCGACCTCCGCTACGTCATCCATCGGCGCCCCCGCCTCCTAATTTGCAGCGTGGAGCAGTCGCTCTGCCCCACTCTTTACTTCCTGCAGGGCACCATTGGCATCGAAGACGCCAACAAATGCACCTGACTATCGTGCTGTGGAATTGAAGTTTATTCCGAGGTTTGAGTACCTGCAAAAGCTAGGATTCTCGTACGAGAACACGCTCATGATGTTTAGGAGGTTGCCGGCGATGTTCTATCACAGCATCAAGGAGAATTTTGAGCCGAAATTTTGATTACTTCGTGGTGGAGATGGGGAGGGATTTGAAGGAATTGGTGGCATTCCCGCATTATTTCTCGTTTAGTTTGGAGAATAGGATAAAGCTGAGGCGAATTTGTGTGGAAAAAGGTGTGTGCTTGGCGTTGCACACGATGTTGAAATCGCCGAGGCCCTCTTCCAAGAGAGGTTGGAGGTCTGTTGTAGCTCGTCGGCGCCGGTCAGGAATTCTCCATTTTGGTTTGAAGGAGCAAAAGTATTAATGAATGAATCAATATTCATGTATATTAATTACTACATTCTATTCTACACAAGAATGGCAAAAAAAAAAAATAAGTAATTTGTTACTTTGGCACTAATGATCATATTAGTGCCAAAGTACCAACAGAAAGCACAGAAAAAAAAACTACGTAACTTGATACTTTTGGCACTAATATCTATATTAGTGCCAAAGTACCAACAGAATGCACAAAAAAAAAACTACGTCACTTGGTACTTTGGCACTAATGACCATATTAGGGCCAAAGTACCAACAGAAAGCACAAGAAAAACTACGTAACTTGGTACTTTGGCACTAATGACCATATTAACTTTGGCACTAATGACCATATTAGTGCCAAAGTACCAACACAAAGCACAAAAAAAAAAACTACGTAACTTGGTACATTGGCACTAATGACCATATTAGTGCCAAAAGTACCAATAGAAAGCACAAAAAAAAAATACTAAGTGATTTGGTACTTTGGCACTAAAGACCATATATTAGTGCCAAAGTGCCAACTGAAAGCATAAAAAAAAAAACTAAGTAAATTTGGTACTTTGGTACTTTGCTACTAATTAGTGTCAAAAGTGCCCGACTTCTTGTACCCGAATCTGATCCGACCCGCACCCTAACCCGACCCGCGCGCCTTTCATTAAGGGTATTTGTTGGGAAATTTATTAGTATGAGTTTTGATGAATTCCAAAACCGACTGACCCCAACCGAGTAGATGTTGCCAGAACCTAATGTTAGAATTTAGGCTCGCTATTTGAGCAAAGTTGAGATTTTATCTTTACAGGTCTCCAGCTAAAGATGGCAACAAGGCATCACTCAGACAGAACATCAGTTATGATGAAGGACAACTGAGAGTTCATATGTTCAGATGGAGTGAGGGGGAAGTCTTCAGAACATCAGTTGTGAAGAAAACCAACTGAGCATTCATCAGATGAGAAACAGTAGAAAGGAAGAGAACATCAGATGAAAAAGAAAGTCATCTGAGGGTTCAAACCCATCTGAGTAAATACAAGAAAGACAACTGAGTGTTCAGTTTCAGAACCTCAGTTGTAGAACTCGAACAAGAAGATCAACTGCTTGAAGTTCAAAGTCAGCTGAGAGTCCAATAGTTCAGAACATCAGCTGAAGACCACTCAGATGAAGATCAAGACTTTCAACCGACGAACCGAAGTTGACTGTCAGAAAGGTTAAGATTTGAATTTCAAAAGGAAGTCACATGAGGGTTTGACCGTTCAGTCATTACCCCATCTGGCCCAACACAAGGCTGTCTCAGATGAAATGCAGAAGAGCACATATGCCATATCAGGAAAGTCTGCAGAAATGAGAGACAAGCCATCGCTATCAACCGATCAGAGATCAACTGCTCCTCCAACGGCTAGTTGATTCTCTCCGTCTATTAATAGAGGCATTCTCTCATTCGAGAGATATGACACACGAGACAGACTGAAGCAAGAGAGAAAAGTGCAATCACAAGAGAATCAAGCTAAAATCCTATTCTAAGAACATCAGCAGCTGAGAGTTCAAGAGTGATAGAACATTAGTAGCTGAGGGTTCATAGAGTGAAAATCTGTCTTTGATCTTAGGTTGAGTATTTATTCATTCAAGCCTTAGATCCAGCTCTCATTCGTGATCGAGCTGTAGTTGGAAATCATGATGGTCCCGAAACGAGTTACTGGTGTATGGGGGGGGGGGGAATACACCAGTTAGGATTTAAAAACTTTACCCTGAACAATCACTTCAACTGAGTAAAAATGACTCAGTTGGAATCTCACAGCTGAGTAAACAACCTCAGCTGGAAGAGTGAGGTTGTGCGGAATGTGGTGGAAAAATAAACTCGTTAAAACAACTCACGCAAAACAGCTCGATTGGTCAAAAACCAAAACAGCTCGGTTGAAAAAGTGCAAAAGAGGTTTGTATGCCGGTTAGTTAGGTCAGTTAATAATGCAATAAATAACTGAATAAAATAAACACAGACACACAGGATATAACGTGGTTCGGAGATAACCCTCCTACGTCCACGGGGAGTTGTGAGTCCACACAACTATGTCCAAGTTCTTCTGGACAAACCACACAGCTTACCCGGGCTGTGCAATCGTTGCAATAAGTTTACGGGTACTTATCAACCTTTACAGTTAAGTTTACGGGTACTTAACAACCTATGTCAAGTTTGCGGTACTTGACAACCTAACTACTCAATTACAGGAAGAGTAGGGTCCTAAAACCTTTTCAGGTATAAAAGATAAGGTTCCAACTAACAGCTCGAACAAGAAGTGAGCTGGGATCTAATACTCTATGAACTCTCACAAAGTGATGTTCTCAAGGTTCGATCTAAAGACACTCAGACACAATCTAATGCTCTAGAACTCTCAACAAGTGATGTTCTTAGAGGCTAAATCTAATTCAACTCGAGTAAGGAATATAGTTCTTTCTTTCGCGCTGTCTCGTCTCGTGTGTCTTCTCTTGTGTGTCTTCCGCTCTTATCTCCAATGAATGGAAGCCTCTATTTATAGGCGGAGAGAATCAACTAGCCGTTGGAGGAGCTGTTGATCTCTGTTCTTTGATAGCGATGGTTTGTCTCTCATCTCTGCAGACTTTCCCGATATGGCATCTGTGCTCTTCTGCTTTCCATCTGAGACAGCCTTGTGTTGGGCCAAATGGGGTAGTGACTGAACGGTCAAACCCTCATGTGACTTCCTTTTGAAATTCAACTTTAAACCTTTCGGACAGTCAACCTCGGTTAGTCGGTTGAAAGTCTTGATCTTCATCTGAGTGGTCTTCAGCTGATGTTCCGATCTGACGAACTCTCAGCTGACCTTGAACTTCAAGCAGTTGATCTTCTTGTTTGAGTTCTACAACTGAGGTTCTGAAACTGAACACTCAATTGTCTTCTTTGTATTTACTCAGTTGGGTTTGAACCCTCAGATGACTTTCCTTTTCATCTGATGTTCTCTTCCTTTCAACTGTTTCTCATCTGATGAACGCTCAGTTGGTTTCCTTCACAACTGATGTTCTGAAGACTTCCCTTTGTTTCCATCTGATCATATGAACTCTCAGTTGTCCTTCTTCACAACTGATGTTCTGTTTGAGTGACGCCTTGTTGCCTTCTTCAGCTGGAGACCTGTAAAGATAAAATCTTAACTTTGCTCAAACAGCGAGCCTAAATTAATATTAGGTTCTGGCAACATCTACTCAGTTGGGGTCAGTCGGTTTTGGAATTCATCAAAACTTATACTAATAAATTTCCCAACAAATCCCACCCATTCTCACACCCTAAAAAGTGTGCTAGGACCTTACTCTTCCTGTAATTGAGTAGTCAGGTCGTCAAGTACCCGCAAACTTGACATAGGCTGTTTAGTGCCCGGAAACTAAACTGTAAGGTCGATAAATACCCGCAAACTTATCCTTAACGGTTGCTCATCCCACGTAAGCTGAGTGGTTCTGTCCAGAAGAACTTGGACTGAGGTGTGAGGATTCACATCCCCCCGTGGACGTAGGAGGGTTATCTCCGAACCACGTTAAATCCTGTGTGTCCGTGTTTGTTTTTATTCAGTTGCATCTGCATTTTTTATCTGATCAATCTAACCGGCATACAAACCTCATTTGCACTTTTTCAACCGAGCTGTTTTGGTTCTTGACCAACCGAGCTGTTTTGCGTGAGTTGTTTTTAACGAGTATAATTTTCCACCACTTTCCGCACAGCCTCACTCTTCCAGCTGAGGTCGCTTACTCAGCTGTGAGATTCCAGCTGAGTTCTCTTTTACTCAGTTGAAGTGATTTTTCAGGTTTAAGTTTTTAAATCCTAACTGGTGTATTCCTCCCTCCCCATACACCAGTAACTCGTTTCGGGACCATCAGTATTTTTGTCCCAAATTCAAAAAATGGCTAAAATTTGTGTTTTTAAAAAAAGTGGCTATATATTGGGTTTTTATCCTCATCATGGGTATTTCATAAGTTGTCTATTTTATATTCCTAGCTAATTAGAAACTTAGTGACATCCGTTTTTAATTTATAAATTTCTTAATCCATGTGCTATAATTATGTAACATTTTATTCAATATTCGAAGTGAAATGGGTTTTTAACATACAATCATGATTTTCGAGCTTAAGTTCGATTCTTCATATATATTTTGGCAAGTTTCATTTTTATCAATACACTTATGAATATGGATCTAATGTATCATATATTAATAATTACAAGCACTAATTACTTAGCAATATTTGAAAAGATCATGATAATTATCTTGGCTACACCTAATTATTTATATATTTTAATGCTTGTAAAATGAATGCAATTTAGTTTTTTTAATTTGATTTTATCCAAAGTCAAAGCCATGTGAAATTCACAACTAAATCTAAGGGGGGTGTATTGGATTGTGAGTTAGGGGGATTTTAATGGAGTTGAACTCCATGGAGTTGGATGGAGTTTATGAGATTTGAGTGTGGAGTTTGGAGGAATTCGGCGTTGATTTTTAAGGAATTGGGCCGACTTCAACTCCACATCCCCGCGATCGTGGGTGATGCTCGGTCGCGGATGACCTCCCCTCCCCGCGACCGCGGGACATACACGCGTTCACGTGCACGAAATTGCCGGACTCTTCGAGCTCCGCGGCGGCGACGCCGAGGCCGGCGGTGGCGGAGGCCCAGAACCCTTTTAGAAGCTTCTCTCACCACAACAAATGCTTCCTGCATAGAGAATTTATTAATTTCATAGTTGAAACTTGAAAGCAAGAAAGGAAGAAACAAGTTCACCCTTTTTCCAAAGCGAGAAATCCTTCTTCCCCGTTCAATTCCTTTCCTCCTCAAATTTCAATCTTGCAATTACTGCAACTCCACAACTCCGGTGACCATGGGGCAGCCTTTCAAATTACTGCAACTAGTTGCTTTAAGTTATGCTTTCGAAAAAGAGATCAAGCCCATGGAAGCTCCTCTATTCCTAAGTGTCTCTATTATGGTCAGGGGGAAGTCTGCATAGTCCAACAGCATAGCCTCCTTCCCAAGGAGTTCCTTCTTTGTTATTGATGCTATTACTGCACAATTTTATATACTCACTGAATAATAACATACAAGTAAACTCCCTTCGCTCAACTCCAGCGACCATGGGCAACCCACTTGAATATTGACAAACCAACGACCATGGTATGTCCACGATCGCGGGAGTGCCAGCATTTCCAAGGTCGCGTGTGGCCCATGCCCGCTCATACCAACTCCATGGAATTCCGAGGTACAGAGGTCGGAGTTCAGCGTGTGTATTTTTTATGATGAACTCCGTCGAATTTCATAACTTATGGGAAATCCATCAAAACAACTTCTAATTGAATACCACCAGAATTTCATAGGGTGTGAAATAAACGCATCCAATACCTCCAGATTTCGACAGATTTTAAAATCTGTCAAAATCCCTGAATTGAATACCGCTAGATTTGAGAATCCTTAAAAATCTTTCAAACTCCACCATCCAATACACCCCCCTAAAGTTCGTATATTTTCTGGCAAAATTGAAAGTTCATGTGAAAAATCAGAATTTAAGTTCTTGTTTTTTCTGGCAATTACCAGTATAATAAATATGTATGTATAAATTCGAAGTTTTAGTGGTTCTTTTTATATATATAAAAAAAAAATCATACTTCTTAGGGTGCGTTTACTTTGATGTGAAAGGGTGCAAAAAGAATATTTTCACTTTTTTCCATCTTTTTCACATGCATACTACGTTGGTTAATTTCTTTCGGGCAAGATGAATAACCAATCCGGACATCCCCTTTTCCATCTATTTCTCACCAATTGTGCAAAATATTAACATGGGGGGAGGGGTGGTGATAATATTTTCCAATGGATAAAAGACATAAAAATGGGGAAGGGGTGAGAATAATTTTCTTTTCCATTCTAGTAAACATGCGATAAAAAAGGATGGAACTGTTAATATTTTCTCATTTTTTTCTTATCCATCATTTTTCAATGTAAATATTTCCATCAAAGTAAACACACCCTTAGTAGGATAATTTAGAAATTGTCAATTAGGTATTCTAATAGGTTTTTTTTTTTTTTTCAAAAAAAGTATTCTGATAGTTAATTATCAAATTATTCATATATAGTTCTTGCATAATTGCCCATCAAACTATCCATAGCTTTAAAATTATGGAAAAGAATAAAGAAAAAATGTTGAGGTAATAATTTTTATTTTTTATTTTTTTTGTTGTGATAGAGTTAAAAGTAAAACAATATTATACGTATATTAAATATTTGATAAACTTCTTACTATATTTTATTATTTTGCTTAAAAAAATATTTTAGCTAGAAATCCACATGTATATCGTCTAAGTTCATGTTTATTGTTTGTTTTTTCAAATGAAGTTCAAACTTCAAAGTCTAAATATAAGCCAAAAAGATTTTATTTTTTAATTGAATAAAAGCCAAAAAGTTAAGATCGTTAATTGCCAACAACAACAAAACAAAGAAAAAGGATATTAGTATAAAAGAAATGAAAAAAAAAAAGACGAACACTAGAAACAGAAAAAAAGAAATCGAGAATGGAGGGGGGTGGGAAACTTGTAAAGTTGAGCAAAGTGTGTGGAGCCCACACTCAAATATAAAAGCGAAATAACAGTTGCTATCAGCGACGATCAAAATTTCACCGAGCGGGTGAGAAGTGAAGTGAGAACGCGAAACGAATCTTTAGCGCGAGCTATGACTACTGACACTTCCACCACGATTCTACGCTGCAATGAAAAGTCGCCAATTCCTCTCCAGCTCGTAAATTTAATCGCTCTCTGCGTCAGCTGACTGTTCTGTGCCGGTTATTTTGTGAGTTGCGATTATGTTTCATTCGCCCAATTCGATTTCCGGTTCTGTTACTGATCATTCTTTTTCGTTATTTTAATTGATGGATCGAAATTTACTTTTCTGCTCACTGAATTTCGTGTTAACTTTTGTATTTGGTAATCAGAGCTGATTCGGATTGCATTTTTATGCTCGGCCTCTGATATTTGATAGGCATTCGTATTTACTTTCGCTGAATTGATTATGCGGAATTATCTATGTGTTATTTTCGATTGTAGCAGTATAAACTCTATTGTGCTGAGTGAGGTTCGCGTATATTCGCGAATCATGTATTTGAATATTTTGTGTGTGTGTAGAGAGAGAGAGAGAGAGAGAGCAGATATGAAATTTTGGCTGCCTATGCGTTATAGAAATCAAAATATAAATCAATCATCGTAACTTCTGATGAAACAACGAAATTTCCTGACACGTGGCACATGTGATAAAATGCAGGGGTTTACATCACTCACGCATTATATCACATCACATGCTTGTTGAACGACTTGATATGCATTGATTTCACTTACTATGTAATACATACGTGTTCCCATTTGCAATAACAAACTTTTAACTTTGTTTGTGAGGATGTAAGTGAAAGATTGTTCTTGCTATGGTGTCTTTAAAATGTGTGCAGGATTTAGAAAAGCTGATTTTGGAAGCAATGTGGGTGCAAATTTGATGGCTAATGGATATTTTGTCGTTAGTTGTCCAGATTAAAAGTCACGGAAACTGGATTACGTGATTGTTGCTGCAGGCTGTAGTAGGACATGAGCTGTAGCTGCTTTGGTACTTCATCTTTGCTACAGAAGAGACGTGACAAGAATGCCAATGAATCCATACAAGATGAAGAAGGTAATACATTCCTGTAATCTGTTGCATGGAAACAAAATTAATGAAATTGCTGTGCTTCTGATAATTGCAGGGCAAAACTTGGCATGCTATCCTAACTATTATATCTAAAGGAAAATATATACTTACCAAAGAAAGATTCTTTTGAAGAAGCATTGATTAACCTTTTTATGTTGTCATTGAATTCATAAAATTAGGAGGAAAAGAAAAAGATAGATTTTTTCCGACCCTTTTCTGAAGTAAGACTTAGATAGTGTTGGATATCTCTCATCACTTGGTAAGGGCTCATTTGAATACGACATGTCCAGTAATAATGGTAAACTTAAAAAAAAATCGTGTGGCTTGAGATGATGACTGAATAATAAGTGGTTCAACTATTGTAGCATGATAATGTGGACCCCTTTGGCTAACTGAAGATGATGTGGGGATATCTTACCTGTGGTAAACTTAGATAGTGTTGGATATCTATCATCACTTCAGTGAGTTGAGCTATGTTTGTGGTAACATATTAACGTTGTAGTGCTATAACTGACTGCTCAACTGTTAATATCCATGTTAGAACTTTTTATAAGCATACTTTTCTTGACCTAATTTATTAACCAACTGAGGGTTCAAGTTGATCCTGGATCTCAGCATACAAAATAACACTGCAATTATGCAAGTGTCTTTGCTACATGAAGGTGCATGGTTATAGACATCTAAAATATGGAAACTATATACTTACGGAAGTGTTCAATTTTAACTCAAGCAAACTCTGTGGCAAAGCTAATGTTATCACTGGTATCATGTTGCATGAGGGTGTCTGAGTGTTTATACACAAGCAGAGTGGAGTAGCAATTGCTGTCTAATTAGGAAACATAAGTCTTTGTGCATTAAGTGCTTAAGATAGAACATTGGAGACCTTGGGCGGTGACTATGGTTGGCTGGGTGCCTTACTTTCTTTCCAGTCATTTTCCATGTGTATTCCAGGTATACTTCATGGTGCTCTTGTTTCTTCATATTTGTTTTATACCTTTCTCTATACAGAAGTCTCAATTGCGAAGACAAAAAATTTCACCTACAATGTACTGGTAGGAGCAACAAACAACTTTCATCGAAGTAACAAGATAGGAAGAGGAGGTTTCGGCACAGTTTACAAGGTATCATTCAATGCTATTGTCTATGGATTTTATCCCCTCACATCCAAATTGAACCTGTTATTTCTGTTAAGCTGCTTCCTGAAATGATAACAGGCCGAACCATGCTCAATGTTATATTAGAATGTAGCATTCTTGGTATTATGATCTAGGAGCAGTTAAGCTTTCAAGCTCCAAAAGCCTAATTTGAGATATAAAGTCGAATTCAGTTCATATGTTAAGACTTATTGCCTTAAAATGTTCAGCAATTGATGGCATCACCTAGAAGTATCCATCTCTTTTTAAAAAAAAAAAAAAATAGAAGTATCCATCTTTTTTAGAAGGTTTAATTGGGTTAAATGAAGGAGCAGGTTGACTTTTCAATTTTCTGTTATGCATATAACTTTGGTGTATCTCCTGAACACCATATTTTCTATGTCCCAGGAGAAACCTTATTTTTATTATGCTATAAACTTGTTTATTAAATCCTTTGATATTGCATAGGGGGTTCTCAAAAGTGGAAGAGAAGTTGCTGTCAAGGTGCTTTCGGCTGCATCAAAACAGGGAGAACGGGAGTTTATGACTGAGATAGACACCATATCTAATGTCAAGCATCCAAACCTTGTTGAGTTACTTGGTTGCTGTGTTTATGATCATAACCGGATTTTGGTGTATGAATATTTGGAAAACAGTAGCGTTGATCATGCACTATTGGGTAAGCCAGTAATAAGTGGCTTGAAGCAAGTTAAAGATCTTCTTCTGCCGATAGACACTCAGCACATTCATTTTGTATCTGCAGGTTCTCGGAAGTCCATAAAACTGGACTGGGAGAAAAGATCGGTCATTTGCCTGGGGACTGCAAGAGGGCTTGCATATCTTCATGAAGAACTTGTGCCTCACATTGTGCATAGAGACATCAAAGCTAGTAACATTCTTCTGGATGAGAATTTCCAACCAAAAATTGGAGATTTTGGATTAGCTAAGCTCTTTCCTGATAATATAACTCATATCAGCACAAGAATAGCGGGAACAACGTATGTGTATACTACCCATATTATTTTTTCTTATTCTACCCGGATCTTCCAAAAATAGATGATTACGTGCTTCAACCACTTGTAGATTAGATTCTTTTCGAACAATTGCTAGTAGTTAGGGTACCCTCATCAATTTGGAAGTTGGCTCTATTTCTAAATATGAACCGGTTTGTTCCTAACAGCGGTTACCTGGCACCAGAGTATGTCTTAGGCGGCCAGTTAACTTTGAAGGCTGATGTTTATAGTTTTGGAATTCTGACACTAGAAGTTGTAAGCGGAAGAAGCAGTGGAAATACTAATTATGGAGGCGGCCAGAAATTGCTAGTGGAGTGGGTGGGTAACATTTTCTCATTACTTTGATATCTTGGGGCATTATAACATACATGACAGTATATTTGCAAGAGGTTCCCCTCATCCTCATCGGCCAATATCTCTAGATCTTTGACTCCTAGCTAATTTATTTACGCGGAACAATTATATCATGAACCTATACCTGCCACCCCCAACTCTCCTGTCACACTGATATGTTGTTGCTGGATTAGATTGAGCGTTTTGCAGTGGCGTATTGGTCTCGCTACCTTTCGTGAACTCAACTTTGGATATTGATATTCAAAAAATTATGTGGTTTTGTTTCTAGTTATTTTATCAATTTTGTCTCTTAATCTTTACATGGTAATCTTAGGCCTCATTTGGTTGCTTTCTAGGCCTGGGAGCTTTACGAAGAAGGGAAATTGCTGGATCTTGTCGATCCAGAACTTGAGATGTTTCCAAAGGATGAGGTCCTCAGGTATATGAAAGTCGCCCTATTCTGCATTCAAGCAAATGCAAGCAGGAGGCCTTTGATGAGCCAGGTCACCGAGATGCTCTCTAGGAATGTAAAGCTAAATGAAAATGAACTCACGCCTCCTGGTTTCTTCGAAGATTCAGGTCGACACAGTAGCACGATGTCAAAGAATAAGTCGAGTGAAACCTCAACTAGCCACCAGATGAGTTCTTTTCCCATCACAATCACTGAGGTCGCTCCGCGATGAGTTGAATCTCAAATCAATGTGATGATTGTGCATCATTGTTATAGTATAGAGCTGAGTTTCTATTGGCCTTTTCCGCAAACGATATTTCTTCTGTTATTCAGTTATTTTTGCGAGGCGTTTCTGGATTCTGGATGGGTTGTGGTTAGCACATAGGTAGAGAGAGACATGACTTTGTATTTGTGTTCACACTCATATTCTTCAAACGACTACACACACTATTATTCTATGGTAACAACCAGATTTGCTTCACATTGTTCATCAATAATTGTTGTTTTGGCAAATTACACCCCACTTTTCCCTCAGAGGTTGCGGGATTTCATTTCATGATTCAATCCTTGAAATGCCTTGGCTGCCAGGGGTATTAGCAGAAACGAAGATGACCAACCATATATTGGAATGACGGAAAAAATTACACAAAGAATGTGATATGTTCAGCAGAAATAATGGCAGAAGCAAAAAGGAGAGGAGTCTCCATGATAAAATCGGAATTTCAAGATCACGAAACTAGAACAGTGCAAACTCAAAACTTTGCCAATTAGTTAGCCGGCTGATCATTGGCTGGCGCAGCATGTTCATCCCCCGTTCGTGGAACACTATCTGATACAGAACCTTTTATGGGGGCGGCTGTCGACTCTTTGGCAGACTTAGAAGCTGCATTTTGCGCATTTTTCCCATCCTTGTTTTCCTTCCCGTCTTTGGCTGGAGCAGGTGGGGGCGGTAGCATGTGTGTTGGGGGATTGTGCTTGAGCTTCACCAATATTCCACGCATCCTTGAAAGATCAGTTGGTTTACCAGGTTTGGGCCCTTGTATGACTGCGATTGATGGCTTCTTATCTTGATCCTTCTTCTTTCCTCTCTTCTCAATAGTGGCCACCTCATTCGGAACAAGCTCTGCAATGGCTTTCCACGATTGTTTACCAGCCTCCTTGTGGAATTTCTCTTGACTGCCCAGGAATAGCTGTTCAATTGAGAAAGGCATAAGAAACAACTGTCGCTTTTATCATCCGGGTAATTAAGGGAGAAAACAAGACTCGTTATGTCTATGACGAACCTTTTCACTCTCTCGGTTGGTAGTTTTGTTGGTCTCTATATTCAGCTTTCTTTTCTCATAGAAAGCTTGTTTATATTCTTCTGCCTCTTCTATGATTCGGCTCCGCATTTCTTTTTCCCTCGTCTCCTTCTCCTCCAGCCGAATAGCATTTTGCCTGCATACAAACCCATGTAAGATCAGAAAATGTTTTGGATCAACGCACATTACACATTCATACAACCACATAAAAATATATGTGGAGGACTGAGTGGATTGTAATTTGTAACATCTATCTATTCACTGAAGATTCCAACACTGTCCCTATATCCTAATTTGGTAAAGATTTATACATCATTGTTCAACAGGTCAATCATGCAAGGGAACTCCAAAATGAAGCCTCGAATTCGCTTCAGCTTGGAATAGGATAACCCCGATTGTGGAAATTGGTAAGGGATAACAGCAGGCCAGCACTCTTGCACAGTAAAGGGGATAAGCATGGCAGGCTTGATAAGAATAGCAATAAATAGAAGTAATAAAGAATTTAATTTTCAGAAAGAAACAATGATCTTAACAGGTTTATCTAGAGAAAATTTATCGAAACAGAGATCAAACGTATTTCACCTATATGAATTAGACACAAGGGAGGATGGCAAAAATATACTCCCGTCAGAATGAAACAGAAGCAGTGGTAACTACTTAAAAACAGCGTGTATAATATATATACCTTCTTAGATGGGCATTATAGGATCATCTAAAATTCTAAATGCTTTTCTTATATATCTATATTAATGGAATGTTACAGCCCTTAACGGCTAGGTTTTAGTTTGAAGCTCAAGCTTACTCTTTATGTCAAGCTCATGCAAATATACCACATTAATTTGTATTGTTCCACCAAATTCCAATACAGTCTCGTCTCATATCCATTTCGGAATCAACCACATGAAATCTAATTTTCTACTCACTTAACTAAATACAATGTACTGAAAGTTCACATGACAATAGTTTGAGTCAAGTTTCACCTTGGCCCTAAGAATATACCTACTTTATTTCATCAACATTTACGCTTGCCTTTGAAAAGATAAAAGCATCTCAATATTTCAGCAAAATGCTCCATTCCTACCATGTTTTTTAACCTGAAAGCTACCTCTTCTTAAATTATAAGCAATAATAGGCTAGCATAGCGATCTTCTGATCCATATCATCACTAGTTTCATTCAAAGGAAACAATGCCTTTCTAGGAACACAAATGTACAGTGAGATTCAATCCAGATCCTTAAGAATAAAACTGATCAATGAAAAATCACGAAGGATCTTCCTCTATATAGGATCCACCACCAAGAATCCGGGGGTTCAGGCTTCGACTCTATCACCTCACGCTAAAACAGGCTAGTCTAAAAAGTTCAAAACCAGAGTTCCATTGACAATCAATTCGAGCAACACTAGTTTAAGGTAGATCAAAGTACGCACATGAACAAACAACAGAAAACCTAACAAAAAATAGTAAACGTATAGCAACTGGAGAAAATCTAACCTCCGCCATTCCCGAAGAGCAAATCCTTCTTCCTGCATCTCAGTAGGAGGCGGAAGGATCGGTCCGTCGGAGCTGGAAATCCCCTCCGAATCCTCCCCAGTGGCAAAAGGCAAGCTTCCGTTGCCATTAGCGATAGGAACCGTGCCGAACGATCCGACAGGCTGATCATTGGCCCCGAACCCAAAGGGATCGCCGCCGTTCGGGTGATCCACCATCACTTCCTCAGTCTCGCCGAACTCCGGAGTGTAAGTGGGAGCGGAGTACGGCGGCGTATCAGCTGAGGAGAAGGCGGCGTATGAATCATCAAAGGTGGTGTACCCACCGTCGCCGAATGAACGTGTCGCCGCGTCGCCATCCACGCTGTACGCGTCGAATGATGCCATCTCTCTCCCTCCTCTAATCGCTGGCTTCTCTCTCTATGTTTGATTCTTTATATATATCTCTCTGTATATATAATAGTATATATATATGTGACAAGTTCGTGCTTGAATTGATGTGTCTATATTACCCATCCAAACAGAACATAGATTTTTTTTTCAACTTATGCATGTGGTACGTTTATTACCTCTCTTGTTACGTCAATTTAACCGGGATCTGATCATTTAATTTGCTTGATTGATTTTTTGTTAAAAGTATTATTATTATTATTATGGATATGAATTCCGATGTTCGGAGGCGCGCGGCTGTCAGTCTATTGCGAAACCAAACAAGGAAACGTAACAAAGAAGGAAACATATAAGGGTGTATCTCTTTAATCATATGCAAGGGAAAGGACCAATTCTTTCGAGATTTCTGTTCCGTCTCGTCTTATATAAGAAGAAAACACAAATTTATTTAACAAGTCTCCAATTTAATATCCACTAGCATATTATAAATACATTATTTATGAATTTTAAATGTCAATTATGTTATTATATAAGAATCCAAAAATCTTTGCTGAGACTGTCTCACATAAAACTCTTCTATCGCGTCTAAATCTAGGTAATGCGTGTGGAGCTTAACTCCCATGATTTACCAAATAAGGAAAAGGGAGGAGAACTCATTAGCGAAGGTTATGTATTTTACATTTTTAAGGACAAAAATTGCTACTTATGGTTGGTTAAAAAAATGATGAAAATAATCGGCATCCCTTGGTTTGGTGAGGCAGAGGCAATCAGACCATATTTACCAAAACAATTTGTCATCCAACGTAAAATCAAAGGTGGGATTCCACTAAAGTAAAGTTGGTGCATATCGCTTGTTGGCTTTAACCACCAGCTTCCTCTCCTGTCATGTGCCTTCACTTTTGTATTTATAATATCACAACCATTTTTTGTTTCTTCCGGCCAACTCCACCTTCGTCTTCATCTTCATCAATTCAGATACAACAGAAGCTGAACGAAGCGTCTCCGCAGGCTTCCGATGGTACGTGGCGAGAAGGTGATAAGGATGCAGTCTGCTTCAGCAAACTCTTACAAGAAGCTGGCTGCAACCGCATCAGCAACCTCCGCCACCACCCCCACTTTACTGGTTTCATCATCTAAGTCACACAAGTGAGGACTAATGCTATACATCCAAGCAGGAAAATCATTGTATAGGCTTCAAGGTATGGCTGATCCGTTCCTCGGGTATCTGCCAGATGATGCCATTCGCTGAGGAACTCGAGAGAACTCTTGTTTTAATCTCTTGCTCGACACACCCTGCATCGATCTGAAGCACAATAATCTAGTGAAATTCTGTAAGATGCTGTAGTGCAAAGTGATAAATGTATATCAGCAGAAGAATGGATGCATATATTATCATCCAAACAGAACCCAATATATTTCATGCTGTCCAGTGTGTGCAACTATGGAAATTTTAACATAATAAGTTGCCACAGCTTGCAAATACATCAATTGTTAATGCAGCATAGTGTTCAACTCCATGACATCCATTGCCCGATTATTTTACATACATTAGTTTCTCTCTTGAAGCTTTCATTAAATTCAATCAATTGTTCCACAACCACGACCAAACATCACCAAGAAGAAATACCACTAACCTTGGTGAACCCTGATGTCTGTAAGGAAACTGACCAGGCATGGATTTCAAGGCTCCAAGAGCTTTTTCAGCAGCCTAAGGAGATATTTTTTTCTTGAGTTAGAATGTCGAAACTAATGAACATGTAATATTCTATCATTAAAAGAAGACTTATGTGGACTTCTGTGTGGAGAAACGAGATACGAAGAAGAGTATAGTACCTCTGATTTAGCTTCATCCCATGTCAAGCCAATTCCCTTACCCAGTACTTGTCCATTTATTTCAACCTAAATACCAGAAAAGACAAGTCACTACATAAAACTTAGCTCATTGCAAAGGAAACACAAAACCTCAATTTTAAAAATCATTCAAGAAGAGTTAATAATCTTAGAAAGCACGTTTTTCACTAACTTTTAATAAATTTATTGTTTGAAGTAGTACTTCATTTCAAAAAGGCAGAGTAATTTGATAGTTTTCATCACTGAACTACTGATATCAGACAGTGCAAATTTTGCTCTGTAGCTATCCGCATCAAAGAGGACAGTAATTCTCGACCTGGGCATACACTTCATTTCTCTGGCCTGGATTAGCTGAAAAATGAGGTTGAGTTTGGAACGCTACACCAAGGCCCTCCATCATGCACTAGATGGACAATTAACAAATGTATGTGAAACATGCCAAAATGTAGAAATTAATTGTGAAAATGTGGACTGAACAATGAAGATAAAATACTTACCAATTCTTTAAGTGCAGAAATGGAGCCTATTGGCTTCTTGGAGGGCTCAATTCTTGTATCCAGAATTCTTGGTGATGCTGCTGTTGTAGAAAAGGGAGCACCCTCGTCCCTAGGCAGTGACTGATATCCCAAAGTGTTAGGATCACTGACCAAGCCATTTTCTTTCTGATTAGCAATAAATCTAGTCCCATTCCCAGGCACATAGCTGTCAGGTCTACGTTGTGTCAAGTATTTATCTGCACATGAATGGCTTGTTATTTTCAGAATTAGCTTAAGAAGGAGCTAGCGATCCCGGATAGTAGAGTAAATATTATTTGAGACAAGTAATAATCACAAACTTTTGCAGAATTAAGAATATTCCAAGTGTATCTGTTAGTCCTACAATCCTAATTTCAAATTACTCCACAGGCTGAAAATAACAAGTATTGTTATAGACATGTCCATTACCCACTCCCAGAAGACTGTAACCATGCACAGACAGAAAGGAGGAAATTGACACTGAGATTGACCACGAGGTGAAATGGCAAGCACTGTCATAAACATTCTATTCTCTCTACAAATAGTTTGCATAAAGCCATTGATTGTTAAGCTTGACAGGTTCTCTTAGCAATTGCAAGAGAACTGAAACTAACAAGTAACTGCCTCTTTTTGTCCTTAAATTAAAGGTAAGAACAAGTCTAGCAAGAAAATGCCAGACTTGCAACGGGTACCCCAGCACAATAAAGGCAACCTCATTGTATAGAAGTCAGACCCGTTTCAACCTGGGATCCACTGAGCCCCAGAAAATCTCTCTCGCAGCTCCATGTAATCCTGATGAATGAGAGAATTTTAATTGCAACTTTACAAGAGTTATCAAAGCTTTAAATCGAATAGAGCACCAACAATTGACCTGTTTGAACCTTTAATATTAGTCATTCATCCCTGGACAGATTTTGGTAAGGGGGCCCCGTGGAAATGAAACCATTACAGGTTTCTTCTTGAATTTTAATTTATATGTATGTGAAAGTATTGATTGGATAATTCACATTATATACAATATCCTTTGGACATGAACTCAATTATCCATGATAAAGGGCATCTACGTTAATAATCACCAAGGAGACATATCTCAGCATTGCTGCAACAATAACGTACTTTATTGAGTAGGAATGAGTTATCTTACACAAAAAATTCCATCTCATAACAGGAAAAAAAGATGGGCACTGCAAAGACACAGACAGATAAAGAAGTTTTAAAAAGCTACTTGCTCAACCCTGAAGAAGAAAGGACTTAAAACCAACAAATAGGTTGACTGTACTTTGTGTCTTCAATCAATAAAATCATGACAGGCAATTAATCTTCTGCTCTATTCTGGGCAGGTAAATGGTTTATACAAATTAGTAAGTGAATCTCAATCTTCCTGACAATTAACGATTCCACATATCATTTCTAGTCAGTTGCATCTTTTTCACTTCCACAATTTTATTGACAATGGAAGCACTCATCTTTCATACAATTAAATTGTAGACATTGGACGTTAGCAACAATTTCAAGTGAGACAGCAAAGAGAAATACAGGGATCAATGACACTTAAATTCTTAGCTGTAAAGGTTAAACACTGCTGGAATATCATATGTTCAACAGTATAACTAAATCAATAACCCTTTACATGACTGATTTTGTTCCTTCATGTCTTCTGGTCAGTTTGGTGAAGAAGGCACAACATTTTGCCAAAAATTAATTACAGGCAGACTCATGGTTCACTCACTTGCTCTCCTATGTTTGTGGCTCTCCGCCATCCACAACCTTGAATAAACAGCTAACTAACAAACATTTCTTTATCATTTTTTTAGAACTTTGGCTACTTCTACAGCCAACATACCTCAAATTGATAGGGAAGCTTATGATTAATCAAAATATTAGGCAATGTTCAACAAGAAATCTGTAACAGAAACAGACATGAACACTTCTATAGTATCCCAGAATGCAAAGAAAAACAGCAAAATATCAACAAAAAGCATGGTTTGAACGAGAAGTACATTTAGCCTTCAGATTTATTCGTTGAAAACAACATTTGGATGCAGAGAGGTGATTGACAAATTACAATATGCTCTTTATCAGGACAAAAGAATGAAGACCTTCATTATTGTGCCAGAGATAACAGTACCTTTCTGAACAAATGACACAAAAGGCAGAGGTAAAATTACTACATCAACAGGCATACCACCACTGATTGCCTTTCCAATTAGCATTAGCTTTTTATTCTTTTATTATGGGAAGTACAGTAATTCAGGAAGTAAACTAACCCATTGTAAAATATATCATTAATTAGATGTGTTTATCAATGTCGAATTTTTACCTGCCAAATATACAAGAGATTCTTCAGCAGCCTGACGCCGTGCTTCCCTTCTTGTTCTACCAATCCCTTGACCAATCCTCTCCCCTGCAAACGAGACCTAGAAAAGACCAGCATAATATATTTGGTCACAAGAAGATTTATCAAGTACTCCATAAGATAAAATGATAAGAGGAATCTGTGAGAAATAAAGAGGCAAATCAGGGGGGTAGGTAGAGAGTGAGAGACAGCAAAAAAGGTAAAACAACAATTCTTTACTGAAGTTTACGATTTATTACTTCAGTAGTGAAAAGTATAAAATGTAACAGGACTATGGAATCACCTCTATTATGAACTGAAGTTCTGTGCTAGATACCAGGGCTTGCTTGAACTCCACCTGCAGGGTAGCCATAACATTAAGTAAGAAAAGTGAGCCCAGAAAGAATAAAAGGAAAGAAAAAGCACAAGCTGCTTGTTTATACCTTTGTTCCACACTTAAATGCAATTTCCTGCAATGCTGCAGTACATGTCTCAGTATACGGATCTATTTGTCCAGCTTCGAGATCAAGATCCTTACTTGCTGAAGATGGTTGGGCCACTGCACTTTCTTGACCTTCAAAAATAATATTACATCAAAGTAAGAACCCACTTCTACTGAATGAAGTTAATATAGAAGGGGAAACAAATCATTTGCTTCAACCAAGAAGTATCTTCTCCGGAACAGAGCCATGTGGCATCAAAACTATCAATAATCATTAAACAATGGATCTTTGATTGGCTGTGGAGGAGTCTTGAGTTGAGATTCAGAAGAATAAACCCCCTAATAACCATATTTGCCCTATATTCAGATAATTTCCAAGGAATCCTTATTTCCACTTAACTTTATAAGTTTTTTTCGTGTACAAAAGTATTCTTCGGCTTCTTTGAAGGTAGTAAGAAGAAAATGAGTTATTTGGTACAACTTGGGCAAGTATCAAAAAGACGTCAAGCTGTACATTCAATCTGAGACCAACAGTAAACTATGTCCAGATAAGTAAGTAATGAAAGGCAATTGGCTGAGATTGATAAGGGTCACGGCTTACCAGAAAAAGACGGAAAATTGGACACTGCTTGATTCAATCTTAATTGATCTTCTCTGGAAAATGCCTGAAAATACCAAATAGCATCAGAAAAACTTTCAGCCATCAATACTAACTTCGACTTCACCAAGCAACGCATACAGTCAAGGACTATAGAGTAGCAAATTACCTCCTTTGGTAACCTCTGATTTTCAAGGAGTACTCTACCGGGCGGGACAGAAGGCTCCACTTTGTGAGGAAAGGGCGGATGAGGAGCCCGATTCTTGTCAACAGGAATAGACTCTGCGTTCAAATTGAACTCCTTGGGTGGTGCCACTCGGTTCAGCTGTCCCGGGCTCATCTCTTCCTCAACAGGTAACCAGCCACGGGCTTGAGCTCTTGGTTGAGATACTTGCATTGTCGACCTAGCAGGAAACTGAGGTTCACTTGGAGGGTGCTCTCTCATGTCTTGACCGTGTTGCAAAATTAACAGTCTCCTTCTTGTATCAGGATCTAATTCTGATTCCGGTACCTCACCCTCTTCCCTTGCGGGAGAACTTTGCACACTTGTTTCTGCTTGGCTAAGTTGAGCTAAAGGCTGTTTTAGCGTGGATACTTGAGGTAATTGCTGACTAGTGAAAGACATAGCTGGTCCAGGTATTGCCGATGGAGGAACTGTAAAAGAAGAGGATGATACTGCATAATGGAATGCTGGGGTGAGTCTTGGATCTAAATTTGTAATTGGTAGAGAAGCAGCAGAAGAAGCAGATGTTGTCTCCTGAAATATTACACACGCAGAAGTTAATCTTCTGTTTACAATAAGTTCAATGTATTTGAAGGCATATAAGAGCAGCAAAAAAGAAGAAAGAACTTCAGCAGGAAAAAAAAAAAAAAAAAAAAAAAAGAGCATATGCCCAAAGACACAGCAGAGGAACACCTTAAGTAAATTAACAAAGCAAATATAATTTCAGCAAAACAGCATACCTTCAGTCTCCTTTCCACCTCCAAATCTGCCATTCCATCAAAACCAAGGGAATCTTTATTCCCATTAGAAGCTGAAGGATCGTCCTGTAATACAGAAAGGCACTGCTTCACATATAATTCTAATGAGAGAAGCAATTTTTATCGCACAAAATGATAATAGCAAGATGCCATCTAGCCATAGTTCTAATAATTGGTCAATAGTTATGATCTTTAACTCGATAGAAGTACTTTAAGCAAATAGCAGTGGAACGGAGGAGATGTTGAATAGACTTACCTCTGAAATTAAGTAGTTGCTCACATCAGGAGAAGAAGGCACATTCCTAATATCGTCTTCATATGCAACTTCAGATATTCGTTGCAAAAGACCATCATCAAAATCTCTGTGTTGAATATGCCAGGTCAAATCCCATAGAGGGTACAAGAGTTATGTGAAGTCATATGTAGGATATAGCAAACATATTTACAAAAACTTACTTGAAAAAACCGCCTCTGACATTGCAGGCTACATTTCTTGCAACACAGAGCACAGGGACAGTGTTGTTGGCCTAGGGAAAATAAAGTTCATATCATATCAGGTATATACTGAGTTATCCTTGCAGACAGAGATGTAGGAAGTGAATTGCAATTACCTCAGCTTGAGGTGCATAATATGGAGCAAATGCAGGAACAACATGGACTCGTGGCTGATCTTTCTCATCCCATACTTTTAAGCGGTCATCAATTACCAATGCCATCTTAGGATGGCAGTTTCCATCTTGGAAAACATTGAACAGTGATTTCCTAGAGCCTGTTTATAAACTAATGGTCATACACCAGCATCACATAATAATATTGAAATTGAACCCAGTGTTACAAGAACCTTACCAGACTTGACGCACACAATGCGATTCAAAAGATCCCTCGAGTTTATTAAGTTTGATCCTGGATCAAGAAGTCTCCACATTTCAAGAGCATAATCCCTCTCGGCCATCGTGCAAACAAAAACTTCAAAACGCTTTCGCCCTTTAGCAGTCAAGTAGGTTCTAAGATCCTCCCAAGCAGGTCTTAGTCTCACAAGCACACTTGTATCGCGTATCTGCATCAGTAAGAAGAACCTTCATTAACCCTATGAGTTATGAATTAACATCTACAGCGAAAAGTTTAGGTCTTCACGAATCACAACTTGTTTCTCATTCATTAAGTTGCTTCAATGAGCTAAATGCTTCATACTAATACACCACATGAAAAACTCCTAGTATGAACTTCTTGCATCAATTTCTACTGACTGTTAAAAGAAGTCTGAATTAATAATTCTCCTCTTACAACGTATGCTAGACCAACTATATTGTAGATCACCCAAAACACCAGGACGCACACAACTGAGCAAGACTAAGAAGGGAACAGGAAAGAATAGCAGACTTACCAGTGGATTGATGCGAGTAAGAATGATGTTCCTATCTTGAAGACGTATAAGAGGGCGAACAATAGGTTGATGAGTTTCTGACAGAGCGGGGACCACCTCAGACTGTGATTTAATAACTTTCCCATTGTCAATCACTTGATCACTTTCTGCATATTGTTTCAGAATAATTTTATCATCATGATACCGTTTAATCTCTGCCAGCATCCCCGAAATACGCTGTGGGTCTGACTCAGAACTTATTTTTCGCTGCAATGCCTCTATTCTATCCTCAAATGAGCGCATTGTGTTTGCTACAACAAGCGTCTCATCAAGATCAAATACAATGCCAAGACATCTGAGATTCAGCATAACAAGGCAAGAATTGTAAAGGCTTGAAGCAACATTGAACCCCCAAAAGCATGGACCTTGTCCTTCATCCTTTCTAGAATGCATAGCAACTAAATGGATTTCCCCTCCTCCAATGGATGCTACAGCAGCCTGAAAATATGTAAACATTAAAATTAAGTGTTGAACCCAAATAAACCTTAACACATAGGAACGACAAAGATGTGTTCAAGGATTCCAAAGAACATATGAATCAAAACCATGCCAATATTATTCAAGAAAGCATTATTATCACCAAGAAATAAAATTTTGAGGGCATCCAATTCACTATCTTCAAGTTCGATAATTGAAAAGTGAGAACTCGTTTATCTCGTGCCTAAACTCTTCCTTGTTCGTACAGCTAGAAAACAAATCAAATAAATCCCCACAAAGAATGTATCTTTGTCCTCATTTTTTTGTCGAGAAGTTTAGAATCCAAATTGAAAATTATGACAATGCCATAGTAATAAGAGTTGGTGAATCAACTGATACTTTTCTCTTAGTGAGTTGGTTCTGTGGTTTCTGTTTTTGGTGGGCAGTACCTTGTTATCTCTGAGACAGGTGGCGTGCAAAATAGAAAGCGGCGATTCTTGATTCTTCACATTGACGGAAGATTTCAATTTGAAGCATGTTCCGGCGGAGTTTACAGTGAGAAGCACGGCGATCGGCGGGCACCTCTCACTCGGCGCAGTGAAGTGAGAAATTCGAAATTCCTTAAGCTCCTGCGCCCATACATTCCCCTCCTGCGGCTGCAACTCAGCCTCTCCCAACATCCTCGCCCCTTCATATACCGCCACCATTTTCTGATACATTTTCGAAAATTTCAAGTTTGTATCCCAATTTCACTACTTGAGTGTGGTTTTGTAAATTTGCGTAAATCAATCCGACCAACCGGCCGAGTATATGGGGCAATACCCTTCTCTAGAGTAGTTCTTTGAAATTCATCCGTCCGATTTTTCCAGATTTATAAATCGATTGCTGATAAAATCCGTTGGATTTAAATCAAGATTGCAGCAAATTTGTTGTCGTCGACGGTGGTTGAATTCTCGAGATTATTTGATGAAGTATCCAAAATTAAATTTAGAGCTAGGGTTGGACTGGTTAATCTGATTCTGATGAGGTTTTGTAATATATAACACAGACAGTATTGGTGCGAGCGAGTACGTGAGTCGTCGTGACGATTTAAGAGAAAACCCTAGATCCAGAAAATATAATACTACTACTTACTACTATAATACTAAAATACTAAACAATAGGTCAAACTATTCTATCCCTATTCTCTCACTAGTATTTCTTTCAAATTCTGGACCACCAATTTTGATTACATTATTATTCTCAAAATAATATTTTCATTCTCGTCTCTTTTAATGTGTTCTTTGCTCTTTAAAACTTATCCTTAATTTAAAATTTTACTCTGTTTTTTGGACACGTTTACCCTTATTTTGATTGCTAAATTACTATCTCTTGTTACTAATGGGCACACGCCACTCTTTAACCTTTGTTAATTAGGATCCTAGTTAAATTCCTAATCCCACCCAAATAACACCACCCCACCCATCGAAATATCACAATGTTTGTTCCTGTAAACCTTATCAAAAATCATCCCATGTCTTGCCTTAATTATGGATTGTCACTTGTTGCAGCTCTTGCTAATCTCCATCACTTCTTTGGTTGTTTATGAAGTCTAAGCTTTCCTTTACAAGCTCCAACTCCACTTCAATGCATTGTGGCAGAAGTCCTTCCCTTTCTAGTTGTTCCGTATTCATGTGAGGGATTTTGTACTTGTTGTCTTCCTTAACCTTGATGATCTCTCTTAGGCAGCCTTGTAGAGTTAGAAAGACATGATTTAACTTGTGTGGTGAGTGCTCTTCATATGCAGTCTTCACATTGTGTAGTAGCTCTTCTACATTCTTGGCTGGTTTCTGATCCTTAAGGGATTGTATTGCTCTAAAAAACCCAAGATCATTTACATTGGTGTCTGGAGAGTTAGGTGGTTGACACACTAGCTGGAAATGAAAGCCATCAGTCTTTGATATTGCTAGAAAATCAGGATCATCAGCTTTGATGTGTGGTTTAACATTGTCTTGTTGGACCAATATGTGTTTGCTTAAAAAGGAAGGCCACTTAGCCTTAAAAACTGGAATCATCTGCATGAATTAAGTGTATACAGCTAAGTGATGAATCTGAAAAGTTTTCTAATAGCAAGAAGTGTTAAAAACACTTACCTGGTTGAGTAGGTTGTCCTTTGTGATTGGTTTTGTGACTGCTGCAATTGGCTTCACTTCCATGGTCCCTTTTGCTCTGAGCAGGTTCCTCTGTTATGGATGAGAAGATCCTAAACTTCCCATCAAACATAACATTTCCCTCTTCATCTGGGTCTTGACACTGCACAGTTAAACATAATTTTGGGAATGTATCTCTTGGATTTACAGCTCCTATGTGGTTCAGTCTCACCTGGGAAATGTAGTATTTGTTACTGTTTTTGGATAAGTAGAACCATTTCTTATCTATGTGTATGGTGTTGAACATGGTTTGGAATTTGAAACCACCAAAAACAGGCCCTGAACAGAGCTGACTAAGACTCCACTTAAGTTTACACAGCTTATTGAAAGGGGTTAAATACGGTTTGATGGCATTTGTGTGTGGTTTGAGTTTCTTCTTTTGCATCCACCTGTGAATTACAGACTTTGAAATGCCCAGATTACCTTCCATTGCCCTCAGTGATGTTCTTTGCTGCAAGGGCAGACTCTTAACCTTTTCTTCATCTAATTGTTTTTTATTCTTGTATGTAATGTCTATCCTTTTTTATTGCAGCCGCATAGGAACTCCAAGAGCTTGTTGAGCTGTTACAGCTTGTCAAATCCTCCATACTGTCTTCAAATCAAGCTGGAACTTCTCTGCAGCTTCCTGCTTTGCACCGTACAAAAGCTTTCCATCCGAGCTATGTTGGAGTAACCACTGTATGACTAAGTTTTTGGCTTCTACAGTCAGTTTCCCCTTGGATTTAAGAGCTGACATTCTTAAGACTCTTTAATTTTCCGCTTGTTTGTAGGTGAGATACAATTGAATGAGCTTTGAATACATATTTATTGTAGTAATAGGGTGTTAGGTGTAGTTTAAACTTCCCTCCACATATTTTTAATCACATCAGTGTATTTTTGTTGGTTATTTAATGAATAAAAGTTGGTTTTGACTACAAATTGAATTTGTTTTCCCTCCATAATTTTAATTTGATGCTTTCTTAATTCATTGTATCTTTTCCACTCTCTCATCGATGGATTGCAATGAATTTCAGATTCATTGTCTTATGTTTATTTAATTTTTGCTTAATTTATTTAATTAACACGATTTCAGTTTAATTTGTTCTCTTTAATTGCTTACGAACATTTAATTTCCATAACACGAATCAATTCTTTAGCACGATTTAATTGCTTAGACACGCACAAAGATGGAATGATTTCCATAACATGATTCAAACATTTGTTAATTCCTTTCACGATTTAATGCTCGCGTATCAATTTAAGTCAGCACAGTAAAAAAAGAAGTGTCGAAAATATTTATAAACAAAAAAAACAATTGGAATTAATGAACCAAGTTGTTGTGGGCTCCACTCTATTTATTTTAATGTAATATAGTCTTCCTAATTCAAAAATTAACAAAAGTAATCCGACATCATTAACACTACCATTTTCTCCCACCCACTACAACTTTTTCAGCTTTCTTAGTTTCCATGTCAAGCCCAAAGTAGGGCACTAAAATAGGGACGGAGGGAGTATAATAGAAGTTGGTAGACATAAAAACTATTTTATCTGTAATAATAATAATAATAATAATAATGATAATAATAATAATAATAATAATAATAATAATAATTATTATTATTATTATTATTATCATTATTATTATTATTATTACAAGAGGAAATGTAGTCATATGTCATTAGCAATTACTTAATATTAAAAAAGTCGCTAGTTCAAATTTTATCAATTTTTGTCATATGTTTACTTTTTGAACATTTATACCCTTATTTTTGTCCTTTATTCCATCTAATAACACTTTCTCTTTTACTTTTTTTTACTTTTATTTTCTTCTCTCATTTCTCTCTCTTCTTTCCTCAGCTCACGTGTTTCTCTCTCTTTTTTTTTTTTCTATCTTCTTCCTCCCTCAGCTCGTCGTCGAAGACTTGAACTCGATTTCGTTGTCGTCTCTGATCTCAAAATTATCTGCAAGTTGCTTCGTCGTCGTCGTCGTCTCTCTCTCCTGCGATTTTGCTGCAAGTTGCTTCGTTTTTCTTTCTGCAATTTGGCTGTGATTTTGCTGCAAGTTGCTTTATTTTTTTTCTACAATTTGGCTGCGATTTTGTGCGATTTGGTGCGATTTAGTGCGATTTGCTGCTATTTATTCTTGGATATTTGTATAGATTGTGTTACTTGTGTTCGATTGTAATTTTCCGGCGATGTTTGACTGTGGCAACAAAGTTATGGAGGTAATTTTCCGACAGTATGAATTCTAGGTTGTCGATTTTGATTTCTGATTTGTTTTGAGTTGGTACGTTTTCGTAATTACGTACTGGTGAGCACCAAGTTCACTAACGTATTGATAAATACGTACATTACGTATTGATAAATACGTACTACGTACCTTAATTTGTTTTCTTGGTACGCAATATGTATTTACCAGTATGTACCAAGTATACTTAGTACGCAGTACGTATTTACCACTACGTACTAAGTTTACTTGATACGTAGTACATATTTATTAATTCGTACCAAGTTTTATCTATATATTATAATATAAGTGAGGCCATCTTCTTTAGTGGTTGCGCATGGAGGATATCGGAAAGAGAACATTTATGAGGGTGGTAGGAAAGAGTATATTCCTTATACCGCCTAGTGGTATAAACTTTGAATATTTATTAGTAAAGCTTGAAATTCTAATGAAGAAGGATAAGAGTATGTGTATATTTGATATAGATAGTTTAGTGCAGTCTCTTAGTGGTGAAATTATGAGAATGAAGATTACAGATGATTTCGAATTGTCATTTTTGATGGATGTGTTGGAGTTTCCTACTGTATATGTGATTGTTCTCCAATGATTGATGAATCTCATAATAGGAGGAGTCCTTTAATTGATGGTGGTGTGCGGAATAAAGACGGGAACAATTTTGATATTTCTTGTGATGAGTTGGGTTTTGATGGCATTTGTGAAAATGATGACCATAATGTTGGTAATAGCAATGTGGATGGTAATGTGGGTAATGAAAGTAGTGAAGGATGACATTTGTAGGTTGTTCCCGGTGCAGCCCAGCAAGCATCTCTTCCGTCGGAAGAAGTAGTTGCACCAATTGTGCGTGTTCAGGGTGGCATTTTTGTCTGAAAGAAGAAAATAAAGTAAGCTCTTGGTTTATAACACATGAAAAAGCATCTCGAGTTTATTACGATTCGATCAAACAAGGTGTACTACCATGTGAGATGCAAACTGATAGAATGATGTGAGTTTAAGATGCAAGCAAGTGCAACATCTAATTTGTGGCGTATCAATCTCTTCACTAGTCACTCTTGTGTGGATGATTTGAGATATCACCCTGATTCTAAGGTTTCATCTAGAGTTGTTGTTGCACATCTTGGCCCAAATTTTGGGGAAGATGGTTTGTATCTTGGGCTAAAGGATATTCAATCACAGATACGAAGGGAAATTGGTGTGAATGTAAAATATTCTACTGCTTTGGCTGGTAAGAACCATGCTCTGGAACTCTCATATGGCGATGCTGATAATTCATTTCAGGTTTCTCTATCCTTTCTCTATATTATTGTCGCTAATTATTATTGGTAATTTTGGTTCACGTGGTATGAATTTGAAATTTCGTACCAGGTTTGCAAATGTATTACCGGTACACCGGGTACGATTTTACAAAATTGTACCCAGTGTACCGGTAATACAATTGCAAACCTGGTACGAAATTACTATTGCGTACCTAGTGTACAACAGTTAATATAGTCTGTTGTTACGTATTTCTAAAAACATACCAAGTTTACCAATTATCTTGGTATAATTGGTATGTTTTTGTAAACGCGTACCAAATTTGCAACTATATTACTGATACATTCAGTACATTTTTTCAAACGCGTACCATGTTTACCAAGTACTTTCAGTGATTATTTGTATTAATTAAGATAAATTCTTTCAGATGATTCCCAAGTTCTTATACATGTTGGAGCAGATGAATCCGAGTTCAATTGTGGACTTTCAGACATGTCCAGACAGTTTGTTTCAATATTGTTACTTTGCTCTCTGTGCGTGCATAAGAGCGTTTCGTGCATGTCAGCCGATGATTGTCATTGAAGACACACACTTGAAAGGGAAATACAAGGGCATTTTGTTTGTCGCAGCTACGAAGGATGCTAATGAATAGATTGTTCCATTAGCATTTAACATTGGTGATGTGAAGGATACTTCATCTTGGTCGTAGTTTTTGGAGCATGTCCGTCGGACGTTTGGTTGCCCCCCGGATTTTATGATAGTTTCTGATCAGCATCTGAGCATCAAGAATGCTATAGATAGAGTTTACCTGCATCCCTTATGGTCTTTGTTCGTTTCATATATAGGGTAACCTGAACACTTGGGGTACCGTTGTGATTGATCTATTCCATCTTGCTGCCAATGCTTACAAAGTACAAGACTTTGAGGAGTACATAAACTATTTGAAGGAGGCCTCTTCTCATGGCTACGAAAAGCTTATGAGTATTGGTTCCAGCAGATGGTCTGTTGCACTATGCCCCGTGCGGAAGTTTGGTTTGGTACCTCTAACACTGTAAAGAATATTAATTCTAGACTTCGGTGGGCTAGAAAACTTCTAGCATGTTCTCTTCTAGTATACTGTCGTAATGTTGTCCAATGTTGGTTCTTCGAGCGATGCACAAAATCTGGATCTAGAAATGAAGAATATCGGTATACGTAACAAGGGAATTAGGTAAAGCAATCGAGACAGGGCGCGTGATGAGAGTTGAACCGATATCTAACACGAAGTTTAATGTCATTTCTAGATTAAAGAACAATGTTGTTGATGTTGCTTCAAGAAAGTGTTTACGTCGGGCATGGGATCTGGACTTAATACCTTGCTCTCACGCTACAACAACAATCAGGTGAAGTTGATGTTTTTTGTGTTGGGATTAATTGGATATTCGTACCTATTTTGCCAAACTTCCTAGTACACATTCTATGAAATTGTTAATGCGTACGAGGTGTACCACATCAGAACTTGTTATGCAGGTACGCTTTGACTAATGCGTACCTACTTACCAAGTTCTGATGTGGTACACGTGGTACGCAGTTACAATTGCATACCAAGTTTGCTCATCAGAACTTGGTACGCTGGTACGCATTACCGAATGCGTACCAAGTATCCAAGTTCGGATGGGGTACACATGGTACGTAGTTAAAATTGCGTACCAAGTTTGCTCATCAGAACTAGGTACGCCGGTACGCATTGGTGAATGCTTAACAAGTATCCAAGTTCTGATGTGGTACACCTGGTACGCAGTTACAATTTCGTACCATGTTTTCCTTCGACAAAGTATTAATTTCTTAGATATTTTTAGGTTTAAGAAGGAATCCCCACTGTCATATGTGAGTAAATATTATTCTACTGCGACATGGCGCAAGATTTATGTTGCTGATATGATGCATATTCTGGATAAAGATTCGTGATGTGCGCCACCGGAGATTTCTTCAAGGATTGTTCTTACACCCAAGAATCCTAAGAAAGCTGGACGACCGCGTACAAATAAGATTCCTACTGGATCTCATACCAAACGCACTCGAGGGTGTTTGTGGTGTCATGAGAAAGGTCATTATATGAGTACATGCCCTCTAAGACGCCGCTCTATTAACCCGGAAGAAGAAAGGAGTAACAACCTACTAAGCGCCCGCAAAACCAAGAAATGTGGTATTTGTGGTGTTGCGGGTCATACTCACCAAACATGTCAAGATCCACATAGATTTGGTTGATAATTTTTGTATTATGGAGATTTATTGAATTCGATTAGATGTGTACTGTTTGTCATGGTTTTTATTTGAATTTTTTAATTGTGATATTCATCGGTATGTTTTTATAAATTTTGTGTCAAATATTATTGTAAAGGTTGGTACGTTTGTACATATATTGTAACAGATAGGTAAGTAAATCTTGCTACGTTTTGTTTAATTGCTTACCTTGCGTACTAGAAATACTGTAACGAAATTACATTTGCGTACCGTGCGTACCGTATTGCAACATGCTAACCAATAGAGATCAAAATATACAGAGTACGAGTAGCACATGCTAATAGTCATCCAAAATACACATATACTAATGTTCATGCATTCTCAAAATACTTTCTATCATCCACAAAATAATAACACTACTTCATTGTTTCTTCATTACCTCATTCAAATCCATGAGGATTGCGGGGTCACTTCCTCCGTGCTATGGGCATAAATCGTCCTTGCTATGTGGTGTCGGTACTACTCATGGTCTTGTGGCTCTTACAAACATCTTTGCATTGGATTTTTTGAAACGAGTTGCTCGACATACTTGAGCGCGTAGATGCCACAATCATAACTGTTTTCTTGCTCGAATTTGTTTCTTTTGTGGCCCCTCTTTGGAGGAAAGCATAATTCCCACTAGCTATATTGTGGGTTTTTTATGCGATGCTCCTTGTAGTATCCAATGGCCTTCATGATTTGCGACATCGTTCTCGTCATTCGGAGAAAGAGATCTCGTCGATTGTCCAAATGGTGGTCTTTGAATGTATGTTCCTTGGAATCATAAAGAGTGATCTTCTACTTTTTCAGATCTATCAACAGGGTACCCCAATGATCCTTTTAGAAGAACAAAGCAACTACCTAAAAACGCAATTAAACATAGTACGTTATTGTAAATGCATACCACAAATCGAAGAAAATACGGTACGTAATTGTAAATGTGTACCGCCAAACCAGGTACACTCGGTATGAAATTGTAATGTTGTACCATATTTACCATATATGCATTCGGTAAAACTAGTACGATTTTACCAATGCGTACCGAGTGTGGCACGATTCATTGTTACGCATTAATAAAATCGTACCTTATCGCAGTCAACCCAATGCCTCATGTTCTGTCCCCAAGCTGGCTGAACTCCTCCGGCAAACAGGAGCAACCTATTCATTTTTTCATCGAGGAAAATCTCTTCAACATTCGGGTTAAATATCTTATGATTGTACGAATCAAAAGGACTGAGTCTCTTAGATTGGTTTAGTGAGTCAAATATATTCTCGACCGTTTCCTACAAATAAATGTAAAATATATCTTAGTTGTGTTAAAGTATTAGTGTAAACAATTAAAATCAGCTTAAATGGTTGAAATTACCATGAAATAGCAAGATGTCACCATAATCTTGGTGTCAACTTCTTCCAATCTGGCAAATGTAGGATTCACCACGAGAACAACAAGGTAGGTCTCAATGTATTCTATGTCCAGCTGGCATGTTGGATCCATGATAGCCTCAAAAAAGGTCTTATCCACACCACAATAGGCTTCGACATTCCTCTTGTTTTGAATAAATATTATATTAATTAAACTTGGTACGCATTGTCAAAATCGTACCGAGTTTACCAATAGTAAAATGGTACTCCTGGTACGCATTGTCGAAATCGTACCGAGTTTACCAATTCTACACCGGTACACCTGGTAAGCATTGACAAAATCGTACTGAATTTACCAATTGTAAAATGGTATACCTGGTACGCATTGACAAAATTGTACTGAGTTTACCAATTGTAAAATGGTACATCTGCTACGTATTTCACAAATCGTACCGAGTTTACTAAAAATAACCTGGTACGCATTGACAAAATTGTACGTATTAAACATGTAAACTTTGATATTTGAAGATGAAAAAGTTAACATACGGCGGCATTTCCGAGCTCAACCAGTGCTCAAATGAGTGACGGCCTAGTCGCACGTTATCCGGGAGAAACGGACTGCGTAAAGGTGGAGCTGGAAATCTCCTTTGGACTGGCCTAAGATTCAAGATGCGTACAGAGATTGTAGGAGCTTGATTTTGTGGAGGTAGAGGTTGTGGAGCTGGTGCTTGTGGAGCTGGACCTTGTGGCGCTTGTGGAGCTGGACCTTGTAGAGCTTGAGGAGCTTGTGGAGCTGGAGCTTGTGGATCTTGAACTTGTGGACGAGGTTCAAATGGTCCAGCTGAACCTCCATTTGCTTGAAGAATTTTCTGTTGTGGAGGCGTAAATTGATCAGCTTCCAGAAGAGTGTCCCACAATATGTTTATTTGCATGTGTGACAGGTCGTTTAGTTTGCTTGACTCTTCAGGGTCCTGTTGGAGAAAAGAGAACTATTGGTACGTTTTTTCAAATTTTGTACAAGACTTGTATTGCAAACTCGGTACACTCGGTACATTTTGGACAAACATTTGTGGGTACGCATGGTACGTATTTAAGAAAAACGTCCATGCGTACGCATGGAAACAAGTACAATTTTATATATCGTACCATGCGTACCCAATTACAATACATATCTATAGATGAAAAAAATCCATCCAACGTACTATGAACGGCAAAGAAACACGAACATAAATGTAAATTGTTCACATGAAAATAAAAAATGAAATTGTTTATGTGATCCCATCATCAAATATTGCTATGCATCAACTCAAGATGAATCTTGTACCTTATCATGATCTATCTACATTGGCGCCTCATGTCCTTCCTCTGGTTCCTCAGTCGTCCTCTTGCCGGGTGGCTCTGCTGCTGCTTCTCCTTCTCTTGGTGCCTCCGATACCTCTTTCTCCGCGCTCCTTGTCGCTATCCACCGCTACTGCCTCCGGTGCCAACACTTGCTCGACGGGTATGCTACCAGAGTTTGCTGCTGGTTCTGCTGCTGCGGGGTCGATGTTGTTGCGAGAAGGAGAGTCGGAAGATGTATAATGCGCCCTCGTGAAGGGTTGGACTATGCCTTCTTCTTGAAATTGGGTAACAACGTAGGTCCCAATATCCTTGACGAGTTGCTGCCTTTTATCCTTTAACCAATATATGAGCAGATTTGCTGCTGCCTCGGTGTCACAACCCGAATTCTGGTGTATGAAAACGACTAGAATCCATTGGACAGTGAGGTGAAACCTCGAATACAAACATAACTCGTCAAGGGATCATGCTTGGGAACAAGAGAATATAGATTGAAAGCGATAACAAGTAGAACATGCTTTCAATTCTAAAACTCAAATAAACGAGCATTAATAAATAATTCAAGTGTCGAAAAACAATTGAAGCAATTATAATCCAAGTCAAGTAGAAGTAAAAGAAAATACGAGAATAGTTTCAAGCATTAAGCTCATTGTATCGACACAACGTTAAGTACTAAACTTTAAATAAATAAACAAGTTTGTTTATCATGCAACGGAATAACGTCTCAAGTCTCATAATTACATATATGAAGATATGCAATTGCAAGCTTAAATCAAAAGAAGACTCGACTCTTATTCAAATAATCACACCGCCGAGCACCGTCCGCCATCACCATCCTGCTAACCTGCACGTTTAGAAATACATGCAGGGCTGAGTACTTTGTACTCAGTGAACACATGCCAAAATAATTTAATCTTTGCTCGATAGAGCTATATAATTGAACTTGCCTTGCCACTGCAGCACAAGTGTTAGTACAGTTTCAAAACATTTAACTTGTGCATGCAAAATCATTTTCTTTTCTTGAAACGACTGCGGAATCAACATATATAATTTGAATAGCAGATATGAATCAATCTACCCATAGTTCTTGTGTGTCGAGAAGTAGACCTCCTTCTCAAACACAGTGATCGGCCTAACCGAAGCAAGGCTCACTGTAATACCCCGAGCTTTTATAAATTTTTAAGTGCGTTCTAAATATCATAATATGCCTTGAATAATAAGATTTTTCCAAGAAAATGAATTTGATTGAAATGACTAAATTGTCCTTATGTGCTTTGACGTGAATTCTTCTCGATTCGATTATTCGAATCAAGTATGTGATGCATTGATTGAATTTATTTATATGAGTTTGAGCATGAGTATGAATTTCAGAGAATTCGGAGAACTTTTACTTTTCAGTGAATAGTAATGAGAACCGAGAAAATACTATTCACCGACGAATTCAGAACTTAACCTAATTAGTATCTTTTAAATCTAGAATTAATTCTAAGACCTCTGAGATATGTTAGAAGCTCATCGGAGATCACATGAGAGAATTCAAAGAGTTTAGTTCTTAACGAATAAATTAGCTGAACAATTTTAGGTTTTTCTTCGTTACTTGGAATTTTGACCTAAAAATTAGATATTCGAAATCCTTGATTTATTTCGTGGGACATGAGATAGAGTTGAGGTGTTTTCAATGTCGGAAATGAGACAAGGAGAGTTTAGAGCTGTTTTCAGTATAAATGAAATAACATAGACATATTCTACCGGAAAATTTTTTCATCCGGGGAAAATTATATCTGTGATAAAAAGAGAATCTCTCTCCCATCTCTCTCCCTCACCCGCCGACCCCACCTCTCTCTCTCCCTAATCTCTCTCCTAGACTACCTATTTTCTACTCTAGGAAAGAATAAACATTATTACGTTCCTTTCATTTCGATGATTTCTTTCATTCCTTATTGAGAAAGCTAAATTCATTTATCATTCATCTATCTCTTACACTCTCTACTCTCTCTCCATCGAATATCATCACCAAAGAAAGAAAAAAAAAATCTCTCTATCTCCCTCTCATTGCCGAGAAAGGCACACACACACACATAGTTGGAGAAATCTCCATTGAAGCTTCAATCTTCAAGCTCCAAGCTTCAACCTTCAAGAAGATCATCATCATCCTCTTTAATTCTTCAAACCCTAAATGAAGAGGTAAACAAATCCATCCATTTTGAGCTCAATTCCAAGAAAATCATCTCTCATTTTTCTTCTATAATTTTCGGCACTTTAGCCCTAAATGAGATGATTAATTCTTATTTTATTTTTCTTGAGGTTCAAGGTGAAATCCACCATGGAAATTCCAAGCTAGAGGTTGAGATCCCAAATCCCTCCATTTTCGTTTCCAACCAAGATCAAGAGGAGAGCTTTGATTTAATCTTTAAAGTATGATATTCATTTGATTAATTGTATATGTGTAATCTCTAATCCCTAAAAGAAAGAAATATGCATGCTTTAAATTATGCTTAGGCAAACTAGGGTTTCGATGTGAGAATCGATGTGAGGAAATCGTTAGGAAAATCAAGCCCTAGAAATTGATCTAAGAATTAAAAGAGAAAAGAGAAATAAAAACCACTAAAAATGGATGAAAACCGTAAAATAGGAGAAAAGAGGAAGAAAATTGAATTGCATGATTTCTTGATGATTTATGATTTATATGTGTTTATGAGTATGTTTGGAATGATTATTATGCATGAGAAATTTGAGAAAAATCCATGCTCTAATTTCTTGATGAAAACTGTGATTTTTGAGCTTGAGGAGGAAAAATTGATTTGATTTACTATTTGATGATTTAATGATGTTATAGGAATGAGATGAGTATGAAGTTATGATGATTTGAATTATTATGTTGTTTATGTGAGAAAATCAAAATATATGCATGTTTATGGAAGAAATGATATTTTGATGATTTTAGTAATTTTGATGATTTCATGTTATAGATGTGTTTGTATGTAATTTGAAGTAATAGTTGTTCAATAAGAATTTTTAAGATGAAGAAAATGAGATTTTTTTAGTGCAAAAACATGAAAAAAATCGAAAAAAAGAGTTTGAATGCCTAGTGTGTGTTCTAGGTGTTCTTAGTGTTTTTATGAAGATTTAAAAAACACTAAAATTAATTATAAAATAAATTAAATTGATAAAATACTTAGAAATTTTGAGAATAAAACTAAATAGAAAATAAAAAGAGAAAAATTATTAAATTAATTATGAGACATGAAATTGAGTAAAAACAAAGAAAAACAATTCTTTGTTAATTAATTAGAAATTAAAAGAAATAATAGTTGAGAAAAATAAAAAGAGGAGTTCGAGATAAGAAAATAGAGTTAGAAGTTGAGTATAAAATTTGAATCGAGTTAGTCGAGGTTGAGTCGTTCAACAGAACGAGAAATAATAAGAAATTAATTTTAATTCTCCTTTAAAGAGAAAATAATTGAAGAGTCGAGCATAAAAAATTTAGTAAAGAGTTAAGTTGAGTCCGAGTTCGTTTACTCGTTTAATAACGAGATTAATAAAAGAGTTTTAAATAAAAGTAATAGAATTAAATTTTATTAAATAATTTCTTAACAAAATAAGAAATAATAGAATATGAGAATAACGAATTAAAAATGAGCTTAGATAATCTATGAAGAGATAAGTCGAGTAAGAGAACCTTGTGAGTATAGAGTCGAGTAAGAGTTATTAAATTAGCAAAAATAAATTGAGTAAGTTTTTAATGTTTAATTATTAAATTAAATAAGAAGTGTTAGGAAAACGAGAGAAGAAAATTTAATAAGAATTGTTTTTGATATGAGAATCGAGTTTATTAAATGATAAGTGTTTAAAAGCTCGTTTATTGATAGTATGTCGAGTATTGAATAATTGATGACGCTTGAGTGAAATTAATTGAGTTTGCTTTTCAAATCTTTTTATTTTGAAATAAGTCGATGAAGTTATCGAGTTTTGAATATTAAGAAAATAAAACGAATTTCTATTAGATAAGAGTTAATTGAGAATGAGGAAAAGAGAAATTATAATAATAGAATAAGTAGATAAAATAATAGTACGTATGCGAGTACGTATACATAGTTGAGAAAAGACGACTTATTTTGAAATAATGTCGTATATTGAGTCAAGAAATATTAAACGATTATTTGAGTTTTAAATTCTTATTACTTGAACTTTTATTCGCTTTATTGAAAAGTAATGGAATTATTTTATGAGATCGAATTAACGTCTTTTCCAAAACTAGAGTCGAGCAATGTTGAGTAATCGCTAATTGAATTTGGAGTGTGAATCATGTTTGAGATAAAATGTTTGATTAAATTCTATGTTGAATTTATTATGTTTGATTGAATCTAAGTGTTTACGTGAAATGTTTATATTTCGTTTATGATAAAATGACTTGTTCAAATTGTTGAGAATGCTTATATATATGCAACATGATTGAATTGAGATGATGTTAGTTGAATCAAGAATTCGGGAAAATTTTGAGTAATGTAGTCGAGACAAGTAATATTTCCTTAGCTAGTGAGAATTTCTAAGTAGAAGTAAATTAGAAACGAGAATGTGAGACGAAGTAATTAGTAACCAAGTAGAGTCGACGAGTCGAGAATGAGAAAGTCGAGAAAGGATATTGATTTAGAAAAGAGAAAAATAGAGAGAGACGAGTCAAGTAGAAGTTCTTCAGTCGAAGCCAAAATCTACTTTACGTCTTACGCATCGGGAGTCTTAATCTTTATTTCGATATCAAATTGTGAAGGACCGAGCGGGACGAGAAAGTAGCAAGGACGTTCAAAAGAGTAAGCCGCCCAACTAGAATCTTCGGAAGTCAGGTGGGCTTTTCTAAAACCAAAATCTCCGATAAATGCTATTATTGTTATTGAGTATTATTATTATTATTATTATTATTATTATTATTATTATTATTATTATTATTATTATTATTATTATTATTATTATTATTATTATTATTATGTGAGTTTTTGAAGTTCAATTGACTTGCCGTTTTACATGAGTTTTGGTATGCTTTATCATCTGCTTGAGATATGAATGCCCTGTGAAAGACAAGAATCCACGTGTGGTATTTGAATGGTTTGAGGTGACTGTAAGCTTTACTTTGTTCTAGCCGGTCACAGTGTTTGAGAAGGAGGCCTACTTCTTGGCATATAGTTAATGTGGTAGATGATACATGCCTGTGTTGAGTATATATTATGTTTTGACTGCGCAGTCTATTCAGATATAAAAAGTTTTTGCATTCACAAGTAAACGATTTTTATTACATTAATACTTGTGATGCTTCGGCAAGGCAAGTTCAATTGTATAGCTCTAAGAGCAAGTTTTCAAATATTTTTGGCACGTGTTCACTGAGTACGAAGTACTTAGCCCTGTATGTATTTCTAAACATGCAGGTTAGCAGGATGTGGATGGCGTGGGCGGCTTGGTGGTGTGTTTGTTTTGGTCGAGTAGAAAGTGGACTGGCAATTGCATGTCTTCATACATGTAGTTGTTGGGATTGAGTTGAGATTTCCGCTGCAATGCAATACTATGTTAATTGAAGTCTTTTGATATGTTTTTGAATTATACTCTGATACATGTTCTAATTCACGAGCGATGTGCTCGATACAATTTACCGCTTATCCTTTATTCTCGTTTCTCGTAAACTTGATATACTCATTCTAATTTGGACTTGATATGTAAATTATCTATGCTCATTGGTTGTTCCGTTTAAATTTGGAAGCATGCCTTGTTTGTTATCGCTTTCAGTTGAGATTTCCCCTTGTTTCCCGATTATGATTCTCTTATGTGAGTTGAGTTAGTAGATGGTTTAGTATTGTTAGTGTCATTAGTCGCACCTCGGGAGTCGGGGTGTGACACTCACAATCACGTCAAGCAATTAATAACAACGCGTGTGTCCCTATCTCACACAGGATAATTATAATAACTCAAGTAGATGATTTAAACATACTAAAACTCAGATAAAATGGCAAGTCAATTAATTTAAAAACTCACGTAATATGATAATAATAATCACATTCATCACTTTGGTTTCGG